>OZ010597.1:61581733-61591733 GCA_963932145.1 Acanthosepion lycidas | reverse complement strand
AGTTTGATCAGCATAGCCGAGGACAAATCTCGAACTCTAGATCATGTACAGTATTCCCTAGTTTATTCATAAGAATTGAGGAATACCTATTATCCTCCATAGGTATGCTACAACAATAACATAGATTTATCAATATGAAACCTATATAATTTAACTAGCCCTAAAACAATTATAAACTTGAGTCTATTAACCATATGATAAACCTTGGCTTTTTTTCATTAACTTCAAAAAGTTTTTTTAGAAATTATAACATTAATTATCCTGATAAAAAGTTCTTCTTTCTTTGCTATTTTTAATATTTGATACATCTTTTTGATAGCTTTTTAGAAAATACCAATCCTATCACAAGATTTGAAGTAATCTATAACTGTCATAGGCAATAAAAGATATTATCAAAATTCCAATTATGTTTACATGTTTATAAAAGAACAAAAGCAAATGGCTCTATTCATTATATATATATTTTTTTTATTTAAGTGTTTCACCCCAAGCAAGGCGGGAAACCACTAGGATGCAAGGGGTTACAGAAGATTTGGAGCAAGATCAGATAGGAGTGATAGAGGAAAGGATGAGGAGAAGGATAGTGGATAGATCAAGGCAATTGATCGATTGACATTACATTTGAATAGTTGGAGGTTATAGGTCTCAGGGAAACTGGAATAGGGAAGGGAGTTCCACAGGCGAGAGGTGTGAGACATGAAGCTATTGGAGTAGAAGAGACAGCTACATTTAGTAGTTTCAACAGTGAAAGGGTGAGAGTGGGATGTCAGCCTCATAGGGTGCTTGAACTCATGAAGTCTGGGAACCAGTGAATGCAGCTCCTCGGAGCAATTGCCATGAAAGTATTTCTAAAAAAGACAGAGAGAGGCAACGGCACATCTGTGATAGAGTGACTGTAGACGAGATGCCAGAACAGGGCCAATTATATTGCATATCCGCCTCTGGAGCCTATCAAGAACCCCGAGGCAAACAGAAGGGGTTCCAGACCATATATGGCAGCAATACTCAATGCAAGGGTGAATTGTTGATTTGTAAATCTGGAGGATTGATTCCGGGGAGAAAAATTTCATTTTCATTTTTCTCTATTTTTTAATTATTTATTTTTGATCTTTAAATTTTATTTTTTTATTTTTTTTTGTTTTTCTCCCCCTACTCGTCAGAAAATATTCAATGCCAATGTTTTTCTGTCATTGGTAAACTTCCTTGATTCCTTGATGTCCCATGTACATTCATGACTTCGGTGATTTACAACTTCTTGTCTTTTGTAATACTAACCAGTATCTGTTCCCTTATTATTTCTCTTCATTATGACCATGTTACAATGAAACTTAAGCAACACTGAGCCTGGTCAATACCTAGATGGGTGACTGCTTATGAACATCAGGTGTGTATGTGTTGGTGGTGGTAATGGATAATAGTTTGGAATAATCAATCAGAGAGCTGAGTTCCAATTTCAGTTTGGTTCATTATATCCACTTGTGTGCAAATATACTTGGGAAAGTGTTATATTACTTGCTAAGGGAATAAATACTTAACACCAGGTGGATAATAGAAGAAAGGTTTATTGTACACAACCAGTACAATATGAAATACGGTACAGTTATACACACAGGTCAATCTAGTAACGAGTGCTACTAATTGGAAGGTCGGACCTGCTTGTGTCTTCTCGCTCTCACTCTTCCCCAAGTCTCTTGTAGACAGTTGATTTTATAGGTACTTCCTACCTATAGTGTAATTCATGGGGGTGCCGAGTTATTCCATTACATCAGAAAGGTATGAATCCATCGCTTCTCCCAACAGCTATGGGTTAATTTGTAAGAGTCATATCATTAAATCATTATCTCCAAAAAAATATTCTTACAATCTGAACATATTTTCTGGCTTTAAAAGGGTTGATAAACCATAGAAAATGGATGAATGAATCAGAGATATTATCCCTCTTACTCCTCACTCTGCCATTCTGTAGAGTAATTGGCCATGATTAAATGTAATTGGGAGAAATGACCAACAAACAGAATTGGTAAAGTTTGCAGTAAATAATAACACAAGAAGGCCAAGAACAGGGTGGAAATAATACTAAGCAACCAATATATGCAAGACATCGTAAAAGTAGGCAAAGTAAGAGTAATAATGCTAACATTTCATAAAGCTAAAAATGGCGTCAAGCCACAAAAGGAATACAGAGAAGCGGTTACAGTTTTCTGATTTCAAGACAAGAAAGCACAGAACTAAATTGCATGAGACTGAAAAGCAACCGTATTGGCCAGGAAAAATGCCCAGCATGCATCTGTATATTTTGTCTATATATTTATTGAGAGAGGAGTATATTTGCATTCATCCCTCTAATCATTCTAAAACATTCATTGACACAAGGGATGTTGAGATGAATGGGTGGAGCAATAAAAAGTGGCTTAGAACAAGAAATTGGAGAGCTGAGTACAAATTCCAGTCATGTTTGTTACTTATACACTTATGCCAAAATATCCTTGGGAAAGGTATTAAACCATCTCCAACCCCCATCTATAGGTTAAATAGCAGGACATCTCTATCTATAAAAGACAGGATGTGTATGTGTGTGTGTGTGTGTGTGTGTGTAATGAATGCACGGCCGCAATTTTCGACGGATTTGCACCAAAAATTACATGCACATGCTCCAAGTTAGTGGAAAGGCCAAGACCAACTTTGCATTTCCCAACTCCCATTGATAGTGGAAATAATCAATTTTTTCATGCTTCTACAGCAGTTTTCATGTAGTTTGCGGCCATTTTGTACTGGCCAGAGTGAGAGCCTATAGCTGGCTGCCATGAATAGGCAGGAAGATTCTATTAGCTAGCATGAGAGCCAACAGCTGACTAACATGAATGTTAACTAGCATGAAAAAATCAATAGCTGCATTCGTCACAAGTTGGAAAAATTTAAATCTGCATGGCACTTTACTACAATTGGCTCTTTTGCTTGCTTAAACTCAACGTTGATTCTGATTCTGCAGAACTGGGGTGGTTGTGAAAAAGTATTTGTTGTTAACATTCTTTTTTCATTCAGTTTTTCCAGTTATGAGTCCTTTTTTAAAGCTGATCGTTTTGTGTTCATTTTGTTTAGTTCTTTTTTCGTAACAGATTTAATGTTTAGTATAGAGATTAGAAAAAAATCGCAGTGTGAAATAGGCAAGAAGTAAGGCATGTAGCAACATCAGCATTGAAAAGGGCACTCCTTTAAAGGCAAGGAAGGGCAAAAATATTTTAAGTCAAGTGATAGTGATTGCTGTATGAGTCGTACGATTTTTGAATCAAGCATGGTCAATGCCAGGCCATGCTGCTAGGGTATTTATAAAAATCATTGTTATTCTCAATGAAAATAGTTAATGTGCTATTCACTTGAAAAAAAAGAAAATAATTATTCTTACAACATAAAATAATAACAATCAATAAAGGGGTGATAAGGAGCTTGTATATCCGACAAAGTGACGATAAACCATAAAAAATTCAATCAAACTAATTATTAGATAGCTTATTCAATATTTCTGTTCTTTCATTCAATATGCCCTGTGAGTGTTAAATTCTTTGAGACTATTTTCCTCAATATATGTCCTAGAAATTTCATCTTTTCTTTTAGATTCTAAGTATAAGTATCTTTGTTTCCATTTTCTGTAAAATCAATTCTTTGTTCATATTTTCCGTCCATAGTATTCTCAGCATCCTTCTTTAGAACCACATCTCAGCTGCCTATGGGTTTTTATTCATCAACAACGAGACTGTCCAGCATATACAGGATGCAATGGATGAATTGTCATCTAAATTATGCAAAAATGAAAATAATACAGACATCGTATTTATTTACTAAAATTGCACAAAAATATCTTGAAATACTAAAGAGTAAATTTATTCGATAAAATCGCCATTGGCTTCAATCACAGCCTCCAGAAGACTTTGGAATCTCCTGCAACTCTTCTGAAATGCTGCCATAATCTTTGCCTTCTGCTCATTTTTTGTGCTGCAAATAATTTTGTGGGTTTCTTGCACAAGTGCTCCACACACATAATAATCAAGGGTGTTGCAGTCTGGGGAGTTAGGTGCCCTGATGTAAAGGGTGATGTGGTTGCAGAAATTGCCTGACAGTCAGGGTTCTCTTGCTTGTGTAGTATAGTGAAGAGTTCTGTTGTCAAAGATAGGATTTTTCAGCAGCTACTCTCTTGAACCAGGAAGCAGTACCTCCTTAGATTGACACCCAAAAACTCTCAAATGCTTGTATTAGAGTTCTGGCATGAATGCTAAGCAGTATAACATGCCGTTTTCAAATTCCTAGTAGAGTGAATTGCATCTTGGTACTCATTTTCTCACAGATGGTACCAAACTGACCCTACTATACTGTGCAGTCAACAAAATCAAAAACAAACAACACACAAATGTAAAAAAAATATAAAGTATCAACAATTTACCTATCACACCCTGTAGGACAATTTATATTACCTGGTTGTCGCAATTTTTCCTGCTTTTAACATGTTTTTATTTCTATTAATTCTGAATATTATTTAGGCCAGTTTTTGCAGGGGTTGGCATTCTATTGTCTGTGGCTCTAGAGTCTTTAAACCAGTATAATCGCAGTATTTTCTCTCTCTCCCTTCTTCTCTCTTTCACTCTCCCTCTTTCTCTCTCTCCCCCTCTCTCCTCCTCTCAAACACTCCCTCTCTGTGTCTCTTCTGCTTCTCTCTCTCCCCCTCTATCTTCCTCTCTTTCAAACTCTCCCTCTCTGTGCCCCTCCCTCTTCTCTCTCTCCCTCCTCTCCCTCTCTCCCTCTATCTTCCTCTCTTCATCTTTCACCTCTCCCTTTTTCCATCTCTATTCCCCTCACACTCCCTCTCCTTCTCCTCCCTTCCTCCTCCCCTCTTTCCCCCTCCCCTTTTATTTCTCCAATTTTCCCTCTCTCACCCTTTCTCTCTCCCTATCTCCTTCTCTCCCTCCCTTATCTTTCCTCCTTTCTTACCATCTGTCTTTCTGGTTAAATGCAATGTCAATCGACATCTTCTTTTGCCTTGATCCCTATTCTTCTTTTTATCCTTTCTCCATCCACACCCAGACATAGTCTTTTCCCTTACTTACACTCTCTGTAGCCCCTTGCATACTAGTGGCATTCCTGCCTTGGTTAAAAAAACAAACAAAAAAACATTAATACTGGAAAGAGCAATAACAGCTACTGGACTTGAGAAACCTATTTTCCTGAAAAATTGTTTTATGAGAAAGATTTTATAAATTTCAACCAAAAGATGATTTTCATGTCCTTGATGAAGTAATGAATAGCGGCTTGGATTGAGGAATCAGAGAGCCGAGTTTGAATTCCAGTCAAATTCATTACATTCACTTATGGGAAAGGTATGCATCCTCTTTTTCTCCCCGCCAGCTATGGGTAAATAGCAAGACAGACTGGGTTCTATAGCCTTGGATGGCAACTGGTCTACCACAGAAAGAAATGGCAACTTACTGCCAGAAAAAATCTGCCTTGTCAGTCATGTATCAAAAGATGCATGATTGCCTAAACGTGTATCACACATCGCACATAACTGAACTGATATTCACTTACATGCTTATACCCTTCGGAAACGTATGAATCTTATTTTTCTCACCCCCCAGCTGTGGTAAATAGTAGGACAGACCGGGTTTTATAACCTTGGATGGCAACTGGTCTACCGCAGAAAGAAATGGCAACCTACTGCCAGAAAAAATCTGCCTTGTCAGTCATGTATCAAAAGATAGATGATTGCGTAAACGTGTATGACACAGGGCACATAATTAACTGATAAGAAATCACTGGTATAACAAAAGGTTTTAAAGGCATTTTCACTGTATTTTTTTTCTTTGGGATTATATTCTGGTTAAAAGCAATAATTATTATCGGTTTTATCTAAAAAAAAAAAAATTGTAGTTTTAACTTGTTACATTACCATAGATGTTTTAAATTGCCTTTTATCAGCCCTCTTCCCCCCAGATACAACATCGTGAACCTATCACTAGTTTATTCCTATTTCCATTGCAAATGTTCCGATTAGTGCTTCGCCTATTAGTCCCACAAGTTCAGACCTTTACAGCTATATTTACAGTGTTGAATCACGCTCATTCTTTTCATATTCCATTTGTAAGAAGGAAGGCTTCTTCCCAAGATCTGATACTTTGTGGAACAAACTTCCAAGAGATGATTACCTGAACACTACAATCTTAATCTCTTCCATTCCAGGGTCAATTATTATCTATCCCCATATCCTCATAACCTTCTCTTATGACCATAACACTCACCTAATTCAGTAACCCTCTGCCTTGAGTGACACTTGAGTCTCGTATCGGGGGAAAAAAAGAGACTATTTTTTAAATGTTTGAATTAATAGAATACGAAGAAAAAGTAAACTGTTTTTTTCTTTCTACTTTAGATGTGAATTCAATTGTAGATTTTCATTATTTACTTATATTTTTTACTTATATTTTACTTTGTTTTACTTATATATTTTAGCTTATTTATTTCATTTAAGAGCTTGAGTAATTTAGTTTCCACCCCCCAATGTATTATTAAGGTGTCATTTATGACTTTGTTGATCGATAGAAAGAGTTTTATTTTTTATTTTACGAGGTGTTGCTTTTGTCGACTGTAAAAACCAATATTTTATCACATTCAATAATAGTTTTTTTTGCAAACAAAAATTCCACCTATTAATGGGTTAGCCTGTCTCTGTTTAGAATAGATAAATTCCAGCCCATTTCAAAATATCTTAGCCCAAAATGCTTAATACGTGTTTGCCTTTCTCTTTACCAATGAGACTACCAATATATCTGTGCTAGACTAAATAAACTGGCATCTCAAATTGATTCTTGATAAAATACAAAGAAAAATGTGCAATTTTATCAATCCTGATCTGGCATCTCAACTTTCGTCACTTTCCTACTGCTGTAACACAGCTTCTCTGTGCCTTTTCTATAAGTATATTCAGGTTATTTATACTGATGACCTTTCCTCTTTGGTAGGATGATGTTATGAAGGTAAACATACTACTAGACTGGTGTGGCAAGATCCCATCATTTTAGATTTGAAATAGCTAAATGTAACTATAAGTTCTATGCTAACAGTTTCTTCTCTCACACTTCTCACTTGTGGAACACTCTTCTACGTTTCCAATCAACTTCTGTCTTCAAAGATTTAAATGCAATGTCAATCACTATCTTCTTCTTAATTCCTGTTCTTTTGTCTTTTTCTCTTCTTTTGATGTTTTCTATTTTTCATATTTTCTTACACTCAGTAACCTCTTGCATCTTAGTGGCTTTATTGCCATATCACTTCAAATAAAAGTTTAGGATGGAACTGTTTTAAGAGAAAGATTTTATAAATTTCAATTGAAAGCAGTAATGGCTGCTCAGTCAATAAACACCAAATGTTTCCTTGTAGGAAAAAGGTTAATATATTGAAATGTTTAAAAAAATAAAACAAAATCAAACCTACAATTTATTTTTTTTTGTATATGAATAAGAAGCATATTCTTTTTAATTATTTCACCTCAAGTAAGGCAATAAAACCACTAAGACTCAAGGGGGTTACTGAGTGTTAGAGAGAATGTGAAAAAGAGAAAAATGCTATTAAGGAGAGAGGATAATAAAAGAACAAGAATTAAGACAGAAGATAACGATTGACATTATATTGAAATTTTTGAAAATCAAAGTTGACAGGGAAGCTAGGAGTCGGTAGTGAGTTCCACAAGTGAGAAGTGCGAGAGAAGAAACTGTTAGCATAGAACTTATGGTTACATGTAACCCTTTCGACTGTAAAATAATAAGACCGTGCCACCAATCTAGTATTGCGCTTAAATTCATAAAGTCTAGGTACCATAAAGAAAAGTTTGACAAAATCCAAAGAATCTGTAATATAATCGATCCTGACATGGCATCTTGATTTCAGTCACTTCCTCACCAATGTGATGTGGCTTTCCTCTGTCTTTTCTACAAATATTTTCATGGCAATTGCTCTAACAAGCTTTTTTTTCCATTGTGCCCTGGCTGCATGAATTTAAGCATGCTGCTAGATTGGCATCTAGGTCCCACCTACTTATGGTTGAAATAGCTAAATGCAACCACTTCTACTCCAACAGTCTCTTTTCTTGCTCTTCCGACCTGTGGAACTCCCCTCCAATTACTTGCTGATAACTACAATCTTGAAAAATGCAATGTCAATCGCCATCTTCTGTCTTCTTGATCTGTTCATTTTTTGTCCTTTCCTCAATCCACCCTATACTCAGTCTTTTCTTTTACTTACACTCCCTGTAACCCTTGGGTACTAGTGGGATTGTCACTTTGCTTGGTTTGAAATGATTAAAAAAGAATTGAAATTTGACTGGGAAGCAAGAAGATGGAGGAGAGGTCCACATGCAAGAAGTGCGAGAGAAGAAACTTTTTGATAAATGTGGAGTGATAATCGTTTATTGCATTCTATAGAAATTATGTTTTTCATATTCTTTCTTGTTTTTATTTTCCTATTTCATAGTTGTTGTTTTCCCATTTTCTTCCATTTAATTGTCTTTTTTTATTGCCTTAACAGTGCATTGTATTTAAACCAGTCTTAAATTTGAAGTCGACAGCTGAAAACTCAGGAATTAAACATCAGATTTCACCGACATTGTTCTGATCGTAACGACCAATGAACTATCTGTGCCAAATCAATACGTGAGGCCAAAAAATCAATTGCAGGTAGACAAAAGAATTACATTCAACAGAGTTCGAACAAGTTTTTGCATTTGAGAAAGGCAGGTTGCCAGTCTGTGAGCTAGAGGTAAGGATGATGGAGAATCAAAGAAAATGGTAAAAAAAGAAACGGTAAAGAGGAAGTTGTTGACATTATAAGGACTATGTATGTACTTAATGCGGCTTCATTTTGCGTGAAAGATGAGGGAGAGTTGTTTGGAAAAAAAAGAAATAGGCAACAAGTAGACAGAAACTACAAGTCATAAGTGCAAACACATACAGCAAATAGACACATATGCATACATGCACACTCGCCCACACACCAGTATGAATGATAGATTTTCCCATTGTCTTCAACACATGAGGGTACACCAGCTCAGTTCTTAGCCAGACTATCCACACATATAATTTGATTACACTGGTAACAGCTTCTGCAAGTTAAGCTGCAGTTTTCAGTAGAAACAAACACTGGGAACTGGTTTTGAATGCAGAGTTGACATTCTCCGGAAACTAAAGAGCCCAGTCTATTCTACAATTTAACCCATAGACAGAAGGAGAAGGAGTCATACCTTTCTCAAGAGTATTTGTACATAAGTGAATGTAATGTACTCAACTGGAATTTATACTCAGCTCTTTGATTTCTTATTTCAAGTTGCTGTCTCTTACACCACCTGCACACACACACACACACACACACGCACACACACTCACATATATATATATATATATATATATATATATATATATATATATATATAGAGAGAGAGAGAGAGAGAGAGAGAGAGAATTAATACAAGTAAAACGTTTGTGACTTTGTAGACTGATGTTATCTTTAGCATCCTGACTCCAGAGATTCATAGACAGACTCTCCAGGAATCACTCCATCCACACATGAGAGGATATCAACAATGCATATATATATATATATATATATATATATATATATATATATATATATAAAGTTATATAAAGTATTGCACCATTGCACATTGAGTGCTGGTACAAATTAAACAGAGTTACAGTAATACGGGTTTCTATTGTTAAGTTTTAAGTAGTTCAAGTGTCAGGTATTCTATTTTATTGGCAATCCTATGAAGTTCAATGCACAAGGATTAGATTTATGTGTGTGTTTGTGTGCATGTATTTGTGTGTGTGTAATAATAGTTTTAGTGTTTCCTACTATGTTGTAATGTGAAGGATAATGTCATGTCAAGTAAAAACAGGAATAGGAGTGATGATGGCAAAATAAACAATAATTGTACATGAGTGCCTAAAATGAAAGTAATGATAAT
>OZ010597.1:61571733-61579233 GCA_963932145.1 Acanthosepion lycidas | reverse complement strand
TGGCGTATCAAATGTAAACAAATGACGTCATACATTAAGAAATGGACAAAGTCCGACAATTTATTTATTAAAGACATTTTTTATGTTTAACATTCTTTTTATAGATACAAGTATTTAAGTAAATGCTCTGTTTATAATAAACAGTATTAACAACATTTACCAGCCTGAATGTCTGAGAAATTTTCATAGAAAATATTCGTCCTTTGACAGGATTCGAACCTGCATCCTATACGGAACCGTCATTTACGCTGACGTGCCTTAACCAACTCGGCCACGAAGGAGCATTCGGTAGGCAAGGTCGAATTTACTGCTTATAAACTTCAATCTTCCATGAATCTCGTACATTCATTTGATACGCCATGAGCAGTTATGAGCCATGAGCAATATTTTTATTGAAAAAAACATTTTTCATCCCTTCATTCCTATGACATTTTTTCTCTTTTTGTCTTGTTCATTTCTTTCTTTTCTTCACATTTTCTCTCTCTTTCTCAATGTCTTTCATTTTGTTAATTCCCTTTTTTCATTTGTGACCCTTAAATTTTAATATAATAAAATCCAAGAAAATCTTTCACCCCATGCAAGCCAGTAAATCTACACAAATGGGTTTACAGAATGTATAAAAATTAGGAACAGAAACATTAATAATGAGTAGAAAGAGGAAAGATTGATCAGCAGGACTGTAGATAGTGATTGACATTGCATTTAAATTTTTGCAGATTAAATTTGGCTGGAAACCCTGGAGCTAGAAGGGATTTCCACAAGTGAGAAGTGCGAGAAAACTGTTAGCATAGAGATTACTGTTAAATCTAGCCAGTTCACATGTGATCTTGACACTAGTCTAGTACTGCACCTAAATTAAAAAATTCTAGGTACCATAGTGAAGAGCTCATCGGAACAATTATGTTAAAAATGTTTATAGAAAATGAACAGAGAGGAAAACTTACACTGATGGGTAAGTGACTGAAGCAGAGCTGCCAGATCAGGACTGATAATATTGCTGATTCTTCTTTGGATTTTATCAAGGGGATCAAGGTATATAGCAGGGGATCTGGACTATACGTAGCAGCAATATTGAATGAATGGTAGACTTATAGATATGTAAGATATATTCTGGAAAGAAAAATTGTCTTGCATGACACAGTGAACCAACTTTCATAGCAGTTTGCCTAGCTTGGATTCAATATAGTTATTTCCACTTCATGTCAGTTGAGAATGTCAGCCCAAGAAGATGCAATGAGTCACTTTCCTGGAGGTTTGCATCAGCCATACTGATAGAAGGTAGAGAAAGGTCTCTCTTTTAAGTAAAAATCAATATCAATTCACCATGAATCAAATCATAGAGAATGTGGTAAGAAGCATGCTTACCTTATTCTTCCTTACTAATTTGGCTGTTCCTCAAGAAAACCGAAAAGTGAAAAATAAAACGCTGTCAAATCCCTTTAAAAATATATTTAAGGAAAAAGTATTTATCCATTTTATCTTTTAAAAGATAAAAGAACCTGCAGAAAATTCTTTGTAATTATTTTTTTCTGTTCAGTAAATGAAAGATAGTTAACCCTTTTCATCTTCATAATATGGATGAAATTTGCAGATGTCTATACCAATTAAGTTATTTGTTATCAACCAGCAATCTAAAAGCCATGCACTTAGTGAAAGTAAATAAAAATTAAGTAAAAGCTTTCATATTTTTAGTCATTTATTTTAACTTTACTAATTCCAGAAACAGTTTTCTGACACTCAATTATGTTTCTGTCTTAATTGATTCATTCACTCATTATGGCTTATCAGTTTAATGTCTGTATTTCATAGCTCACTCCTCAGGCGATTTGTTTTTTTATGACTTATCAACCTTTTGTAGGTTATTTTAAAGCCAGGAAATATTTCTAAATTATAAGAATGCTTTGGAGATTATAATGATTTACTGATACTAGTCTTACTTATTAACCCATATCTGAGGGGAGAAGAGGTGGATTAATACCTTTCCCAATGGTATTTTCACGTAAGTGAATATAACGAACCTAACAGAAATTGGAACTTTCTGGATACCCTAATAGAAGAATTGATAAACTAATTCTAGAAGTTTCTAGAGTTATAGGGATGTTTTATTTTCCAAACACAGTTAAAACATTCTCTAGGCATGTTCATAGTTAATATTATTAAGGCTTCCATTATTTTAAATCTTTTTTATATATGGATGAGGTTATTATGTTAATGTTTTCTACTAGTATGTTTCAAATGGAGTCTGGTAAGTTTGAGTGTGTGTTTAAATGGGTTCTAATAGAGCTATCGTTAGATAGGTGTAACGTAAGGCATCTGGATAGGCATGTAGTTGTGTGACCGATGTAATTTTTTATGAGTTCAGTTTGATCAGGAAAACAGTTCCTTAAAAGGCATTTGAATTCATAAATAATGTTCATCTCTTTCTCTCTCCCTCTCTCTATCTCTCTCTGTCTCTGTCTCTGTCTGTCTCTCTCTCTCTCTCTCTCTATATATATATATATATATATATATATATATATATATATATATAATGGAATCATTACCAGATCAAACATGGATTGGAACCTGGCAGAATGATAAGATAAAAAAAAATAGGAAATGATTACTTATCTAACAGGTTACACCTTTTAAAAGTTCATCATCTCTCTTTCTGTCTATATATATATATATATATATATATATATATATATATATATATATAGATAGATAGATAGATATATAGATAGATAGATATGTATATATATATATATACGTATATAGATATATAGATAGATAGATAGATAAT
Organism: Acanthosepion lycidas; assembly: GCA_963932145.1. Classification (NCBI taxonomy): domain Eukaryota; kingdom Metazoa; phylum Mollusca; class Cephalopoda; order Sepiida; family Sepiidae; genus Acanthosepion; species Acanthosepion lycidas. The sequence continues at coordinate 61,576,448 of OZ010597.1, read as the reverse complement.
ATATATATATATATATATATATATATAGATAGATAGATAGATAGATAGATAGATATAGATAATATTAGTGGTCTGTTACCCATCTCTTTAGCTCTAACATTCGTCCCAAACTCTCATACTTACTCTCTCTCTAAATTCTATTTTTATTTCCGGAGTGGGTTTTTTTCTGTTTTCTTTTTGAATTTGTAGGTCTGATGAATTGGATCGTATTTACGATTCCAATGGAATAAATTATGACCATGGAATATTAGTGTTTAAGCCTTTTTATTATATATATATATAGATATATATATATATATATATATGTATATATTGAAGATGATGATGATAATGATGATGTACTGATAAAGACATTGAAAAATGCAAGCCATTCTGAAGGAAGGATCTACTTTCTTGTATTCAAGTTAACACTGCCCGAAGCAATGTCAACTGGACAAAAGTCAATATCATTCTAAAACCTGCCAATTACAGTTGACTGGCCACTGTTACTAAAATAAATCGTCAGTCTTAGAATTACAGGAGAACTCTTAAGTCTTAAAGAGGGAAGAATCAAAATGGCAGCACATATCAGAATTGCTGTTAAACGAAAAGAAAAGTACAGAAGTAATAAACATGAAACAAATATTAAAGTGAAAATATTGAATATGTTGCAGGAAAAATCTAAGAGAAGTCAAAAAATAAATTCAGAACAACTTAAATGAAAAATCAAAAGCAACATTTCGGATTAAAAATTCAGATATAAAGTATGAGAAAACATGAAATGTGTAAAAGTCAAAATCAATAAAACCTATTGAAATTGAATATGAGAGAAAAGACATGAAACATACAATAAAATTAAAATTTAGAAAACATAAAATTAATTGACAGAATCTCAAAAATTATAAAAACGATAATGAAAAAATGATCTTAACAATATATAAAAAGAAAATGATAACTAATATTTCAATAAAAGGAATGGATAATTATATATATATATATATATATATATATATATATATATGTGTGTGTGTGTGTGTGTGTGTGTGTGTGTGTGTGTGTGTGTGCACGGTAGAGTAGTGGATAGTGACTCAGATTAAGGAATCAGGGACTCAAGATCGAATTCCACTCAAATCCATTACATTCACATGTGTTAATAACCTTGGGAATGGTATTAATCCTCTTTTTCTCCCTATAGGTAAATAGCAGGACAGACTGGGTTCTATAGCCTTGGATCACAACTGGTCTAGGAAAAGGACAACTCTGAATTCAAAACCTGTGGAGGGTCGTTTGGGGACCTTGTGGCATGTAGTGCAACAAGTCTCTGTATTTGGCCCTTTAAAAAGTGTGGTTGGTTCTGCAGAAAGCGTTCACCAATATAATCAATTATGTGCTGATGTCTGGTTGTTTTTTTTTAGGAAATGAGCTACTTGACCCTCATATGCTGAACAAGAAAGGAGAGTCTACCATATATATATATATATATATATATATATATATGGTGGACTATATATATATATATATATATATATATATATATATATATATTAAGTTGGCCAGAAAGTCCTGACTCACTTACAAAGTGGAAAGAAAACAAAAAATTTTGATCTCTGTCTGGTGGAATTTCCAAGGACTACTGCATTTTGAGCTTGCTCCATATGGTTGTGCCATCAACACAGCTGGACTGCATGTACAACAAACTAAAGAAGGTGTATCCTGCTTTGGTCAGTCGAGGTCAGGCTTTGTTTCATCAAGACAATGTGAGGTCACACACTGCTGTTGGCTAAGGAGAAGTTCAAATAGATGGACGGTTTTGTGATTCTTCCACATCTACCATTTCAGTCCTAATGCTGTTCCGAGTCACTGTGGCTTATTCTGCTCAATGGCACACATTCTCTGCAACTAGCGATTCAACACTTTTGTTGAAGTTAATGCAGCTTGTTTACAGTTGTTTTTATTAAAAACCAGTGGGCTGGTATCTGGGTATCTAATGCTTGGCTGATCACTGTTAGAAGATTGTAGAGAACGATGGACTTTATTTTGTTATCTTTTCACTTCCTAAGTGAGTCAGGACTTTCTGGCCAATCTTATAAATGCAATGGAACAACTATAATCTCTCCCTTATATACATACATATATATATATATATATATATATATATATATATATATATATATGCATATATGAAAATTTCTCCAATTTAACCATTTAAAGATTTCATTTCATATTTTGCTTTGATAAAATCCACATTGGACGAAACGCGTCAGCAATTACCAGTTTTCCTATTGTCATTTTTATTCATAGATATGTATATATATATACCAGTCTACAAAGAGACCATTGAAAGCAGAAGACAAAGTTTTTCACCTATCTTGTTAGCAAAGTCAACTACAGTGGAACTTTAGATGAAATCATGCATCGGATTGCTAAGGCTACCAGTGCTTTTGGCAATCTTCACCATCACTTTTGGAATCAGCGTTGTATTCGACTGGATATGAAAATTCGGGTTTACAGAGCTGTTGTACTTGCTATCCTTTTGTATGGCTCAAATCGTAGACTCTATACAGGTACCATATACACCAGCTGGATGTTTTCTATAAAAGCTGTCTGCATGTAATCTTCAAGATAGGACATCTAATGTAGACTTGTTTAACAGGTGTAATATTTGAGGAATCGAGACTTTTCTCATATAGTCTCAGTTATGGTGGACTGGTCATGTCTTGAGAATGTCTGATGACAGGATACCCAAGATCCTAATGTACAGCCAGTTAGATCAGGGCTACAGGAATGTAGGATGCCCATGGCTAAGATACAAAGATAAACTGAAAAGCAACTTGTCAGCTGTCAATATACCACATAACACCCTTGAGCGCTTAACCTTGGTGTGGGTAGAATGAAGATCAACATGTTTTAGTGGACTTTTCAGTTTTCAATCTGCTTGTCTGAATCATCTTCAAGAAGTGAGAGCAAGAACTAAAAGGTCAGCCAATCTAACAGTGATCTTATCTCACAATCCTCACTCTTGCTCCATATGTGGCCTCCTTTGTAAATCACTAGCAGGTCTTAAGTGCCACTTAAAATTATCGCACAAAATTTCATGACTGAATCAAGTAAGCTGTCAGATCCTCATAGTTCAAAACTGATGGGAGAGTCCATTATATATTGATAATTTTAGTGGTCTATATATATATATATATATATATATATATATATATATATATATATATATATATAAATTTCCAAGAGGATAAAATCCAGGTAGAGCTCAATGTCCAGGACACAGCAAGAATATAATATAAAAGGCTCAAACACTAATATTCCATGGTTATAATTTATTACATTGGGATTGTAATCATGATTCAATTAATCAGACCTACAAATTCAAAAAGAAATTGGAAAATATATATTTTATATATATATGTGTGTGTGTGTGTGTATGTGTGTGAATACCATTTGACTTTAGCATCTTACTTTTTTTGTTTGTTCATGAACTCATGTTTTTATTTTTAAAAAGAAGACTAATAAATCATTGGCAAGATCTCTCCAATAACTGAAGACATCTATGTCAAAATGAACAGCCATTTTGTTAGCTGCTATTCATTGAAAAACACAAATGAGTTCCTTAGATTCTATTGTCTAACAATTTTGTTCAGAATTCGTTATCAATAAAATAGACATTCACAACATAGGGTTTTATCCAGAGATTCCTTCACGGAGTTGTTAGCTTAATTAAGCAAATATTAGTGTCTTGCCAAGAAATGAAAAATACAAAAGAGGTTGTTTCATTACCTCTGAGAGTAAACAAGTTTACATCAATGGAAAAAGTGCTGTTGAATTGATCAGTGGTTACAAGAGTAAGAAATGATGGAAGACAAAATTCAGTTCATAATTCAAAATCAGAGAAAAATATTGGCCAAAGGCAGAGTAAAGGGTTGGAACTGATAAGGCTTATGATCTCATCTGAACTTTCATCACAAGAAAAGTTTTAATCATTTATCTATCATAAAATTCTGGAGAGAGATCAACATCATTAGGTTTATCCAGCTGATGTTTTCAAGCTTAACTTTTTTCTTTCACAATTAGGTGGCCATGTGACCTGATTGTTCATATTTTACTGTCTCATAAACTATGTCTATTATGTGAAGAATGATTAAATTGAAGAATGATCCCATAAACTATGTCTATTATAAGAAGAATGATTAAATTGAAGAATGATCCCATAAACTATGTCTATTATAAGAAGAATGATTAAATTGAAGAATGATCTCATAAACTATGTCTATTATAAGAAGAATGATTAAATTGAAGAATGATCTCATAAACTACGTCTATTATAAGAAGAATGATTACATTGAAGAATGATCTCATAAACTACGTATATTATAAGAAGAATGATTACATTGAAGAATGATCTCATAAACTACGTCTATTATAAGAAGAATGATTACATTGAAGAATGATCTCATAAACTACGTCTATTATAAGAAGAATGATTACACTGAAGAATGATCTCATAAACTATGTCTATTATAAGAAGAATGATTAAATTGAAGAATGATCTCATAAACTATGTCTATTATGTGAAGAATGATTAAATTGAAGAATGATCTCATAAACTACGTCTATTATAAGAAGAATGATTAGCCTATGTATTATGCGACCTATTATTGTGAAGATGTTATATGAAGAGGAAGAACAATTAAACTCTGTGACACTGAGATCCAAAGACATATTGCGAT
>OZ010597.1:61559233-61566733 GCA_963932145.1 Acanthosepion lycidas | reverse complement strand
AAGGTAAGAGTAATTTAACTAAAACTCCATTTCCCATCATGGAAACCTTTGACACACCCACGCAAAAGATAGCTTTCTTCAGTGCCAGTTTGGGAAAAGAAATGAACAATTACTTATGTCAGGCTAAACTAAATTTTGACGGACCACTCTGCGATGTGGATGACTTGGTGAAAATAAATGATCTTTTACTGTAGAATGCCAGGAGATAAGTGAAAGCTTTGTTTTTCCAAAGAGAGAAGTAAATAATGTAGATAACTACACTAACTTTTAACACACTGCAGGCAACAATAGTTGCCATAGAATTTTCTTTGTTTGCTAATCTAGCAGCTAATGTCATCCATGTCTGACTGATTTTATGGATGCTACTAGAAACCATCGATATACCTGATAGCCTTTCTGAAGCTTAAGTGTTTTCTTTATTTATAAACAATGAAATAATAACTTTATTTTTTAACGAAAAAAATAAATACATGTCAGATGAAAGAAAGAGCAAACAAATGCTTGTATCTTCTCATATGTAAACACAAGGAAACATGTCACTTTTTTGACAAAATGAAAGCCTTCTTAGTGACTTTGCTTCTTATTGCACCCCCGGAACTCCATAAGGAGTAATACAAATTAAATTTAGGTTGAATTATTTATGTATTTTTTAAAGAATGTTTTTTATTTCAAGTTTTATTATTTCGCATTTGAATTTTTTGTTTTCAATGTCAAAACATGCATGCCAAACGTAATGCATTGCATAATTCATTACATTAAAATATTACTTGTTCAATCTTTTATTAGTGTAGGAATATTAACATCTATAGCATCCTGTTGCCACTTCCCTTTCAATTTCAATTTTGTTTAAAAAAGTGGATCACATGGCTTATCCAGCTTCCTACATATTTTCAGAAAACCTCAACTTTTAATAGGTCAAGTAAACACAAAAGTGCACATTGCAATCCACCCATGTACAAGTCTTTTTCAGCACGTGACCAAGTCAAAATTTTGCGCATCTATCTCCAAAGCCTATCACGTAATTATGTTGATCATAAATATCAGACACAAGTTTGTTCTTTTTTTACTTTTTTGATTTCTGTCGCTTACAAAAATGTAGCTGTTTAAGAAATTGTGTTCCAAACCCTTGTGGGCAGACGCTAGGAAAAAATATTCACATAAGCACACATACACATACTTACGGAAACTTAATTACAAACATTACAAACATTACAGAACATTAGAAGCATCAACACATTACAAATATTCAGCTACAAGCAATGGAAACTAATTAAACATTATGGAACATTCATTCCTTCAACTCTTCTGAAGCTAAAAGTTTATCAACATATTGATGTAATAGAATAACCTGTCACCCCCATGAGTGACTACACTATAGGTAGTAACTAACTATAAGTATCTGTAAGCCAACAGACTACAGAGACTAGCTGCGACCTGTTCGAGCTAGACAGTCGAACTCTCTGCCTTCGGGCAGAGAGGAACACAGATGAGGCTCTGCTGAAGGGCAGATTCTCGTTCAAAGAGGTAGACTGACCTTGAACCGGTTCTTGCAAGTTCAAAAAGGGAATATTTTTGGCTGAGCCTATGGGCTCAGACAACCCACGTTAAACCAGCCTTGTGCCACATGCAACCCTCGTGGGGGGTAGCTAAATATACTAGCTGGGATCTGTTGAGTACGACTCAGACTTACGTGAGAACTACCGACCTTCCAAAAGTAACACTCACTACTGGATTGACTTTTGTTGACCTTGGGCATTAACTGTTATCTTTATTCTTATTGTATTGGGGTTTTTTTTTACAATAAACCTTTACTTATTTTATCCACCTTATTTTTCAATTATATATTCCTATTAGCACAGAATATAACAGGTATTTTCAGCTTTACAGAATTCTTTCAACTCTCTCTTAGTGAACATTTTGAGCAGCATTTTCATTCAAATTTTATGAGCTCAGATAAAAAAAATTTTCATTAGTAAAGATTTTAATTCCTGTTAAAGGGAAGTAACCCTTATGCATGCACAATGTTACATGCTTAAATATAACTATGAATATTGTTCTCGTTTCATGTTGTTTCTCTTGTTTGCTTTTCATTTGCTTACATATTTGTAAAGTAAAAAATGTATGGGTTAATGACACTACACAATCTTTGCACACAATGCAAAGGATGTGAAAGTATTAAAGTATTCATGTTTTTGCACCCTCAAAAAAAAAAAAAAAAAAAAATTACAAAAAGGAGGGGGAACAATTCTAGAAAGAAATTAGTGTGGTAAAGATTAAACACTTCAAGGATTATGTGAGCTCCACTCACTCACGCTGAACCATACACAAATAGAAGGACCATGAAAGTACATGAAAACTGAATCTGTGTCACCATGAATAATATACTCCCTATTTAATGTTATAGAGGGGAGATATTGTATTAACATGCAGAGACTTTTGGATGCCAAGCTAAATATTCCCCTTAGCTGTTTAGTGTCTTTTAACTTTAGAAGACACATTTCCCATCCCATTATCATAATGACTGCTGAATGTAAATAAATTTATATTTAACTGCACATATGTTTCGGTTATCAATCCAAGTTATACTGAGATCCGTTATATCATAACAGTGTATAGCTTCACAAGGCGAGTACTTTGAAGGTAATAGCTGCCAGTAGTGACCAGGTTAACAAACTTTGTTCACACAGAACAATTCTGAGAATTACAATATCACACAGTAATGGGAGTGACTTAGGGAAGAATGATTTATTCTCTCATTTATATTTTCCCCATTATGGGCATTATTATATCTGTGATATTATAACATCATAATTCATGGATAGAACAGAATGACTGAAAGGAAAAGGAATGACAAACATAATTTGTTCTTAGAAAAACTTTTATAATGCTAAGGCACACACAAAATTATATATACATGTGTGTCCCATATGGAGAATAATATATCACATACATTTACTTAGCAAAGCAGAGAGTAAGAAGAAACAAAAAGAAAGTGTCTTACAAATAACATGGAGATACTCTTGTGTCTGGAGAAGCCATTTCTAGGACTCCAGATTCAAATGGGCCGGATTCAGCTATGTCTCAGGACATATTTCACAAATGGGTTTTATTTCTATACATGGGATAGATATATTGGGAAATGACACCATGGATTTATAAGCTCCTGGAGAGGCAGATTTAGCCTTTGCCCAGACCATAGGTGGCCGGGGCTAAAGAAAGCAAGCTTTCAATTTGCTTGCTGTAAACAAACTAAATTTGATTGCTGTTTTGGTCACTGTATGGGGTGATGTCACTAAGTGGCTGTTATGCAAACCATGTGACTTATCTCCACCAGAGGGAGATAAGCACCTTTTGCATTCCTACAGCACACTATTGCTTCTGATGACTATGTTTGGGTTTTGGATATTGCTAGGAAAGGAGTAAAAGAGTATTAGTAAAATATCTGAGATGTTCATGCATAAACTTTGGGGATATTTCCTGATATCTGTCCCTGAAATACTCTTGGTCAACAAAAGATATCCATCTCTGGGAAATCTGTTGGGAAAAAAATTAAACCAGCCAAATGATTACTGAGCCAAATTGATTTCTTGATTTGATGCCAAAGAATCGTTGGATTGCGTCCGTACAAATCAGATTATGCATGTTTGCCAATTAGAAATTTTGTGGCTGCCGATTAATATTTGATGACTCTGATTGTTTCTAAACAGGAAGTCAGTTCAGAAGTATTGAGGGCATTGTAATGAGATATCCAACCATGTTGCAGTTAACAACCCATAATCCAAAGATCACCTTGATTAGTCTATCTTTAATTAAGATTTTCTTTTAAATATAGGATTGTTATCAAATATATTTTCTTTCTATAATTCATATTTTCATGGCTAGTTTTATAAAATCAGTTAAAATATATTCAAAACTTTTCACATGAAGTTAGAGATGTGGGTATACAAAAAAATAATATGAACATTCTTGTTTAAAACAAAATAAATGTTATGTATAAGCAGAGAACAACAATATAAGGGTCAATACTAAAAATGGGGAGCTAAATAAGATGTTATGGGAGAATGCTAGGGGTTGGGGCTAAATGAGATGTTATGGGGGAATGCTAATGGTGGGGGCTAAATGAGATGTTATGGGGGAATGCTAATGGTGGGGGCTAAATGAGATGTTATGGGGGAATGCTAATGGTGGGGGCTAAATGAGATGTTATGGGGGAATGCTAATGGTGGGGGCTAAATGAGATGTTATGGGGGAATACTAATGGTGGGTGCTAAATGAGATGTTGTGGGGGAATAAAATGCTGGGATGGAAGCTAAATGAGATGTTATGGGGGAATGCTAATGGTGGGGGCTAAATGAGATGTTATGGGGGAATGTTAATGGTGGGGACTAAATGAGATGTTATGGGGGAATACTAATGGTGGGTGCTAAATGAGATGTTGTGGGGGAATAAAATGCTGGGATGGAAGCTAAATGAGATGTTATGGGGGAATGTTAATGGTGGGGGCTAAATGAGATGTTATGGGGGAATACTAATGGTGGGTGCTAAATGAGATGTTGTGGGGGAATAAAATGCTGGGATGGAAGCTAAATGAGATGTTATGGGGGAATGCTAATGGTGGGGCCTAAATGAGATGTTGTGGGGGAATGCTAAGGTTGGAGGCTAAATGAGATTTTAAAAATAGGGATCTAAATGAGATGTTACAATGGGCAATAAAATACTAGGTGTGGGGGTTAAATTAGATGTTAAATGTGAATGGGATAAATTTTGGGTGAAAAATGATTTGGTGCAAATAATATACTATATGGGTGGGGGGCTAAATGAGATGTTAAAAATGGGGAGCTAAATGCTATGTTACAACTGGGTGGGTAAATAAGATGCTAAAAGAGGGGGTGCTATAAATGATGTTAAAAGTGGGGTCAAATGAGATTATAAATTTTAACCAAGAGTGACAAAATGAATGCCAAATGTTTTCTTCATAAGGAAAAAATTAATATTAACATTATTTTAATTTAGTTTATGTTAATGGTTCATTCAAGACTTTTAACCTAAATGTAAAAAGAAATATATATATTTTTGATTTGTTTGAACATAGTTGTAACAACTAATTGTTTTTTAATATGTTGTCGGATTGCTAGTATGCTTGGGTAAATATTTAGTCCCCATTATGTTGTGAGAATCAACACTTTGGAGAGTAAATATTTACAAGCTCCTGGAAAATTTACCCCACAACCAATATTGACAGACTTGATGTGAGTCCAACTAAAAATGTGATAAACACCTAACTATAAATATAAAACAAATGACGGGGCATGTATTAGGTTGGTGCAAAAATAATGACGTAATAATGTCGTTTTTTGATGTTAAAAAATACGTCAAAAAACAACATTATTACGTCATTATTTTTGTACCAACCTAATATTTACAAAAGGTGTTATATGTGATGAAAGGAAAAAACATGAAACTAGCTATAATAAGAATTTGGTTCTTCTTGAAGGTCAGTTTCATTTGGTGATTTTTAAGTTTTTATTTTACATAATATGCAAATAATATGCAAATAATATGCAAATAATATGCAGATAATATAATGGTTGTCATTGCGGAAAGTGAAATTTGTGGACCAAGTTCAATTTCCTGGCTCATCTGAAGTGTTCTCTTTCATACAAATGTCCTTGTAGACATTGTAGATTTGTCCCTCCTTTTCTGCTAATAGATTTTACTTACTGCTTCTAGGTGGCCTTCTATACAGGACTATAAAAAGAAAGGGCATAAACCCTCTTTCTCCTTTTGCTCTTGAGGTTTTTTTTGTTTTTCTTAATGATTTCACTCTAAACAAGGCAGCAAATGCACCAAGACACTAAGTGATGAATAATATAAAAAAGCGAAAAATTTTATTAAGGAGCAAGAACAATAAAAGAACAGAAATTAAGAAGACAGAAGATAATGATTGGCATTGCATTTAAAGTAAGAAGTGCAAGCGAAGAAACTGTTAACATAGAACTTACAGTTACATCTATCCATTTCAAATGTAAAATGATGTGATCTTGTTGCCTGTTTAATAATGGGCTTAAATTCATAGTTTCTAGATACCATAAAATAAAGTTCATTAGAGATAATGTCTTCCTGGAAGGAAGACATTATTTGGGTAAGTTGATTACTTAATTTCACACAACCACGTGGCACACAACTACAGTGAAAAGCATAAATTGTTTCTCTTCCTTTTTTATGCTATCCTCTTTTGGGAGCTATGTTTGTTTTTCACATAAAATATATATGTACAATACCTTTGTGTGTTGAATTAATTTCTTTTGAAAGAGCTCAACCTCTTCCTATAACAAGTCTCAACCCATGCCATTATGATTCATCTCTTCTTCTTCCCCCAAGTATGGATTAAATACAGCCTTTTATCTTTGGGTTTTAGCCAATCTAGGAGAAAGACTACACTGAATTCCAAACATTGGAGAAGGCAATAGGAAACCTCTCTACTATCTTTACTAAGAATGCATGTTAATTCATAGATTAAAAAAAAAACGGATATGTGAAGAGTTGTTCAGGAGCTATGATCAGCAAGGTACTGAAAAGGCAAGCATTATGAAAAATTTAAAAGTAAATATTGAATGATTACACAAATAAACACAAAAATTTATTTATGTTTTTTACATTCCCACTATTGTACTCATCTTTGTTGCTGAAAGAATCAGCAAATATGCTAGGCTATGAGGATCTCCTTTGTAGGCCTAGCAGAGAAATAAATACAATATGGGAGTTGCTAATAAAAAAGCAAAAAACAAATGCCAGCAAGCAAGTCTTCAGCAGAAGCCGCAGTTGGAAAGTATGGAAAGCAACACTAATCAGCAGGTAGGTTAGTTTTAAGGCTCCAAGTTTACCACTGAGAATTGGAATAAAGCAATGCTTTATAAACTTGGTTACATAATAATTGTGAGTTCAATCTCTGGTCCGGGCAGTGCATACTTTTACTCAGTGGAAACAGGTGAGCAATAACTAGACCTGTGCAATGGAACGAGAACTCTCTATCTTCAGAGATTAAAAAGGGTTCAGTTCAGAATTCCCTGTAGGTTACCCAGCTTGATATACACCTGATGAAGGCTGGAGGGCACAATGTCCAAAATGTAACAACAAAAACAAAGATGAGGACAATAGTCCAAATGTAAATCGTGTAAATAATGATAACTCCACAGACAGAATCCCAAAATATGCTTTTTTTTTCCTTTGGTGTTTTAAGTATCCTGCCTCTTTGCCAACTCAGATATAAATTCTCAGCAATCATTGACTTCTTAGCTTAAAAATATAGCTTCTTCTCTAAGTCTTCAAGAATTGTTAATGGTGTCTACAAGATTAACATGTTTTTTCTTTCAACCACTTACAATATTTCTTGAGGCGTTGCCAGAAAAAAACGTTATTTGTCGATAAGAGAGATGTAAGTAAATAATATAGAAGAAATTCATTGACAGGCTGGCATCATTTTTTGAGCATTTTTGGCTA
>OZ010597.1:61534233-61556733 GCA_963932145.1 Acanthosepion lycidas | reverse complement strand
GCACCTGAAGCTCCAATACAAACTTTTTTCGCAATGTTTGGGTGTCAATCTGAGGACAGTGCAGATATTTTGGAAAGAGTTGGTTGAATCTAATGGTGATTACAAAGGTACAGCAGTTTAGGAAACTTGCTCCGATTATTCGGATAAGAAAAGGACTCACAAATTTATTGGTGAGGACCTCAGACTCAGAACTGAGATTGATCTCAAATGCCTTGAAAAGGTAATGCTGCCCTGGGTCAAGAAGGTGGCTAATGGATGACCCTATGTCTGGCAATAGGATTCTGCACTATGCCACACAAACAGGAGAACACAGTCATGTCTGTCAGTCAATTTCTACAAATACATCACTCTTTACATCTGGCCACCCAACTATGCAGATTGCAACCCCCTTCATTATACTGTATGGGGCACAGTTGAGTGAGAAATTAATAATACTACTTATAACATCAAAGATGAACTAAAGGCAAAGATTATGGCAGCATTCACCAACTTAAACAAGTAGACTGTCCAAAAGAGTTGCAAGAGATTCTGAAGAAATCTGGTATGTGTGGTTGAAGACAATGGTGATTTTATTGAATTAATTTACTGTTTAGTATTTCAAGACAGTAATTTTAGTGAAGATATCTATAAAATTATGCATAATTTAGTTGACAATTTATTTATTGCACCCTATATATATATATATATATATATATATATATATATATATATATATTAATGTAAATTTGGGCAGTAATCTTTCTTTTAAAAATCTTTCATTGAATAAGTCAGATAAGGAAGATTTAATTAATTTTTATTTATTTTTTCCAGAATACTTACATTTTTTTCCTTTCTGTAGGAGCAAGAGAGAAATTTTCCATATTTTTCATTGTCCCAAGCACTTTCAGCCACTTCTTTAGCCATTTTCAAGTGGATTTATTTTTTGGTCTTGTTAGTTTTTCATCATTTCACAGAAAATATGTGTCATCCGACAGGAATTGAACCTGTACCTACATGGAACAATCATATAGCCTGACATGCCACACCATTTAGCTACAGAGGAAAAATCTGGCTAACAAAGTCAAATTATGAACCATATGCTTCCTCTGTAACCAAATTGCATAGCACATCAGGCTATGTGATGGTTCAATTCCTGTTGGGGGGCACAAATTTTCTATGAAATTTCTTGGACATTCAGGCCGGTAAATGTAGTTTATTATAAACAGAGCATTTACTTAAATATTTTTCTCTATAAAAATAACATAACAGAAAATATATTAAAATAATTGCTAGTCTATTTCATTATATATATATATATATATATATATATATATATATATATATATATATATATATATATATATATATATATATATATATATACTACAGTTCAAAAGTTTGAAATCACCCCCAGAATTAGCAAGAGATGAATTTGGCAGGAAGAGTGAAACATCCAAAAAATGAAAAACAGCTCTTAGAGTCATTGAAAAAAAGATTGGAATCAATTATCAAACGTATACTTGGAGAAACTTTTGCAATGAATGCCAAAAATTTGTACTGCTGTAATCAATGCTAATCGAGGATATTTTGATGAGAACCGAATTTAATAATAAGATGTTTTTTTTCTTTTTGTCATAATAAAATTTCTAATAAAAAATCATGTCTAACATTTTTTTAAGCATAAAGTAAAAACCATTTTTAGTATAATGAATCTCTTTTATTTAAAGTACAAAACAACTAATTTTGGGGCCAATTTAAAAAATTACCAGGGACGGCAACAAAATTTTCAATGGTAGTTTGTCTATATATATATATATATATATATATATGAAGAAAAATATACGGGAAAAAACAAACAAAAATCCTTATATGCAATAATGCTGTTTTAATGTTAATATGTCGACGTCGGACGTTTCGGTCAATAAACCATCTTCAGGACATATTCAATATAAAATATAAAATATAAATAACATTATCAAACTTAACATGACAAAAACAATGGACACAAGAACAAGACATATCCAAACAGATAACTAAAAGTTTTATGCGATCAGCGTTTGAATATGTCCTGAAGATGGTTTATTGACCGAAACGTCCGACGTCGACATATTAACATTAAAACAGTATTATTGCATATAAGGATTTTTGTTTGTTTTTTCCGTATATTTTTCTTCATACTGTCGGATCTATATCCATATATTTGCTTACATATATATATATGTGTGTGTGTGTGTGTATATATATCTATATATTTGCCTAATATATATATATGTATATATATATATATATACATATATATATACATATATATTAGGCAAATGAATGACAAGATGGATTAAAATGGTGTAATGTTTTTATGGATGGAATTATATATAGCATGGTGAGGAAATAAAAACATAAATGTAATTTCCAATTATATATCAATAGGAAACACTGATGCTGAAACTCACTCTACAATGCATATCTGTCAACAGAAACATTAAACTGATGAAGCCTTTCTAGAGGACACAAAATTTTTTCCACTTCATCATTCATTTGTCTAATATTAATAACTTAACATATCATATTCTCTCATATATATATATATATATATATATATATATATATATATAGGTGTATTATGTATATTTATTTTAGTTTAATCCTTTCAATCCACAAATCATTTGTGGACTTGAACTGATTCAAACTAAAATAAGTATACATAATAAAGTCTGAAACCTAATCTACTTCAATGAAAATATATATATATATATATATATATATATATATATATATATATATATATATATATATATATATATATATATATATATAAAATAAAAGGCTCAATATTCTTACTCTGTCCTGGACATTGAGTTCTATCCTCTTGGGAATTTATTTATATATATATATATATATATATATATATATATATATATATTTTATTCGAAAATTTTAATGTAAATATCTTATAAAATCACTACAAAATAGTCATTTTGTTTCAAGACTTTCAAAATAATTTTTAAATAAATATTATTCGCTTTATTTTGTATTGAGCAATTAAAAAAATTGTGATTTTGGTTACTGGAATTTTATTCCATCTATCTATACTCGTATTCGTATATATATACATATATATATATATATATATACATATATATATATATATATATATATATATATATATATATATATATATATATATATATATATATATATAAGAAGAATAATTATATATTAGTTACTCGCTGCTCATTGATACTCCAAGTTTCATGCATACAGTAATTGTCAGGCACAAATTAAAACTCTCCAGCCTAACACTTATTTGTTGACTGCTGGCATAATAATTAGAGTAGTCCAATTTCATATGGCAAAAATAGATATAATAATATATATATATATATATATATATATATATATATATATATATATATATATATATATATATATATATATATATATATATACATACATATATATATATACATATATATATATATATATATATATATATATATATATATATATGAATGACCTGAAGATTGCATTCAAGCATGAAACAGGAAACCAAAGGTATGACTGAACTTATTTCTATGTATGACTATTGTATTTGAGAAATTACTCTCTATAAGATCATTTTTGTCTTCATATACACATTTTTTAAATTTCTGCAATGTTCATGAAATTATTCACCACAGCGATGACAATAAACTAGCTAAGAAGAGAATTCTTACTAAGTCCTTAACATCTATCCAAAACAATTTATGCCATCTTAATAATATCAAAACCCAAAGCAGGTATGTATAAAATAAACTGCAATAGCTGTTCCTTACAATACACTGGGTAAGTTTACTTGACTCTCCTGTTGGTTAGCAGTTCAGTTCTTAGAACCAATCATCCAGACTATCACACTTTTAATCTGATTATATTGTTGAATGTTTGTGCAGAACTAACAAAACTTTTTGGAATAGCCAAATACAGAGAACTGGTGCTCAGTATACCACAAGGTCCCCAAAAAGCCCTCCACAGGTTTGGAATTCAGAGTTGTCCTTCTTCTAGACTGCTCACCACCCAAAGTTATAGGACCCAGTCTGCCCTGCTTGTTACCCATAGCAGGGGTAAATGAGATCGATTAAAACCTTTTCCAAGTGTATTAGCATGCAAATAAATGTAATGAACTTAATTGCACAATCTGAGACACTATCCATTACTCCGTGTACATAGACACAATATATATATATATATATATATATATATATATATATATATATATGTTTTAATATACATACATATTTATATGCATGATAAAAACATACACATATGTGCAACCATATACATTATTTGCACACAGCTACACATACATATATTGATAAATGTATAGAAATCAATATTTAAATCACTAGCATTTGTAAATGCAAATTCATCAATTCTGATATATATATATATATATATATATATATATATATATACATACATACATATATATATATATATATATATATATATATATATATATATATATATATATATATATACATATCCATATAGATACATATATATATATATATATATATATTAGGTTGGTGCAAAAATAATCTCGTTTTCTCACATATAGTTACTATGTGAGAAAACGAAATTATTTTTGCACCAACCTAATATATATATATATATATATATATATATATATATATTTTTTTAAGCCTAGCGCCCCGAGCAAGGCATGAAGCCACTAGGATGCAGGGGGGTTGCAGAAGATTTGTAGCAAGAGCAGATAGGAGTGATAGAAGAAAGGATGAAGGGAAGGATAGTGTGTAGATCAAGGTAACTGGAGATGTCGATTGACATTACATTTGAATAGTTGGAGATTATAACTATCAGGGAAACAGTAATTGGGAAGGGTGTTCCACAGGCGAGAGGTGTGAGGTATGAAGCATATATATATATTTTGAACAATAAAAAAATATTAAAAAATTAAAATCTTCAGACACACTGAGTTGTAGATTAATATTCTTTCATTTTTTTTATTATTATTCCATTTAGATTCCTCGACTAGTTTCGGCCAAAATGGCCATCATCGGCAGGAGAAATATTTCTGTTTGCTGGTAGCAGTAAACTACAGAAATGTCTTGCTGGAGAAAATGAACTATATATATATATATATATATATATATATATATATATATATATATATATATATATATATATATATATAAAATATTATGTAAAAAGATTCCTTAACTCTTAAATTTCAATTTTTTGTTGTTTTCTCTGTCTTTGAAGTTTCTTGGTAATGTCCATTCTTCATATGATATTTCCATTTTTTTCAATTTTTTTCAATTTTCTTCAATTTATTCCTCATCTTTTTCAATCTGTTTTGTAAACGTGTGCTTTCATGAATTTAATGCTCTTTCACATTCACAAATTTTTTCCTTTTGTTTAAATCTTCATTTTTGCAGTTGTAAATTTTTCTTCAAAATTAAATTTTAATTTTTCTTCAAAATTAAACTTTTCTGACATATATATAGATATATATATGTGTATGTATGTGTATGCATGTGTGTGTGTGTGTGTGTGTGCGTGTGTGTGTATGAGAATCAAGGAAATTGTATGTAGAAATGTATATTTACATATATTATTATTCATTTATATATATTATCATACATGTGTATATTTGCATACAGACATGAATTTGTATACAAAAATGTTAGTGATACAAATATTTGTTTCTATACAAATATATATATTTCTCTTTCTGTATGCCAATATACAAATAATGTATGTGGTTGCACACATGTGTTTGTTTTTATCTTCTATGTCAATATGTATGTATAATAAAAAATATATTGATATATAAATGTGTGACTGTGTTTGGGTTGAGCATGTCTGTTTTGCTTGCATTCTTCACGAATTCAAATATGTTTCTATATATATGTAAGTATATATATATATATATATATATATATATATATATATATATATATATATGTATATATATATATGTGTGTGTGTGTGTGTGTGTGTGTGTGTGTGTATAAGTATTTTCCATTCTTACTCCAAGAGAATTAATTTCCTGCAACAAATAATACGTGCCATGCAGTTGAATGTTTCCCTTTTTTTAATTTCTTTCTTCTCACATTTGCATTCAATATGTTAGCTACTCAAACTGAAAAATCCAATTTAGTTTCCATATCATCTCAAACATGTCACTGGACCTCAAAACAATTTATAGCTCCTTCATGATTACAAGCCATTTTTGAACCAACCAACTTTTGTCCCAGCCTGATACTATACCATTCCGAGTTTTCTAATATTAGTGGTGCAAGAATACTTCTGGTATGATATAATACCATTCTTTTATTTGTGTTATTTGGGATTTTTTGAAGAACGTGTTACTACAGAATCATCATAGGCACCTTCCATTCAGAACAAGTGACAGTGTCAGACACTCTCAGATAAAAAAAACAGGATCATTGGAAGATATGTTCATAGAATGTTGAAATGGTATGGTCATTTAACTAGAGCCAACAATCTTTTCATTACTATACTGGAAATGTTAACCTGAAACCATACTTCTATATTATCCAAGAAATCATAACAATTCAAAGATAATAAAGAAAAGAAATCTGTGGAGAGCCATGACTGCCTATGTACTGCAGGGATAGTGGACTAAAATATTTACAATAGAAGGAGGTCAACTCTGACTTCAAAAGCTTTGAGAATGCAACAGGAAACCACTCTACCATCTTTCCTAAAAGCTTTGGCAATTCAGAGATAATAAATAAAGGGAATCTGTGGAGAGCCATGATTTCCTATGTACTGAAGGGAGAGGTTATTAAAATATTTACAATTCTGACTTCAAAACCACTGAGAAGGCAACGGGAAATCACTCCACCATCTTTCCTAACAAGCAATGGTAATTCAGAGATAATAAAGAAAAGGAATCTGTGGAGAGCCATGATTTCCTATGTACTGAATGGAGAGGTTATTAAAATATTTACATTAGGAGAAGGAGAATTCTGACTTCAAAACCACTGAGAAGGCAACAGGAAATCACTCCACCATCTTTCCTAACAAACAATGGTAATTCAGAGAAAATAAAGAAAAGGAATCTGTGGAGAGCCATGATTTCCTATGTACTGAAGGGAGAGGTTATTAAAATATTTACATTAGGAGAAGGACAATTCTGAGTTCAAAATGCTCGAGAAGGCAACAGGAAATCACTCCACTATCTTTCCTAACAAACAATGGTAATTCAGAGATAATAAAGAAAAGGAATCTGTGGAGAGCCATGGTTGCCTACATTGTAAAGGAGATGACAAGCAAAATTTTATTTTAATGGGCATATTTGTGTTGCTTTTGTGTTGAGTCATATTAAGGGAAGGTTAGATAGATGGAAACAGTAAGTAACTTAATAAATTTGTGTGAATAGAATAGTGATGAAGAGTCATGGTAAAGAGTCAAATACTTCTTTTGAGCTTCAATGCAAGAAGTTGTGGAGGGTCATGATCATCCATATTGTGAAGGGAGAACACCCAGGAATGATAAAGAGTGCTCTGTTGAAGTGTAGGTTGATTTTTTTTTATTCTATGATGTGTAGAGTCATAGGGGCAGCATGTGTACTGCAGCCACAGTAGAAATGGTGATAGCCTGCTGGAGCCCAACCAACTCAAGGCCGGTATTGAATTCAGAGTTTTTCCTTCTCCTAGACTCGTTGCCATCCAAGGCTATAGAACCCAGTCTGTCATGCTACTTACTTGTACCTGGATGGAGAATAAGAGGATGCATACCTTTCCCAAGTTTATTAGCATGTAAGTGAATGTAATGGATCTAACTGGAATTTGAACTCGGCCCTCTGATTTCTCAATCTGAGTCACTATCCATTATTCCACTGTTACAATATAAGTTGAATAACGGATCCAAATTCATCCAATTAATGGTTTAGTATCTCCTACTTTGTGTTATACTCTGAACAAACTCTCAGTCTCCCAGGACTGAAATACGATATCTTGGAACAACTCCTACCTTGTGTTATACTCTGAACAAACTCTCAGTCACCCATGACTGAAATACGATATCTTGGAACAACTCCTACCTTGTGTTATACACTGAACAAACTCTCAGCCTCCCATGACTGAAATACGATATCTTGGAATGACTCCTACCTTGTGTTATACACTGAACAAACTCTCAGCCTCCCATGACTGAAATACGATAATTTGGAACGACTCCTACCTTGTGTTATACACTGAACAAACTCTCAGCCTCCCAAGACTGAAATACGATATCTTGGAACGACTCCTACCTTGTGTTATACACTGAACAAACTCTCAGCCTCCCATGACTGAAATACGATATCTTGGAACGACTCCTACCTTGTGTTATACAATGAACAAACTCTCAGTCTCCCATGACTGAAATATGATATCTTGGAACGAGCAAATGATCAAACTTTATAAGTGACAGAGAGTAAAAAAACTCTTTATCTCAACCACATCTTGACACCATTTGTTGTCTTTTTACTTTTTTCCTTGTTAAACCTAACCCTAAATCTGCTGTTAAAATATTTCTTACTGGAAGATTGATTTTTGTCTTATCTTTAATCATTATTTTGGTAAGACCATTTGAAAACTGTTTTCATTGGAATAAGTCTGGTGCTGATTTTTATTGTTGACGTTGTTCCACTAATAAATTGGTCTGAGAACAATGTTTTGTTGCCAAGGAATTTTCACTGACTCATTTGGTTCTACTAAATGCTCTGTTATGCTAGTGGCACCATTTTGTTTTTGTTACTTATTCTTTTTTTTATTCTTTTTGTAGCTTCATATTTATCCCAATAAACTGGTTGGATTCTCATAGCTTATTTGATTGAAGAATATTCAATGTGCCCCTCATCCCCAGGTAAAAGGGGATATCAGTTCAAATCTCACTGTAAGTTTATCCATCATTTCTCATCTGCATTGTCTACCCACAATGTTAGTAAAATTTGGATAAAATATAACAAAAAATAATTTAAAAAAGTCAATGTTAATCAAAGATCAATGATAATAGTTGATATTGTTTCACCTAATAATAATAATGTACGAGTGGAAGGGCTCACCTATCGCTCAGTTCATACTCCTCCGCAGTCAGTCATGGAAGAGTGTGAGTTTGTTCAGAGTATAACACAATGCATATGTGCTGCTTGTGGCTTGCTTTATATTACCTCTGATGTTATACACGTCTTTTAAGAAGAGTGTTTAATCTCTCATGGTGAAACCACCCAACTCTAGAAATGATATATGCTGACTTGCCAAGTGTATCAACTTTAGTTAGTAAGAGACATGTCCAGTTTGCCGGACATTGTGCACATGCCACAGATGAACTTGTGTCATCATTTGTACTCTGGAGGTACCCATCATCTGAAAATCGATCAAACAAGTTAAACTTTCGAGATAGGATAAAACGAGACACATTGATCCCTAAGGAAGATCTTTTAGGTGCTATGACAGATAGGGAATACTGGAGAGGTGTAGTGAGTTCTATCTCAGCTGAGGCCGCAAGATGATGATGATGATTACCTCTGACATATATATATATATATATATATATATATATATATATATATATATATATGTATATATATATGTATATATATATATATATGGCATAGCCACACATATCCGAGGATGCTTGTCTACCAGGGCAACTAGCTAATCCCCATCGCAAACGCATGCTCAGGCACATTTGTGTTTGTTCAACACCCACAGAACCTACCGGTAGTTTATACTGCATCTATGCTAAGCGGATCTTAGTTACAGTTTCTGGGACAGAGCACATTATCTAATGTGATCAACAGTCTGAACCAGACCAGCATAATAAACACTTGTCAGTGCACCAAAAACCATAACACTAATAACTTGACAGTCAGAAAAAGAACATCATCATCAGATCCTTGACATAATGTAGGAGTGGAAGGGCTCATCTATCGCCCAGTTCATACTCCTCCACAGGAGTAGAATTTTATCCCTGGTTTCCAGTTTGGGATTGGTTTTCTGTTTCCTTTTAAAGTCTACTTCAACTCTATACTTTTAACATCTCTGCTTGATCTTTGAAAAATTTATTTACAAATTATTTTTTTTTCTTTTCTTCAGTAGGAGTAGATAGTTTTTTGTCGATTACCCTGTTCATACTCCTTCTATGTTTTAGAACAGGGGTAGAGATTTATCCTTGGTTTCCAGTTTAAGATTGGTTTTCTGGTACTTTTTAAAGTGTACTTCAACTTTTAATGTCTCTGTCTGAACTCTGAAATTTTATTTACTAGTTTTTTCCTCTTTCTTCAATTGGAGTAGATAGGTTCGACTATCATCCAGTCCACACTCCTCTCAGGATAAACCTTTCCAGGAGAAGAAGTTTATCCCCTTTTTCCCATTTAGGATTATGTTTCCGATTTCTTCTAAAGTCTTTTCATCCTTTTTCACTCATTGCGTCTTAGTGGCATTATCACCTTGCTTGTGATTAAAGTGATTAAAAATAAATCCTCAAAATCATTCATCGGATAAGGTAAAAAAAATGTCTCAATCTGATCTCTTTAATTTTAGTTACTAATTATTTATTTATTTTTTTCTTCTCCCCAATAATGGGGAGATAATTTTGCCTATCCATTTTTACACTCCTTCCAAATTTTTCGAACAGGTGTCTATTTTAACTCTATACTTCTAATGTATCCACCTGTTCACTGAAATTTTATGTAGTCAGTTTCTTCTGGCTTGTAATAAATGTCTGGAATTGGTTTCCTTCCACAAACAGAGTAATGGCATGAACTTAGGTCAAGCAATCCAACAACACATGTTTTCTGTTCACTACAATACTCACAATTCTCTCTGTCGCCTGTTTAAGCACTTTTTATAGATTGAGTGACAGTTAAAATTTGAATATGTTAAAAGAGATTCTTATGTATCTGACTACAAGATCTGTTTCAAATATATGTCTCATGAAGCCATCAGTTTCTTTCTGGGAATGCAAGACACGTCCGAATCCATTTTCATTCCAGAGGTTTTCTCTAGTGTGATATTTTATTTACTAATTATTATGATTTTGTTTCTTCTCCTCACTAAGAATAGATAAGTTTGACTATTTTCTGGTTCCCATATTTCTTCCGTCTTTTGAAAAGGAGTAGTGGTTTATCCTTTGTTTCAGTTTAGGACCAGGTTCCTTTTAAAGTCTACTTCAACTCTATACTTTTAACGTCTATGCCTGATCTTTGAAATTTTATTTACTATTTTTTTTTCTTTTCCTCAATAATAGGTTTGTTTATTGCCTGAATCACACATCCTATCTTCTGAAAAGAAGCAGTAGTTTATGACTTGTTTCCCATTTAGGATTGGGTTTCCGGTTCCTTCAAAAATCTTATTTTCTTTCATCACCAATAACCCTTTATATCTTAGAGGCATTATTGCCTTGCTTGTGATGAAAGGATTTTTAAAAAAATTAAGAAACTATATAAATGAAGGTAAATAATAGTCAAAACTGAATAAGAATGTTTTGCAATATTTCTTTTGATAAAAATAAAATAAAAATGAATATGCAGTCAAAAATTCATAAAAGGGTTGACGATGCATCATATAATAAAAATAAAGTAAAAATAATAAAATCCTGTTTACTAGATTTCTACAAAATATGTCATAATTTGGTAAATTTTAAATTAAGAATTATAGTTTATTGTTTTTAACTGATTCTATAGATTATTGGTTTCCAAACAAATGGTGACAATTCAAATAAGAGTCACAAGAGGCTCATGGGATTGTTTACAAATAATAATACAAATAATAAAGTGAAAATTATAATTATAAATATATTTACATCACAATTTTGGAGAATGAATCATTGAGACTGTTGAAAAAGGACAATACTTATGAATAAAAATATATATATATATAAAGACATTTTTATGTTTATGCATTCTTTTTATAGATACAAATATTTAAGTAAATGCTCTGTTTATAATAAACAGTATTAAACAGAGCATTTACCGGCCTGAATGTCCGAGAAATCTTTACAGAAAATATTCATCCTCTGACAGGATTCGAACCTGTATCCTGTATGGAACCATCATTTAGTTTGATGTGCCTTTACCAATTTGACCACAGAGGTGCGTCCAGTTAGCAAGGTTGAATTTACTGTATTTGAACTTCAATCTTCTATGAATCTCTCACGTACATTCATATCTGCTCATGGCGTATCAAATGTAAACAAATGACATCACACATTATGAAATGGACAATAAATAAAATAATTGTCAGATGTTGTCCATTTCATGATTAAAAAAAAATTGTTTGGTTCACAGATGTCTCTTTCGAAGATGCTATGCTAGCCATTACATTATCCCCATATATATACAGGATATATTAAAAATACTTTTGCAAAGTTTAGGTAAAACAAGTTAATATGGCCATCATTGTAGCACAATACAGCAACACATAAATGTTCAATAAACTAAAGGCAAAAGTTCTCCTGTTGTGAGTGAACAGAGGGTGAAAAACCCTGAAGATGTTGCAAATGATTTGAATACAGGTGCTGCTCTTAAAGTACCCTCCATATGATACTATGAGATGTAGGACATGCTAGGGCCACTTGATGTGTGCTGATAACCGAATTGCCTCCGACAGCTTGTAGAACGTGTTCTTCGTGGTCAGCCATTTGAGTGGATCTTGGTCTTTGTTGATCCATAGTTTGTGGTGCCACAGACCCTGTCTCAGCAACACAATGATAAACAGTAGCAAAGTTTGGATGACTCGACAGCCTTCAGTCTTGAAACACTCTGATACAGCCGTGCTGGCTCGCATCCATTACCATTTGTGCGGTTGCATGTAAAATCATATCTGTCTGTTGATGATATGAATATCCTGCCATTATTAAATGAAACATTTCTCAGTTAACACATTATGGTACACACTGATGAAGACAGACTCAACTCAAATGTTGAATGTAACCTTGTCTACATGGCAAAATATCTACCGTAGACTCTCTTTAAAATTAACACAAGATTGAATGATTTCCAGATATATGTTCATATGGACTTTTTCTCTTGTTGTGATGTGAGGAACCTGCCCGAATTGTTTTTAAAAGTATTTTTGATACATCCTATATAGAAATGTGTGTGTATGTGTGTGTAGAGAGAGAGAGAGAGAGAAAGAATTACTTCTCCCCCTCTTCCTGTTTTGGTATATGAGGATTTTTTCCTGCCCCCTAGAGAGAGAAAGAGAGAGAGAGAGAGAGATAGAGGGGAATTACTTCTCCCCCTCTTCCTGTTTTGGTATATGAGGATTTGTTCCTGCCCCCTAAAGAGAGAGAGAGAGAGAGAGAGAGAGGGAAATTACTTCTCCCCCTCTTCCTGTTTTGGTATATGAGGATTTGTTCCTGCCCCCTAGAGAGAGAGAGAGAGAGAGAATTACTTCTCCCCCTCCCCTTCTTCCTGTTTCGGTATATGAGGATTTGTTCCTGCCCCCTAGAGAGAGAGAGAGAGAGAGAGAGAGAGTGAGAGAGAATTACTTCTCCCCGACTTCCTGTTTTGGTATATGAGGATTTGTTCCTGCCCCCTAGAGAGAGAGAGAGAGAGAATTACTTCTCCCCTCTTTCTGTTTTGGTTTAAGAGGATTTGTTCCTGCCCCCTAGAGAGTGAGAGAGAGAGAGAGAGAGAGAGAGAGAATTACTTCTCCCCGACTTCCTGTTTTGGTATATGAGGATTTGTTCCTGCCCCCTAGAGAGAGAGAGAGAGAGAGAGAGAGAATTACTTCTCCCCGACTTCCTGTTTTGGTATATGAGGATTTGTTCCTGCCCCCTAGAGAGAGAGAGAGAGAGAGAGAGAGAGAGAGAGAGTGAGAGAGAATTACTTCTCCCCGACTTCCTGTTTTGGTATATGAGGATTTGTTCCTGCCCCCTAGAGAGAGAGAGAGAGAGAGAGAGAGAGAGAATTACTTCTCCCCGACTTCCTGTTTTGGTATATGAGGATTTGTTCCTGCCCCCTAGAGAGAGAGAGAGAGAGAGAGAGAGAGAGAGAGAGAGAGAGAGAGAATTACTTCTCCCCGACTTCCTGTTTTGGTATATGAGGATTTGTTCCTGCCCCCTAGAGAGAGAGAGAGAGAGAGAGAGAGAGAGAGAGAGAGAGAGAGAGAGAATTACTTCTCCCCGACTTCCTGTTTTGGTATATGAGGATTTGTTCCTGCCCCCTAGAGAGAGAGAGAGAGTGAGAGAGAGAGAGAGAGAATTACTTCTCCCCGACTTCCTGTTTTGGTATATGAGGATTTGTTCCTGACCTTAGCTACCTCACAGAATTCAAACATTCATTGGTACTAAGCCATTTCAGGAAAGTTACATTTGATACTTTGTGTGTTTGGTGGGGCAAGAATTTTTTTTATTATTTCCACTCATAAATCATCTTCTTTCCTGTAGATTTGTCACTTTCCTTCTTTTCAAAAATCAATAAATAACACCATAATTTTCCAGAATTTTGTAATCTTGGAGTGTCCTGCCTGAAATTGGCAAGCCCTGGTTTCTGGCTCAACAGTGAGAACAAATGGATTTAACAGATTTTTGTGTTGAAAAGTTAAATCACTTTAACAAGACTTTTGAATTCCTTTCTGCAAAAATATTTTTTAGAGGTCCGAAAAAAAAAATCGGTTTGATTTTCTGATATGAGGAATTATCATTATATTTTCACTTTTAAAATCTGCACTAATTTCCTCATCTTTGTAGTTATTATCTTAACAGCTTTTATCTTCAAAAATTTAAATGCAATGTCAATCGCTATCTACTGACCTCCTGATTACTCTTCTTTCTTCTTGCTCATTATTAATTTTCTGTTCCTAACTCTTCCTCACTCTGTAACTATTTGTATTTTAGTGGCTTTACTGCCTTATATGTGGTGAACTCAGTGGCTAGAATGTTCGTTTTCTGACCATGAGACCCAGGTTCGAATCTCACCATGGTTGATTTATCAGACAGTAGACTTCCTGATGTTATGAGTCTGGATGCAACACCTTTGGAAAGTGCCTGACAACCATGCCACAGGTTGACCCAAGCCCTGTGAGTGAAATTGGGTAGACAGAACACTTGGGGGAAGGTCAATATAGCACAAAGTTACAAATCATTGTGACCGAGGGTTTGAGTGTGCTGGTGTTGTTCAGATTGTTGATCATGCTAGTTATCATGTTCTCTCCCACAAACTGTAACTAAGGTCTGCTCATCATAGTTGCAGTATAAACCACGGGTAGGCTCTGT
The DNA here is from genome assembly GCA_963932145.1 of Acanthosepion lycidas. Taxonomy (NCBI): domain Eukaryota; kingdom Metazoa; phylum Mollusca; class Cephalopoda; order Sepiida; family Sepiidae; genus Acanthosepion; species Acanthosepion lycidas. Next base: position 61,541,520 of record OZ010597.1, on the reverse strand, counting down.
GGGTGTTGAACAAACACAAATGTGCCTGAGCAAGCATCTGAATTAGGGATTGGCTAGCCAACCTAGGTGACGGGTATCCCCAAATACTAGTGGCCAGCTATTATATATATATATATATATATATATATATATATATACAGAGAGAGAGAGAGAGAATGAGAGAGGGGGAAAGAATGAAAAAGAATATATATAAGAAAGTACCATTTTTAATATATCCAATACAGATAAAAAGTATAAGAAAAAGAGGTTGAAAATGCAAATGGAGATAGATAGATAGATAAGGAACAGGCTGATAGATAGAAATAGATATGTAGAGGCTCAAATAGATAGATAGATAGATAGATAGATAGATAGATAGATAGATAGATAGATAGATAGATAATGAACAGGCAGATAGATAGAAATAGATATGTAGAGGCTCAAATAGATAGATAGATAGATAGATAGATAATGAACAGGCTTATACATAGAAATAGATATGTAGAGGCTCAAATAGATAGATAGATAGATATGAACAGGCTGGATTAGATAGATAGATAGATAGATAGATAGATAGATAGATAGATAGGTAGGTAGGTAGGTAGGCATGTACATTTATGTAAATATTTGCACAAAGATATATATATATATATATATATATATATATATATATATATATATATATATATATATATATACATACACACACACATGATTTCTTAGAATTTTGGTTTCTGCTAGAATCTCCTTTCATTAGCATTGGATTTCTCTTCAAATAATTCTTGATGAGACCTTCATGAAGAACTCCAAGTGTTTAGCTCAATGTGCACTGGGAATTCAATCACAGGTTCCCATTATTAATTCATTGTATTTCAACCATTATCCTGATCCCTGAAGGCAGGAACCAGCCTTCTGATTCTGCCACAAGTTATCAGACCCAGGAAATTACCGTTCCTAATTGATTTTGAAAATCTCTTCACGAATGAAACCAATTCTTCCCTTATAGACCTGACGCCATCTCTCTAGGCGCAGTAACAAGCACAAATAGAAATACTGCTGGGCTCTAGAATTGGTATAAACATTGACTGATTTAATAATAATGAACGTAGTTCTTATAATAATGATAATATGGTTAAATCTACTATTTCTGCTACTGCTACTACTACTACTAATAGTAATAATGAAAATAATCCTCTTATAATGTATATATAACTTTAACAAAAAAGACAGTCTTCTGTTTTCAAGCAGTTGTCCTAACTGCTGAAAATTAATTTAAGCAAGATTATTGAAAGTTTGACATAGGCAGAGCTAAGAGTATAAGACAAAGCTTACTTAACCTCAACTTAAATCTTAATTTTGATAAACAAAGTGTGCAGCAGAATCAAATTGAAAATAGGACAAGAACAGTGCAGATTCGATAGAACACGGAATGTGATATTCAAGTTCAGAATCACAGCAGAAAGAGCAATACAAATGTAAAAGGTCATTTACCTGTGTTTTATAAATTGTGTTTGTAGATCAAAAAAAAAATAGCGGAAATGCTAATTAACCTTGACATATTCAGTAAACTGAAGATACATTGGAATATCCAAAGATGCATTCCATAAGATAAGCAGAGTATTAAAAAACAAGAAAACTTTGTTAGAAACAAAGAAAAGAGTACTGAACTGTTACATGATATCTCTCCTTTTATATGGCAGTAAATGCTGGACAATATCCTCAACAATTGTTAGTGGAGATAACAAAATCAGACAAATCCCCAAATTTAAATATTTGGGAAGTGTTTTAACAGAGGGCAGAAATTGAAACACTGAAATCAGAAGGTGCATTGAGATAGCAATAAATGCCTTCCAAAAGCTAAGCAAAGTATTAAGAAAGAGGAATGAAGAAAAGTCTATTGAATTGTTACATATATCAATCCCCATATATGGCAGTGAATGCTAGACAGTCTCCTCACAGAATATGAACACATGAACAACAGCAAATTTCTAGAGAAAATGGAAACAAAAACAAAAAGGACACATACTTAATATCAGGAAGAGAAAGTTGTGGAGAGCTATGATCTCCTACCTAATGGGCTTGTGTAAATGGATGGCAGAACAGGGACTGGGAGGGATATTAAGGAGACAAACATTGCTTAGCTTTACAAAGGATATGAAAGGAAGTTGTTGAGAGCCGTGATCGCCTACCTAATGAGCTTGTGTCAATGGATGGTAGAACAGGGACTGGGAGGGATATTAAGGAGACAAACATTGCTTAGCTTTAAAAAGGATATGAAAGGAAGTTGTGGCGAGCCATAATCCCCTAGCTAATGAGCTTGTGTAAATGGATGGCAGAACAAGGACTGGGAGGGATATTAAGGAGACAAACATTGCTTAGCTTTAAAAAGGATATGAAAGGAAGTTGTGGCGAGCCATAATCCCCTAGCTAATGAGCTTGTGTCAATGGATAGCATAACAGGGAATTTAAAGAGCAGTAATTTAAATAACGGGGAAGTCATTTAACAGAAGACAGAAAGTGCAACACTGAAATCAGAAGCTGCCTTGAGATAGCAAAAAAGACCCTCTAAAAGCTAAGCAAAGTATTAAGAATTTTAAAAATTTCCCTAGAAGCAAAGAATACTGAACTGTTATGTAATATCAGTCCTCCTATATGGAAGTGGACAAAAATGGCTGTAAAACAAGGATATGTCTTCTCAACGTACTTATTCAACCAATACTTCTTCCTATGTGCCGTGTTGCCTCAGGACATAGGCAACATTGGCTCCCCACAACTTCCTGTCTCTTATATCTTTTAATAAACTTTGTCTTTCTGTTATTTCTCTTAAACCCTGTTCTGCCATCCATTTACTGAAGGTGGTTGTCAGAGAATGAAATTAGAATTCATTATTGGTGGCCACAATCTTTAAAAACATAAAATATGCTTATGACAGTGTTGATAGCAGACACAGAAATGAAATTACAAGAATTCCTACAGAAGGAAGAGAAGGAAAGTGAAAATGCATGGTTGTCAGCAAAAGGGACATCCCAACATGCAAATTACAAAATGGAGATACCAAAATCAAACAAATACAACAATTTCAATATCTGGGAAGTGTTTTAACAGAGGACAGAAAGTGCGACACTGAAATCTGAAGGCACATTGGGATAGCCGAAGATGCCTTCCAAAAGCTAAGCAGAGTATTAAGAGAGAGAAAAACTTTGCTAGAAACAAAGAAAAGAGTATGAAACTCTTATGTGATATCTATCCTCCTATTGTCCACATTCCATCATTCAGGACGTGGACGATCATGGCTTTCCACCTCCCTCTATCCTTTGCAGCTCAACATGTTCCTACTCTCTGCTTCCTCTCGCAGACCACATTCCGCCATGGCTGCCAGGTATGTCACGCATTGTTTTCCCTTGTCTCTCTTTTCCTCTATTCAACCCGTGAGTATCAGATTCTCCAAGTCCACCTTCTTTATGCATCCCAGAAACTTCAGCTGATATTAAGTATAAGCCTCCTCCTTGTTTGCAACCTCTCTAAGATCTCATCGTTGTTCATAGGCATGGTCTGTCCATGAGTTATGATATAATATAACTAGTTTGGGTTTTGCAGAGAAAAATAAATGATGATGAAGTGGGGTCAAAAAGTGCCGTGCGGCACTTGCCAGCAGGCCAGCACTTTTTCTTCTTCTTTTGTTGCTTCAAGGAAATGGATTGCATGGCTCCCTTTCTCAGTCGTTACACTGGGCAGTTGTGAAACAGACACCAACTCAGTCGCGCCTGCTTCGACTTCCTCTTTGTCTGTCTGTCAATCCGTATGTCCAACTCTAACACACTCAGTCCACTGAATGACTTCTTCCCACATGCTGCTGGCACCCTGCTTTTTATGCTATTCCAAGACGGCCAAAATTTGCATGTCTGCAAATATAGTCTCGTCTTGGATGAGATAGGTGCACATAAATTGCATCTTCAATACCGGCCATATTTTTTTTTGTCATCACTTTGCAGGCAAGACACGTTCGCACTCATTTCAAATTCCGAGGTAAGTCATGTGTTTCATTACAGTTTTTGAGGCATTGAATGTAACCTGCCATTTTTCCCCACTGAGATGTTAGAGCTAGATAAAAAGAGAGATCAGCTACCAATTTCTGGTTGTCTAGAGAGCCTGGGCTATAAAAGAATTTGAACTCGACTTTATTTTATTTTCTCTAATGTTAACCATGAGGACATCTTAAAAGCTATCCTCTTAAAGCTATTCCAAATAAAAAAAAAAAAGTATGTAAATTTTTTTTTTATAAGAATCAGAAACAAAACATTTTAAAAGTAAAAATGGAATCAGACAGTTAATGGAGGAAGGAGTGAGAACAGAAGTGAAAAAAAAAATGAACAATGATTTTGATTTTTCCTCTTCAATCTAAAATATGTGAAAAAAAATTGGTAAAATAAATCGCTATTGTCAACAGGAGGAGTGTTAAAATATATAATTTTAGTAAACAACAAATTTTTTTGTAAATTCATATATTTCCCTTTTTGAAATGATGGGTGTTTGTTATATAAATATTGTTATTGATGGAGTAGCCAATGATCTTGTATTTATCCAGAAGAGAATTTTCTTTGTATTATTTTTATAGAATTTGATATTTGAATCAAAGACAAACCACTGATAGCACTGACCAGTCAATTTGCTTTCAAAAATGGAAGCATCATGAATATAAGTTGTTCATCTACACTCAATTTTCAAAGCAAAAGCCACACTTTTCTGAACATGGCAGAAAAGAAAATAGGTTACTGTATGAATTTCTGAGATGAAGAGTTATGTCAGAACACATGAAAATTTCACAGCTTTATCATCTGAATTTTCTTATGACTCATAAAATCTTAATTTATTGAATGAATAAGCTTTTCGTAAATTCTACAACTACAAACACCCTTCAAATTACCCTATTACATTGTTAAATATTTGAGCTTAACAACTTTATCAAAATATTGCAATAACAATCATAAGTATGAATGTAGGTTATTATTTAAAGAAGTAAGAGGGTACAAATGAAAAGATTAAAAATTAATAAAGTTTTCATCTGACTGAAGCAGACCATAGATGTATGAGAGTTTAAATCCCACTCCTTAGTTCCACCTTTATGGTTAAGGCCCACAATGCCATGTACATTGTAGCAAACCACCTTTATTTCCTTTGTATTCCATAAGTGAGATGTAAGTTCCACTCAAGCAACTTCTTCCCACAAACCACTGCCTTGTAGAACTGACTCCCAAGAAGATGCTTTCTTTGTAGCTCTTAGTAAATTTTGTCATTTTTGCCATCTCTCCTGATCCCTGTTTTGCCAACCATCCACACAATTATATTCTTCTTTTTCTTCTTTGTTGCCTTGTCCATTCAGGTTGAGAGCAATCATGACTCTCCACAATTTCCTTTCCTTTATAGCTCTTAGTAAATTTTGTCTTTTTCACTATCTCTTCTTGTTTTGCCAACCCTCCATGCAGTTATATTCTTCTTCTTCTTCTTTTTTGCCTTGTCCATTAAGGTTGAGAGCAATCGTGGCTCTCCACAATTTCCTTTCCTTTATAGCTCTTAGTAAATTTTGTCTTTTTCACTATCTCTTCTTGTTTTGCCAACCCTCCATACAGTTATATTCTTCTTCTTCTTTGTTACCTTGTCCATTAAGGTTGAGAGCAATCATGGCTCTCCACAATTTCCTTTCCTTTATAGCTCTTAGTAAATTTCGTCTTTTTCACTATCTCTTCTTGTTTTGCCAACCCTCCATACAGTTATATTCTTCTTCTTCTTTGTTACCTTGTCCATTAAGGTTGAGAGCAATCATGACTCTCCACAATTTCCTTTCCTTTATAGCTCTTAGTAAATTTTGTCTTTTTCACTATCTCTTCTTGTTTTGCCAACCCTCCATGCAGTTATATTCTTCTTCTTCTTCTTTGTTGCCTTGTCCATTAAGGTTGAGAGCAATCATGGCTCTCCACAATTTCCTTTCCTTTATAGCTCTTAGTAAATTTTGTCTTTTTCACTATCTCTTCTTGTTTTGCCAACCCTCCATGCAGTTATATTCTTCTTCTTCTTCTTTGTTGCCTTGTCCATTAAGGTTGAGAGCAATCATGGCTCTCCACAATTTCCTATCCTTTATAGCTCTTAGTAAATTTTGTCTTTTTCACTATCTCTTCTTGTTTTGCCAACCCTCCATGCAGTTATATTCTTCTTCTTCTTCTTTGTTGCCTTGTCCATTAAGGTTGAGAGCAATCATGGCTCTCCACAATTTCCTTTCCTTTATAGCTCTTAGTAAATTTTGTCTTTTTCACTATCTCTTCTTGTTTTGCCAACCCTCCATACAGTTATATTCTTCTTCTTCTTTGTTGCCTTGTCCATTAAGGTTGAGAGCAATCATGGCTCTCCACAATTTCCTTTCCTTTATAGCTCTTAGTAAATTTTGTCTTTTTCACTATCTCTTCTTGTTTTGCCAACCCTCCATACAGTTATATTCTTCTTCTTCTTTGTTACCTTGTCCATTAAGGTTGAGAGCAATCATGACTCTCCACAATTTCCTTTCCTTTATAGCTCTTAGTAAATTTTGTCTTTTTCACTATCTCTTCTTGTTTTGCCAACCCTCCATGCAGTTATATTCTTCTTCTTCTTCTTTGTTGCCTTGTCCATTAAGGTTGAGAGCAATCATGGCTCTCCACAATTTCCTTTCCTTTATAGCTCTTAGTAAATTTTGTCTTTTTCACTATCTCTTCTTGTTTTGCCAACTCTCCATGCAGTTATATTCTTCTTCTTCTTTGTTGCCTTGTCCATTAAAGTTGAGGGCAATCATGGCTCTCCACACTTTCCTGTACTTTGTAGCTCTGAGTAAATTTAGTCTTTTTTGGTATCTCTCCTGTTCCCTGTTCTGCCGACCATCAGTACAATTACATGCTTCTTTTTCTTCTTTGTAGTCTTGTCCATTCATGGCTCTCCACAATTTCCTGTCCTTTGTAGCTCTTAGTAAATTTTCCCTGTTCTGCCTACCATTTACACATGCTCGTTAGGTCAGTTCTGTTCTGCTTTCCACTATCCCTCTTGTCTTCAATATGTCCTGTGAATGTCGAAAGCCCTCTTTCCTCATTGTTTGCCCTAGAATTTTCAACTGTCCCTTTCTCTGTGCTAAGTGTAAGTGTCCTTCCACATATTGCATCTCACAATGGACAGTATTGACTGGTGGTATGTTACCGAAGATAAGCTTACAATATATTGATTTGTAATTGATGAATGATTGTTGTTACTCTCTATCTTGAAAAAAGGGATGGCTAAAGAGTATGAATA
>OZ010597.1:61449233-61529233 GCA_963932145.1 Acanthosepion lycidas | reverse complement strand
CTAATAATAATATTAGTTATAAGGTTGTATGCAATTCACAACAGAAAATACCGGATGTCTAACTCAGAAAATGTTAATAAGGAACCATTAATCTAAAAGAACTTGATATGTGGTGTCCCCAATATGCATATATTAGTAGTGTTTGATTTCCTGAGCACTTTTGACTAATGCATTAATCAATTCCAATTCCATTCCTCTCCCCACAAGAAAAGAAAAACTCATAAGGAACGCAAAAATTAAATAATAATCTCTCAAGATATAAATTGTCTATAATTTTTTATGAAACATGAATAAAAAAAGTATTGTTGCCCAAATATATATATATATATATATATATATATATATATATATATACGCAAGTTTCATTAAAAACGTTTTGTAGTTACTCTCTTTGTATAAATGTGGGATTGCTGCCCAAATATACAATTGCATATATATATATATATATATATATATATATATATATATATATATGTGTGTGTGTATATGTGTATGTGTGTGTGTACATATATATATATATGTGTGTGTGTGTGTATATATATATATATATATATATATATATATATATATATATATATATATACACACACACACACATATCTATGTATCTATACCAAATTGTATCACTTGTAATCCAGACTTATATCAGTCAAAGACATTTTTTTACAGTTCACCCAAGAAAGGCAATAAAGCCAATAAGACACAAGGAGGTTACTGAGTGTGAAAGAATAAGAGAAAAAGCAAAACATTATTAAAGAGAAAGAACAATAAAAAAAAACAGGAATTAAGAAGACAGAAGATAATGATTGACATTGCATTTAAATTTCTGAAGATCAAACTTGACTGGGAAGCAAGAAGCCAAAAGAGATTTCCACAAGCGAAAAGAGTGATAAAAGAAGAAACTGTTATCATAGAACTTACAGTTACATCTAACAATTTCAACTATAAAAGGAAGAGACATTGCCACCAATCTAGTATTGTGCTTAAATATGTAAAGTCTAGATACGATACACGAAAGATCATAAGAACAATTATCATGAAAGTATTAACAGAAAAGGCAGAGAGAAGCTATATTAAGCTGAGAGGAATGTCACTGTATCTGAGTTGCCAGGTCAGGATCAATAATATTGGAGATTCTTCTTTGGATTTTATCAAGTATCTCTAAAATATAGCAGAAGCACCAGACCAGATCTGTCAGTCTATAGATGAATAGAGGAGCTGTAAATGTATAAGATATAAAAAGGTAATTTTTTTTCAGATCAGATATGACTGTAAATGCATCTGTATTGTTCATGATAATTAAAATGACAGAATATCTAGAAAAATCAGTGCATGACTTATTGCATTTTTCTCCGGTAATTTTTTTTTTTTTTTTTTTTGCTGTAAAGTGGATTTAATGTAACTCACAGTGACTCGACATAACTTCTTACAAGTCAGTTGTTGATTGAAGGAAAAAAAAAAGATCGAAAAGCTAAAATTTAAAAAAAAAAAGTAATCTTACATTTTTAAATTGTAATTAAATTAAAGAAATTCTTCAGAATTTGTCAATAATGACTTTTAAGATTTGAGGAAGAGAAATAATGGCATTAAAACCAGTGGCAGAAATATAGAAAGAAATTTATGAAGTTCATTAAATGTTGCTGGGGAACTACGTTAAAATTTATTTAATCTTAGGTTCCTCTACTTTTATGTGCCTATTCAGGAAATCAGCAGAAACGGCTCTCCACAATTTCCTTTTGTTTGTTATTCTAAGTTTATCTCTTTAATATCTCTCTTAATTCATTTAAACAAGCTTAATAGGTATGCTACTCAATTTCTCTCTTCTTTCATCTTCAGTATGTCACAAATTCTCCAAGACATCTTCATTTTTTTAAATCATTTAACCTCAAGCAAGGTTATAGAGAAAATGAGAAAAAACTCTCATTAAGGAGAGTAGACAAAAAAAGAAGAAGAATTAAGAAGGCAGAAGATAACGATTGACATTGCATTTAAATTTTTGAACATCAAAGATGACAGTGAACATTAGAAAATTTTTATAAAGATAAAGGGGAGACTTGAAGCAACAAAGGTATGATTCTACAGGAGGATGCTGAGAATAATAGTTGAGTTCATTGAATTCACTTACATGCTAGTACCCCTTTGGAAAGATATGAATTCATTTTTTCTCCCCATCCAGGTATGGGCAAATAGCAAGACAGACTGAATCCTATAACCTTGGGTGACTAGTAGTTTAGGAAAAGGAAAACCCTGAATTCAAATCAGCCTGAAGAGGGCTGGGCTCTGTCAGGCTATCTTGCCCAGAAACCACCGCTGTTACTTCACCTGCAATATGTGGGGTGCCCTTATGATCCTAATGGTTTATGAGACTCAGGATCTAATCATAAATGTATATTTATGACAAAATGCCAGCAAACTGTTATTTAATTCAATTCTAAATGATAACAAATTTCATGTTTATTTTGTTTCATGAAAAATTTTCGATCGAGTAATCATAATCCTAACATTGCTTCTGTTTCATCAAAACCATGTTAAGGTAGATAATTAATTCAAGTATTAAAATGCATACAATAAAAAATTAGCTCTAAAAGTTTTGAAACTTTCATCGACATTTGTATAAATTTTATACCGTACCTATGGACTATAATGGGTATATATCAAACTGTATAAATACAGTAGAATATACTGTAAGAGGTAGTCATTTGGATTCACTTCCAAGTGTGCTGCTCAAACTCTCTGTCTGTGGGCAGAGAGGATTCCCTGACAAGGCTATGTCAAAGGGTAGAGTCGTGTCTGCAAAGACAGCTACCCGACCCTGTTTTTACGGGGTCTATGGGGAATTTTTGACCGAGTCTACAGGTTCAGATACCTCACAATAAAACTCGACCTTGTGCCACATCCGACCATGTGTGGTGGTTAATGAATATCGCCATTTGGATTCTCTGTGGAATTTCTCTTGGGATTCATCTTGATTCACTTCTAACTCACCACTAGCAGTTAATTACTTACTACATGCCACTGGCAAAACTTGTATACTGTTCCGGTTATAAATATTATCATTCTCTTGCCAAACCTTTGTTTTGATTATTCTTATTCGATAACCTTTTCCTAGGTTACAACATTTTGGTTATGGGGATTGGGTAAAATACAAAATTTTTGTGATGAGGAGTTGGCCCAAAGCAAGTAAACACCACTAGTATGACAATAGTATATATGAAAAAGTAATAATATTTTCTAACAAAATTTCAACATTATATCTTTTATTAAAAATTAGGGCTTCCTCTTTGATTTGTTTGATATTTGCTGGTTAATCCCTTCTATTGTGTATGTGGAAAAGGACTTAGTCAGAGGCTGCTGGCTGTTTCTCTTCCATTGTGGTGGGGGGTTGCAGTATGTATACACATGTATAGATCAAACTGCCCTCCAAAATTGTTGTGTGCCTCGAGAAGTGGTATGCAAAATCCAAAATCTCCCTTATAGATAAAAAATATATATTTTATTCATTTACATTCTCAACATATGTGATTATCCCAAAGTAGTGGTCAAAATGGTATTACAGGTATTTTTTAAATAATTTAAATTTTCCCCCAAAATTTCTGAAATTCAAGCATTTTGAATTTCTGGTTCTTAGTTGCATCATGAGTAGGCCTGTAGTATAGAACATCATTTTTATACAAAATCTTCAGGGTTTATACATTGATTCAACACAAACTTTAATTATATCTTTACTGTAAACCATTAAAATTAGTTCACAGACAAAGAATTTTATGAATAATTTTACTTGATTTAAAGAAATAATTTATTAATCCAATTTTTTCTTGTATTAAAGTCACAATATTAAGTTAAATTTTTTCAATATATCTGTTGATTTGAATAAAAATATTGTAGAGAAAAATATTAAATTAATTTTGTTACAACAATTTTAGGAAAATTAATGACAAAGTGGAAAAAATTTTTTGTGTGACATTTTGTCCTTTACGACTTCCTTGGGGTAAAGTGATGTTTACATTGATGTGACTGAACATGCACCTGACAGAGAGTGGCCACTAAAATTTTAAATGATGGAATGTGTCACACAAAATCTTTTTTCCATTTTGATATAGGTAATCTTAAAATTGATTAGTCTCAAAGATTATGGCAAATGTTCCAACAAGTTATGTTCCTTAGTTCTAGCAGTTCAGACTTTCAGAGCTAGGACCCGCCATGCCACACAGACGTCTCAAATCATCCCTATTTCTTTTTTATTGCTTTGGTAAGGAACAAGCTCTATTAAGAGAACTTCTTCGATAGAAATGACACTCTGTGAGACAGACCACTGTCTATCCTACATATCCTTCTCCTCCTCTACTACACTCTCTTAACAATCTCATTCTATAAATATGGCTCTTGGGAATTGTATTGGGGGAATAATTGTAAAAAAAATATCCATATGCCTATGTAATAAAAAATCATTTTAATATTGTATAATATAGAGACTTAATTTGAAGATAATGTATTAGAGTAAACATTAATAATAGCCACTCTGCTAATATAATAATAGCTACTTAACAATCTCATTCCATAAACATGGCTCTTGGGAATTGTAATTTTCAATCTTTAGATGGAGAAATGCAGTGAAGCAGGCTTCTAAAGTATGCAACCATTTCATTAAAGAAAAAAGGCATACTAAATATAATATATTATATTATATATTGTGCATGTATCAATATGGTGATTTCCTTTCGTCTTTCAATGATAATGTTATTAAGCTTATCAGACAATATGAAAGGAACTTAAAATAATAAACAAAACTTGTCTATATTATTTAATGAAACATGCATTATATATATATATACTAGCAGCATGGCCCGGCGGTGCCCGTGCTTGATTCAAAAATCGTACGACTCATGCAGCAATCGCTATCACTTGACTTAAAATAATTTTGCCCTTCCTTGCCTTTAAATGAGTGCCCTTTGCCGTGCTGATGTTGCTACATGCCTTACTTCTTGCCTATCTCACACTGCAAATTTTTTACAAGCTCTATACTAAACATTAAATCTGTTACGAAAAAAGAACTAAACAAAATGAACACAAAACGATCAGCTTTAAAAAAAAAGGACTCGTAACTGGGAAAACTGAATGAAAAAAGAATGTTAACACCAAATACTTTTTCACACCCAACCCAGTTCTGCAGAATCAGAATCAACGTTGAGTTTAAGCAAGAGAATGATCCAATTGGAGTAAAGTGCCATGCAGATTTAAATTTTTCCCACTTGTGACAAATGCAGCTATCGATTTTTTTTTGCATGCTAGCATGCTAGTTAACATTCATGTCAGTCAGCTGTTGGCTCTCATGCTGGCCAATAGAATCTTCCTGCCTATTCGTGGCAGCCAGCTATAGGCTCTCACTCTGACCAGCAGAAAATGGCTGCAAACTACATGAAAACTGCTGTAGAAGCATGAAAAAATCGATTATTTCCACTATCGATGAGAGTTGGGAAATGCAAAGTTGGTCTTGGCCTTTCCGCTAACTTGGAGTATGTGCATGTAAATTTTGGTTCAAATTCGTCGAAAATTGCAGCCGTGCATTCGTTACACACACACACACACACACATCCTGCCTTTTATAGATAGAGATATATATATAGTTAAACCTAGAGAGCCAGACAAACCTATCAAGGTTTCACCTAAGCAGATCTTAAGGGAAGGCTGGCTTACCGTACTGAGCACTTTATTTAGTTATTTTGCTTACTCGTATCGGGTTTTTTTCCTTTGGACTTTGGACTTGCATACTGGATGATTATTTTCGACTAACGTACATGTTCTTGGTTCTTTCTTTTTTTATACTTTTTTTTTCTTGTTGGTACTGGTTTGATTATTCGCAACTCAAGACACTGAAAGTTTTCCAGATGAGTACAATTTCTTATACTTATAAGATTATTACTGCTAAGAAACATATATAATATATATATATATAATATAATAATATAATATATATATATATATATATATATATATATATATAATATACATAATTATTTTTACTTTTCTTACCATTGTTTGGTTTTATTTTAGGAATGAGTTATAATTGTGTGATCATTCTTTTTCTTCTTACTAAAGCTGATATTATGTCTACCATTGCCATGATTGTTGGCCCCTTTTTATCATGGGCTTATTATTTTCATCATTAAGGCTATTATGTTTATTAAGATCATTCAGAAAATAAGCTAAAAGGAATTTAAACAGATGGGAAAAAAAACAATCCTTTCTCTGCTGTCATCAGAAGGGGTCTCAATTTATTCATTTCAAACTTGGTTCTGACAAACTACAAGCAGCCTTGGCCCCCAAAGTTAAAACTTTTTGCATCATCACTATCTATTCTTGATTAATGCTATTGTCATTTCCACTGGGAAAACAGAATATCTATCTATCTATCTATCTATCTATCTATCTATCTATCTATATATATATATATATATATATATATATATATATATATATATATTAGGTTGGTGCAAAAATAATGTCGTTTTATCACATATGTTACTATGTGAGAAAACGACATTATTTTTGCACCAACCTAATATATATATATATGCCCATCTACATGCACATTTGCATATATATAGGAATAAATATTAGATTGTCAAACATGAAATGTCACATCTTTTGGTTGCTTGTTGATTCAGTCATCTAGCGAAGTGACCTCCTTAGTATATAAATAATCTTGACTTAATCCTGACTCTTTTTCTTTTCAGGTAATTTTTCTTTCGATATATCGTTACTCATAAGCCTGATGAAAATGATCCCAATGAAACAATGTTGAGTAATCTTACTGTATGAGAAATAACTAGGAAAAAGAACCATTTTTACATCAAATCATTACCTGCGATGAGAAATGGATACCCTTTGACAACAGTAAGAGAGTAGGCAAGTGGTTAAATGCAAGTGAATCACCAAAACAATACCCAAAATCCCCATGGTACCCTAAAAAGGCAGTGGTTACTGTATTGTGGTGTGTCAAAGGGAAAACAATAACATCAACCTCGTATTTTGGAGAAATTGAGCGTATGCAAGAAAAATTGAAAAAGAAACATCCTAGACTTGTGAATTGGATGGTCCAATTTTGCTGCATGATAACATATGGCTGTACACTTCTCAATCAATTGCCCAAAAGCTGCATAGCCTGAATTATGAAATTTTGTCTCATCCTCCATATTTACCTGATATCTCTACTACTGATTATTTAAGCATTTTGAGATTTTCATACATGATAACACATTCTCCAATAAGGAAGAAGTAATCGAAGCATTTGAAAGGATGATAATTTTTTAAAGATGGGATCAAGAATTTAGAGGTATGTTGAAGAACAGTCAGTCATCAATTTGGTTCCTATTTCAAGTAAATAAATTAATCATTTAATATTTCAGAGGCATTTTATTCATTTCCTATAAAGTGAATCATTTCATGTGTCTATGATAGTTAATACTAGTTGCACCATACTGAGTTCAAACTGACACAACATTATATTTTATTGAGCACTAACTTTATATTTGCCACAGTACACAATTTTAACAGGTTACACTTTAGATACATCTTCTTGGGTGATCACTGGCTTGCTGTAGAAAAAGAGGCATGATCAGAAAGTAACCATGGGTATCAAACGATCATTGATGGTCAAGAATCATTCTGGTTTATTCATGAACTTTAATCAACAGTGAGACTGAATAGCTGCTATTAGATTTTAGTTATGGAGAAAGGGAAGAGAATCAAATAGGGTTTTCTCCCTTGTAGCATTTGTTAAAGTGGGCTGACTAGCAGACAAAACAGTCCTGCATTTATGCAATCTGAATTGCTTTTATGTGTCAGTTAGATTGGTAAAAATCATTATTCACAGCTCTCAAGACTGATCAGATATAAGTTATAAATAAGAATGTTGATCCCAATTATGCTCCGGGCTGTCATGCCCAGTAAAAGAATCATTCTTTAAACTCGCAGCTCATTTAAAAAGTGTCATCATATATTACACAAAATGGAAGCTTTAAAAGGAAGAAGGACAAGCTAATAATTTGCAGTATTCACTCAAGATATATATTAATAAAAATTACATTAATCTCAGTATGTGTTAAAGTACCTCTGAACTGTAAAGTCATTTTAACCATGCTGACTATCAATTGGGTTCCCATAAATATTTTTATAGAGCGTATGTAAATACAGATATAAAAGTGAACATTGAAGTCAACACACAGAGGCAACAGGACGCAATCATCAGGCTGCCTGACAATTGCATCCAGCCTGTCGCTTCTGAGTGTTGATTTCAATGTTCAGTTTTATATATATATATATATATATATATATATATATATAAAAGTGGACATATATATATATATATATATATATTAGGTTGGTGCAAAAATAATGACGTAATAATGTCGTTTTTTGACGTATTTTTTTATGTCAAAAACGACATTATTACGTCATTATTTTTGCACCAACCTAATATATATATAAAACCAAACATTGAAGTAGCCTGACGATTGTGTCTAGCATGAAACAGTCTGTCACCTCTGAATGTTGACTTCAATGTTCGCTTGTATATTTACATGTGCTCTATTCCTGATATTGAGCACTTTATCCCATAAATATAGCACATCTTAAAACTATATTTCATCATATATATATATATATATATATATATATATGTCTTTGGGGATATTTATATATAAAATTCATGTATCTGCTTCTACCATCAGAACAAACATAGATATACAAGGGGTGCTTAAAAGTTACCCAGTACATCAGCCCAGTCTCAATGTGGGTCCAACAAGAACTTTTCAGCACTCTCTCATATACAGAAATGTTAAACATGATGAACGAAAATCACACACAGGCTAGGTCTACCTATTCAAATGTTGAACATATATTGTACTGTACGTTGATTTCTTTTCTTAATAAATTTAAAAAAGAAAAATTCATATTGTCATGCCATGTGTTCACGTTGCAAGGTGATCATCAAAGTCTTTTCATGACACTTGGAAAACCAAAAAGAAAACAAAATGATGGAATGCACTTTGTATGTCGAGCATCATGGGGAAGATGACTGTCGCGCAATGGCTGACATGAGAATAAATTTGATGAGATGAAGAATAAGTCAAATTTTTTTGTATTTGGTAAAAAGTTGCCTATCAATCATTTAATCATTCGATGTATCAATATATCAGAATATCAGATTTTTATATTTATTTAGCAATTCATAACTATGATTTTTTTAATTGTTACATATCCCAGTCTCTTCACAACTATCTGTCTGTCTTAGTCTATTCCTATCTATCTATGTTATTTTGTACATATCTGTTTATCTATCTATATCAGTGTCTTCATATCTATCTTTTATTCTAGCTGTGACTATCTATGTTTTGTACATATCTGTTTATCTATATCAGTGTCTTCATATCTATCTTTTAGTCTATGTATGTCTATCTATGTTATTCTATCCATATCCATATATCTATGTTATTCTATCCATATGTATCTCTGTCTAGCTATCTATTTACCCCAGTCTATCTATCTATCTATCTATCTATCTATCTATTAATCCCAGTTTGTCTTTCTTTCTCTCTTTTTGTTTCTATCTATCTCAATCTGTTCATATGTATATATATATTTATCTCAGTCTGTTCATATCTCTCTTTCTCTCTCTGTTGTTCTATACATTTCTCTCTGTATATATATATGGTATTCTATACATATCTATCTAAATGTGTTCATATCTTTTAGTCTCTTTCTATCTATCTATCTCTCTTAGTCTGTTCATCTCTCATTCTCTCTTTCTATCTATCTATCTATCTATCTATCTATCTCTCTTAGTCTGTTCATCTCTCATTCTCTCTTTCTATCTATCTATCTATCTATCTCTCTTAGTCTGTTCATCTCTCATTCTCTCTTTCTATCTATCTATCTATCTATCTATCTATCTCTCTTAGTCTGTTCATCTCTCATTCTCTCTTTCTATCTATCTATCTATCTATCTATCTATCTATCTCTCTTAGTCTGTTCATCTCTCATTCTCTCTTTCTATCTATCTATCTATCTATCTATCTATCTATCTATCTCTCTTAGTCTGTTCATCTCTCATTCTTTCTTTCTATCTATCTATCTATCTATCTATCTATCTATCTATCTCTCTTAGTCTGTTCATCTCTCATTCTTTCTTTCTATCTATCTATCTATCTATCTATCTATCTATCTCTCTTAGTCTGTTCATCTCTCATTCTCTCTATCTATCTATCTATCTATCTATCTATCTATCTATCTCTCTTAGTCTGTTCATCTCTCATTCTCTCTTTCTATCTATCTATCTATCTATCTATCTATCTATCTATCTATCTATCTATCTCTCTTAGTCTGTTCATCTCTCATTCTTTCTTTCTATCTATCTATCTATCTATCTATCTATCTATCTATCTATCTCTCTTAGTCTGTTCATCTCTCATTCTTTCTTTCTATCTATCTATCTATCTATCTATCTATCTATCTATCTATCTCTCTTAGTCTGTTCATCTCTCATTCTCTCTTTCTATCTATCTCAATCTGCTCATATCTATCAATCTAACTATATATCTATCTCAGTCAGTTCATATCACTCTCTCCCTTTCTCTCTATGTATCTGTCTAATCTGGTCATATCTATCTATCTATCTATCTATCTATCTATCTATCTATCTATCTATCTATCTATCTATCTTAGTCTGTTCATATCTCTCTTTATCTATCTATCTATCTCAATCTGCTCATATGTATCTATCTCTCTGCATATTTATATGCATGCATTTGTAAACTGGCCATTTTGCATTGAAACATATATGGTAGTTAAAGTATACATTGAAGGAGATGCCTTTCCGATTATAAAGTCAGAGTTGTCCTTCTCATAGAATGGTTTGTGAACCAAGACAATTCCATTCTTATTAGTAGTTTGTGTAGTTTCCGAATACAGATAAAATGGAATGATCCTGCCCCCGAAAAAGGTGTTGCTAAAAGAAAGTGATTTGTTTTTTTCCTTAAAAATACCTCATCTCATTTCATAAATAGTGTTTTCTCATAACGTTTTTAGAAACAGATTGTGTAAAGTTTTTTTTTCATTTGAAGAAGAAATGACTACTACAAAATGCCTCTAATCTAATACAATATAGGTAATAAATCAAAAGTACATTAACAATCTTAGTTATGGCAAATACTACTTATAATGCAAAAGCAACATACATATATATATATATATATATATATATATATATATATAGTTAAGTTATGAAAAACTTGGTAATCCATATGGGTAATCCCAAGGAGGATGAAATCCTGAGAGCTCAATGTCAATCCAGAGCTAATATTTTAAAGAAAAACAGACCACTTTAAGGTACCATTTAAAAGTCATTTAAAAAGGCTCTGGTGAAATAAATTATTATAATGGTACCTTAAAGTGGTCTGTTTTTCTTTAAAATATATATATATATGTGTGTGTGTGTGTGTGTGTGTGTGTGTGTGTGTGTGTGTGTGTGTATTTTTCTTGTATAATATAGACATGTTGTGTCTACTTATTTGCATACTGATCCTTTCCAGTTGTCTAATCAGCTTCTTGATGCTGAGCTGATATTCATCAAGGAAGGTTGCATAATACTTTGGATCTTTTCCAAGATCATCTTCAGAGATAAATTACTAAGAAAATTTTATTGTAACTGTGACAAAATTTGCATTCCGTTGCCATAGTGATTGTTAAAAAACATGTGAAAGTGCTCTTTTATTTTAGAATTTTTAAATTTTATATGTTGTAGTTATGGAATCTTTTAAAAAAACAGTATTAAATGTTATATGCACTTTAATATCTTGTTGCTATATTCATAATAAATTTTGTTGAGTGTTGGTTGGTTGCATTTGATATAGAGGGCCTTGAGAATTTGAAGTTTTTCTTTATTATTTTCATGGTGTAGTATATTGGTGTTGTCAATAAGTATTTTCCTGTATTGTGAAAGTAGACAGAATGTGTTTCTAGATGTTGTACAACAGAACTTGTATCCGACAAATGTAGTGTAAGACGTCTTGATAATGGTATGGTCATGAAGCCAACACATGTACCTATATACAGTGTGTGATAGTGAAATTGCCACCATTTTATATTTTTAATCTAAAACATGCATGCTATTTGTTTTTGATTTTGGCAACTGCACAGTCTAGAAGTGTTAGTTGGGCACAGTCAGTGAGAAAAAGAGCACCATGATGCAATTCACTCCGCCAGAAATTTGGAAATGGCATGCTGTACTGCTTGGCATTCACACTGGAAGCTCCAATGCAAATATATCTAAGTGTCAATCTGAGGACATTACAAAGGATTCGGAAAGAGTTGGATGATATATCCAGTCAACATCATGATGTTTGGAGTGATCACTAGTAATGGCAATGTTATGCCTCCATTCATCTTTCTACAGACTCAGCACAGAGACCTACATCAAGTTCCTTGAGGAGGTAGTACTGTTCTGGGTTATGAGAGTGGCTACTGGAAGACCCTATGTCTGGCAGCCATGCCACACAAGTGGGAGAACCTAGTCATAACTGCCAGACAATTTCTGTAACCATATCACTCCTTACATCTGGCCACCTAACTTCCCAGACTGCAACCTCCTTGATTATTATTTTTGAGGAGCACTTGAGTGAGAGACCAACAAAACTCTTTATAATGCCAAAAGTGACCGAAAGGTAAATTTTATTCACCAACTTAAACAAGGAGACCAGCCAGAAGAGTTGTAGGAGATTCTGAAGTCATCTGGAGGTTATGATTGAAGCCAATGGTGATTTTATTGAATAAATTTACTCTTTAGCATTTCAACTGCTGATGGCTGTCATTGACAGACTATAGTGGAGGAGATTTAGTATGGCTTCTGAATTCAAACCCTCACTACAATTACAAAATCAAGGGGATAATGATGATGATGATGATTTTAAGATTATTTTGTGTAATTTTGGTAAAATAAGATATCAGTGCCATTTAACCCTCACACACACACACACACACACTATATATATATATATATATATATATATATATATATATATATATATAGATAGATAGATAGATACACCTAGTGAGCCAGACAAACCTACCTAGGTTTCACCTAAATGGATCGTCAGGGAAAGTATGGCAATATATATATATAGATATATATATATATATATATATATATATATATATATAGATATATATATCTGAATACAAAATCTGACATTTATTTTAAAGCGTTAATAAATTCTATCTAGAGTCCATCATCAAGTTATTTGAATTATCATATACTTGTAACTTGATTGGCCATTACATCTTACAAATAAATATTTCCCTCAGTGGAGGTAGTGGTTGGTTTTTAAACTCTTTAAAAACACCATCCCTAGACACAACAGCAGAAGTTTTGAAACAAAATGGCTATTTTTGTAGTGATGCTATAACTTATGTATGTTATAATTTTTAACTAAATATATATATGACATGTCTTTATATATATATATATATATATATATATATATATATATATATATATATATAAGACATGTCTTTATATATATATATATATATATATATATAAGACATGTCTTTATATATATATATATATATATATATATATATATAAAGACATGTCTTATTAAATAATTTAGACAAGTTTTGTCTACTTATTGTTAATATAATCCTTTCATATTCACGGAAAATTTCTTAGTATCCTTATTAAAGGAAGAATGAAAGTTACTATATTGATGCATATTTGTTTATTCCAAGTACTTTAAACATATACAAAATGTTATTTTAAGTGTCTTGTTTTATCAGTGTTTTGTTTTATCCAAGAGAAATTTGTGGTGTTCATCTGAAAATTAAACTTTTTTTTTTTGAAGTGAAAATTGTCAAAATTATATACTGTATGATTTTAAAATTTCATGACATAAGCATACTCATGCAGCGATCTTATATATTAATATTTATTATAATCATTTTTCATCCTTAAATTCAGACAGACTGTTCTTTTCAAATTGGCTAAATTTCTTCATCTTCGACTGAAAATTTTTAGTCACTTCTTTTAATTTCATCTTGATGAATTGATGTCATTGAGAAATTTTCCTCGTTTTATAATTAGGAAAGTTTCATAATTCAATCAAAAGTTTTTCAAAAGCAAGTCAATGTCGAAATCAAATTGAGCCAATTTATAAAGAAATTCATATATGCGCAACACATCAATCCCGAGTTAGCCTAAATTAATTAGTCAGTTTATATAGATTTCTGATTTGAATCTTTGGGACACTAATGAATAAATGGCCAGGAATATATTGTATATAAATTTTAAAATCAAATAGTACAAACTAATTATAAAACCAATCTTTCTGTATATAGATGAAGGAGTGCTGAAAAGTTAATGACCTGACCCACTTTCTAAAATCTGCCCAAATGATCAAATACCATAAATTTTACGGGGAGGAGAATTTAAGGGGTGCTAAAATTTCTTGGTCCAATCAAGAAGCGACCTTTTTATTTATATCATGATTGGGCTGACAGCCTTTCAGCAGTCTTTCCCATATATATATATATATATATATATATATATATATATATATATATATGCGAAAATATTGTAGAAAATAGGAAAGAAACTGGTTTGGTAAATAATCCAAAGTTCCTTAGTATTTTTGTTATTATTTTTAAAAAATATTGCTCGATACGAAAGTAGAGCATAAATATAATTATTTATTTAAAGTTGCGAGTTGGAATCATATTTTAAATAAATAATTATATATATATATATATATATATATATATATATATGAACATAAAAACAGTGTTAGGTCAGACTGGAGTCAGACCAATGGATGCATATTTTAAGAAAGTGCTCAGTACAGAATTCATAAAATTAGTAAAGTTCATTAATATAGTATAAAAAATTTTTTGAAAGTGTCTTTAAAAATTTAAAACCCATAGATAGTTTAGAAAATTATACATTCTGCTAAAAAGATAGCTGTGACTTATGTCTAGAAAAAAAAATTAAAATAATAAAATACAATAATGAAACTCAGGTATTAAATCAGAGGAACGAATTAGTGTTTAAATGTCAACATAAAAACAAATTCAAATTTTCATAAGATAGTTTTGCCTTAATTAGCTACCCAAAATCACATCCCAACTCCCAACTCCCATCTTCTCTAACTCTTCAACACAATAAACCAAAAACTAATTCTAATTTCCATAGTAGAATTTTGCCCATTATTTACATTATTTGGACTATTGTCCTCATCTTTGTCGCCATATTTATTACAACGTTTTGGCTGTTGTTTCGGTTCAGTTCGACATTCCAGCCATCTGAAGAAGGCTGGATTGGTCAGTATCAGAAGTACCCTACAATGTAACAACTACTCTGTGTACATGGCAGCAGCCCCAAAAAACTTGGATAGGTGGGTACAAGAAGAGGAAACAACATTCAGAAAACAGTCTGCCTGCCTTATGTGAAGGGGTTATCAGAGAAAATACAAAGGATCTACGGTCCATATAACATCAGAACAACCTTCAAAAGCTTGACAACACTTCACAGATATCTCTCTCGAGTAAGACGCCCTAGCTGTGGAAAGAAATATAAAGGGGAGAGAGGCCTCCCCCGTAGGGAATTTAGGAGGTGGCCCCCTTCAAGGACACAAGAAAGCTGTAACATGTGGGGAAGTGGAAAAATCAGGCGTGGCAGACAACATATATAGAGAGAAGGGAGATCACTGCCTTCTGTGGGATCAGGTTGAGATCATAGACAAAGAACACCATTGGAAAATTCGTAAACTTTAGGAATCACCACATATGCTAGGCCACAAAAATCTCCTGAGCCGACAAAGCATAGAAATGAATACAATATGGGAACCAGTAATAAGGAGTGCCAGAGAAAAGCGATAATAACAGCAAAAATTGCAATATGAGCACTGGTAAAAATGGTTGCTGAAGACATTAGGTTTATAATACCCAGAAATTCATACACAGATGTCCTCAAGGACACATGGCACAGTGGATAAAGACATTGGTTAGTCCCAAGGAGTGTGAGTTCAATGTGTGAGTGGAGAACTTTCAGAGGGAAATTAACAGGAGTTAACTGATAACTGACATCCATTAAACATGGCATGGAGGTACTATGTACACTATTTACATTATTAGGACTATTGTCCTCACCTTTGTTGCCATATTATTACAACATTTCGGCCGTTGTATGCTCTGGCCTTCTTCAGGTGGTTGGAATGTTGAACTGAACCCTTTATTTCGCTCACTGAGGTAGACCGTTCTCATTCCACGTGCCATGGAATGGATGTCGGTTATCAGTTATCTCCTGCTAATTCCCCTCTCCAAGTTCTCCACTGCCTTAACCAGGTATTGAACTCACACTCTTTTGGGTCCTGTCACTGGATCTAACTAATGCCTTTATCTGCAGTGCCATGTATCCTTGAAATAATGTAAAGAAAATATCTAAATATATTTTCAACATTTGCCTCGATAAAGTTTCTCATTTCTTTGCAGCTACATTTATTCATATCTTAATATTTAGACACAGACACATACATGTATATATTTATATATTAAACATGTTTCATTGAATATGACAGACAAGGAAAATTTCATTAAATTTTTATTTAGTTTTTCCAGCATTCTTATATTTTTCTACTCCCACTATCAACCTCAATTTATTCAGCATCGATAGTGTGATCTCGAAAGTTTTTAAGAATGATAGAAAAGATATTCACGTAGTTATTCTTTATATTTGTAGTTATACTTGAGGTGTACATAGCAAAGTTCCACCATTAAATTTTCAAAGTATTCACAAATAATTTTTAATAATTTCTTAACCTTTTTATATCCTTCTGAAAACCTTTTAATATTTTCCATCATATATACAAAAACATATACACAGCATACAAATGACCTAAACTTATTTTAAACACATCTTATAATGCTACCAAACAACCAAAAGATTTTCTCAAATGTAAGTCTCACCAACATAAGCACAAAAGATAACTCTACAAACACACCCTCATTTAGTGTTTCTGTATTTTTTCTATTTAGTTTGCTTAAGCAATAAAATATGTTGTTAATCATATATAATTGTTTGTATGTTCATTCTTACTCTCTTGTTTGAGGAAACTAATACGCATGCATTATCTCTCATTAAATATATTGCTTCAACAATTGGCAATCCCACAACAGCTGTGTTGTCTTTTTTTCAAAGTCTTGAGTTATTTTCTATAAGGAATCAATTAGAGGCTATTAACAAAACTGAAATTTTTCTTTTTAAATGAATTCTTAACTTAAAAATAAATTTACTTTGTTTTAGTGGAATCAAGAACAAGATTACAACTCAGTCGTTAGACAGTATATCTCAAGGTTCAATTTTCTTGAGATTTAATTTATTATTGAAGTAAATTACCAGATATTAAATTTATTTCTGGAATTTTGTACACACAGACACACACACACACACATATATATATATATTTTGAACAATAAAAAATATCAAAAAATTAAGATCTTCAGACACACTGGCTTGTAGATTAATATTCTTTCATTTCTATTATTATTATTTCATTTAGATTCCTCAACTAGTTTCGGCCAACATTGGCCATCATCAGGAAAAAAAAATTCTTCTTGCTGGTAGCAGTGAACTACAGAAATGAATGTCTTGATGGAGAAAATGAACTTTTGTCTGTAGTTTTCATTTGTTTTTTTTTATATTTTTTTATCTTTTTAACATGAATTTTTTTAACATTCCTTGTGTTGGTCAAACAGTCTCTTTTATGTTGTTATTTGAGATAAGAGCTGGATGGATCCATGCTGCTCTGAATTCCCCTGGTCAGTTTGACAGTTTTATTGGTTCCTGGAGAGGGGATGTGTCTCTGTTATGTGTGTGTGTGTGTGTGTGTTATTTGATTCTTAGGGAGTGAATGAGTATGATATGTGTAAGCGTGTATATTACTGTGGGTGTGTGTTATCATTTGGCTCATCAGGGAGTGAGTGAGTATGATGTGTGTAAATGTATATATATATATATATATATATATATATATATATATATTGTTGTAACCTAGAAAATGTTACTCAATGAGGAATAGCCAAAACAGTGGTTGGAAATGAAATGGTAATCTTTATAACATCAAAAATACACAATACTCACCAGTGGTGTGAAGAGGGTAAACCACTGTTAGTGGTGGACTATTAGACAGCCTATTACCCCTATTTGCAGTAGTGTCCAATGTATATATGAGGATTGGGACACACCCATTAGTGTTCATAGATATGATATATAACACCTCCCATTTTTAGATTTTCTCTGCACAGTCAATATCTTTTCCTTTTCGGGTTTAATGTCAATTCCCACTGTATTCCTTCTTTTCCTCTTACTTTGTCTTTTAGGGATTTTTGTTTCAGGAGCTTTCTGAGGAATGGGTACATCAAATGTGTCAAAAAGAACTTTCACAGGCTCAACATCCACGAGAGTATCATTCTCTTCATCTATATGCCTAATTTTTGTTTGATTCAAGTGCCTTTTGTTTGCCATTTTCAGTCCTTTGACTAAATATATCATCCTACTGATTCCTTTGACGATAGTTCCAACTTCCCAATATCTCATCCTTGTTGCCAAGATGTTGTAACCTAGAAAAGGTTACTGAATGAGGAATAACCAAAAATGGAGGTAGGAAATGAAATGGTAATCTTTATAACATCAACAAAATAAAATACTTGCGAGCAGTATGAAGTAGGTAAACCACTGCTAGTGTCGGACTACTTAGACGGTATATTATTCCGACTTAAAATAGTGTCCAACGTATTTATGAGGATTGCGTAAATTCCTCCTTTGGGTGATTTCGCATGACTTATCATCTCTCAGTTGCATCTCTGTCTTTGGACAAAGGACAGAGGGGCAACTGGGTAAATAATACTGAGAGGTGCCGAGCCCTGGGTAACAGCTGCCCGAGGCCGCGCCCTCCCATTGCACCAGAGGGAGGGATCGGTGCTCGCACTGTTGGTTGTGGGGATTTTTTGTCCCTTGTCTGAGTGTACATGCTCAGGTCCCCACTTTAAAATGACCACATGTCACATCTCATTCTGGTGGGGGAACCAGTAAACATTGCGTATTTATATGGATTGGGACACACTCATTAGTGTTCATAGGTACGGTATATAACAGTAAGCATGTTTTTCAACAGCACGCTTTTTGATACTCTGATCCATCATTTTCATAACTTGTTCTACGTATTTTTTTTTAATTGGTATCACCTCAAGCAAGGCCGTAAAGCCACTCAGCCATTAGGTGTTACAGGGTGTGGAAGAATCTGGAACAGAAACATTAATAATGAGCGGTAAGAAGAAAGAGTGACCAGGAGGACAGTAGATGGCGATTGACATTGCATTTAAATTGCTGACTAAAGTTGACTGGAAAGCATGGAGAGCCGGAGATGAATTCTACAAACGAGAAGTGTGACAAAGAAAATGTTAGCATAGAACTTACGGCTACATCTAGTTAGAACAACTGTAAATTGATGTGATCTCGACACCAGTCTAGTACTGCACTTATATTCAAAAAGTCTAGGTACCATAGTGAAGAGTTCATCCAAATAATTAAAATGAAAGTGTTTATAGAAAATATATAGAGTGGCAACCTTCCAGGAAAGTGACTGAAGTCGAACTGCCAGAACTGTAATTTAAAGAGAATTCTTGTTAGTGTTGTAATCTAGAAAGGGTTACCAAATGATGAATAACCAAAACGAAGGTTAGAAATGAAATGGTAATCTTTATAACATCAACAAAATACAATACTTGCCAGTGGTGTGAAGTAGATAAACCACTGTTTAGAAGGTATATTAGAATATTTATTTCTGTAAAATTACAGAAAATGTTGCACAAGGCCTAAAAGTGGGGATGGGGAAAAGGATGGTCTTCAACTGTCTTAATATTAAACCTAACTAGCCGCAAACACTGACCGAAGCATACAAACAATATTCCTAACACCAAAACAACACATTCTTACTAGCCTTTCTTACTACATCCACCATAATACCTCATTGTCTCAGTGAAAATCCTAAATACTCCCCATATGTACAAATTGTTGTATGTGGTGGTGGTGGTGGGGGGGACAACAAATTAAAAGGATCCCCAATGAGTATATACAATATGAATTAATCTATTTACAAGAAACTAAGCAAAATTATTGTTAGTAGTAAACCCCCCCCACAATACTTAAATGTGGCAGAAACATCAGTTCATTGGGTGAAATCAATGCGAGCCGAGGTGATTTTCCCAGCATGTGGCACAAGGCCGAAAGTATAGGGCACCCAGTGAGGATCGAATTCACTACTAAGTCATAACTGTTCTAGCGAAACAAGCTTGCTAACCATTACACCACGTCGAGGTGACCTTGGAAGGTATATTACCTATACTTACAATAGTGTCCCACATATTTATAACAATTGGGACATACCCATTAGTGCTCATAGGTATGGTATATGACAATTATTAGGTTGGTGCGAAAATAATGACGTAATAATGTCGTTTTTGACGTTAAAAAATACGTCAAAAAACGACAGTATTACGTCATTATTTTTTGCACCAACCTAATATTATTATTATTATTTCTTATTTCACACTGAAGGCAGCAAAATGCATTTCTCGCATTCTTAAAACGCAGAAGTAAGTATGCTGCTACTAGTATTAGCAGATCTCTATCTCTGGAGACAATGATGCAGTACAGAGTCTTGAAGACCTGGATGGTTGCTACAAAATTCTTGGACTCTCCAGATACCAAATTTACTCTCTTGGCCAGTCGAAAGAATAGGATAAACCAATGCAATTTGGTACCAGCACAGCTGCAAGAACATCTGATCCAACATGTTATCCAAGTTTTTTATTTGTTTGTTTTATTTTAATGACATATCAACTCCTTATGGATCATTGTTGCAACCTAGAAATTGTTACTGAATGAGGAATAATCAAAACAAAGGTGGGAATTAAAATATTAATTTTATAACATGAACGAAATATAATACTTGCCAGTGGCATGATGTAGGCAAACCACTGCTCTTGGTGGACTAATTAGACAGCATATTAGCAATTTTCCAAGCATAGTTTAGATGTTGCACAAGACCGAATGTATGCGGCACCCAGTGAGGATTGAACTCACTATTCATTCTTAACTGTGTTAGTGAAACAAGCTTGCTAACAATTACACCACCTCGAGGTGCCCTTAGATAGCATTTAGCCCCACTTATTAGGTCGGTGCAAAAATAATGTCGTTTTCTCACATATTAACATATGTAAGAAAACGACATTATTTTTGCACCAACCTAATACAATAGTGTCCAACAAGCATTGGGAGATATGCATTAGTGTTCATAGGTATGGTATCACTCAAGCAGTTATTCTTTAGATTTGAATTTATACTTGAGGCGTTCATAGCAAAGTTTCACCATGAAATTTCCAGCTTGATTAAAAAAAAATAATCACTGGATTTTGATTCCATCATTTTGAATGACAAGAAAGAATGAAAGAAATTAATTCACTGAAAAGTGTTTTAAAATAGGGATTTCACCACAGGCAGATTACAACAAAGCAATCAGTTTCATTAATATTTTTTTTCCTAATGTCTTTCATGATAATCTATCATTTAGGGGCCTTGAAAATGGTTGCCAAAGACAATTTTCAATAGGGAGTTTTCAAATGAAACGGAATTGTGTGAAGCAAAAGAAATCTATAGCTATTTGAAATCGGACATGAAAAGGCTCAGTTTAAAAATAATGATGGCTGAACAACAATCAAAGGTGTATAAAACTTGTAAATCATTATATCGAAGAAGACAAGTTCTTTAGAGCAAAGAGAATTAAGCCAGAAATCAATGTAGGCTTTAATGAAATGGAAAATATGATATCAAAATCTGAAGATGCTTTAGAATCATGCTTTCGAAAAGCTAAGCAAAGTATGAAGAAACAGAAAAATGAAATGGTACCGTAGGCGACTCGGTATATAATATTACTAGCAGTAGAGCCCGGCGTTGCCCGGGGATGTAACAGTAAGAGATAGATCAAGTATCGACCATCATAAAGACTGAAAAATAAAATTGACGAAGATTATTGTTTAAGGTTGACGGACATGCATGTCTTAATTAGTTTTTTTATTTTTTTTTTATGAATGGATCAAACCCAAACTCAAACAAAAACATTGTTTTCAATCATTTTGAGTCTACCGATTGAATAGAATTTTATTATAAACAATTGTCTTGTAAATGGAATTTTAAAAGCATTCTGAATGCAAAAATAAAGAAATAAGTGTGCATATATATAAGGTTGGTGCAAAAATAATGTCGTTTTCTCACATAGTAACATATGTGAGAAAACGACATTATTTTTGCACCAACTTAATATATATATATATATATATATATATATATATATATATATATATATATATACAGTTCAATAGTTTGAAGACACCTCCAGAATTAGCATGGGATGTACTTAACAGAAGAGTGAAAAAAAAAAAAAAAAGAAAAAGAGCTCTTAGAGTCATTGAAAAAAAAAAAGGGAATCAATTATCAAATTGATACTTTGAGAAACTTTTGCAATGAAAGACAAAAATTTGTGCTGCAGTAATCAAGTCTAAAGGAGGATATTTTGATGAGAACAAAAATTCATCATAAAATGTTTTTTTTTCCTTTTTGTCATAATAAAATTTCTAATAAAAAATCATGTCTCATTTTTTTTTTTTAACCTTGTATACTAAGTTTCTCATATTTAAAGTACAAAACAGATACTTTTTGGGCCAATTTAAAAAATTACCAGAGGTTGTCCCAAACTTTTAAACTGCAGTATATATATATATATATATATATATATATATATATATATATATATATATATATACCTATATAAAAGGTAGATAGGTAGGGTGTATCAAAAATACTTTTACAAAATTTGGGAC
The DNA here is from genome assembly GCA_963932145.1 of Acanthosepion lycidas. Lineage (NCBI taxonomy): Eukaryota > Metazoa > Mollusca > Cephalopoda > Sepiida > Sepiidae > Acanthosepion > Acanthosepion lycidas. The sequence goes on along the minus strand of OZ010597.1, from coordinate 61,506,250 downwards.
TGGGTTCATCACACCAAAACTAGGACAAATATCCATATATACATATGTTTGCAAATCCTTCATTTTTGAGTTATTAAGTTTAAATAAAGTTTACTGTAGATGGCGCCATGTTGCAATGTAGACTAGGTTACATTTGTCATTCATGTACATTTGTGGCTAGTCTGTCTTCAACATTTAATTTAACATGTGTAGTAGTGAGTTAACTGAAAAGTTTTCTATTTTAACAATGACATTATATTTATATTGCGATCAGGCAGCTGTGATTTTTACATACCGCTGCACAAATGGCAATGTATGTGAAGGTGCATGTCTGTATGTGATTGTGTTTCCAAACCAGCCAACTTCTGCTGCTGTTTATCATTGCGCTGCTAAGACAGGATCCGTGAAAGTACAAACTATGGATCAAGGAAGACCCATTTGCATTTAACAGTGTCTACCATAAACTTTAAACAATAAATTAAAAATGAAGGCTTTGGAGACATATGTTTGTATGAACTTTTGACTTGTTTTGGTGTGAGGAAGCCACCCACACAATTTGTAAAATTATATTTGGAAGAGAATCTAATGCAATGGAAAATATATAAGACAATTATTTTTTGATACACTGTGATATATATATATATATATTTGTTAAATATATAAGACAATTAGGCATAATGACATTGGCAAAAAATGTAAAAATAAGTTTTCAAAATTGTCTTATATATTTTCCATTGCATTGGATTCTCATCCAAATTTAAATTATACAGATGCACACATACATACACATATAGACACATGGTAACACATGCACACACACTGACATATGCATATATATTTGATATAATGACATATAGTTTTGTATAATTTTATATATCAAAAATAGTATATTTTTATAATAGAAAAAATATGACAAACTGGAAAAGTTTATTTGTGACGCATTTCATATAAATAAACTTTTTCAGTTTGTTATATTTTTCAAAACGTATGTAGGAACTGATATTAAACTACAAACAACGAAAGATTCTATCCATAAATAAACTCCAACCCCAGACATCTTCCCCTGGGATAAGATACCTTATGCCCCCACTAAACATTAACACAAACCCATTCTCATTAACAAGGTGTCTACCAGAGGAGGACTGACATTGAAAATAAATTTAAAACAATGCTCTGAGACAGACACTTAGAGGCTGATGATAGCCATGTACAAAATGGCTTGAAATAGACTATCTCTATGTTGAGGTAATTTTTGTTTTTTTGCTGTAAAATATATATATATATATATATATATATATATATATATATATATATATATATATATATATGTGTGTGTGTGTGTGTGTGTATGTGTGTGTAGATGCATGTGTATGCGTTTCTTTGTGTGTGTATAGAAATTTCAGATAGTGTATATCAGCAAAAGGAAAATATGAATAAAGACAAAAGGAAAACTTATCTTAGATTGACAGTAACAGATATTTATGAATTCTTGTTGCCAATAGGAGATTACATCTCCAATACAAATAATAAAAAAATAACATTAAATTCTTGTAGTGGTCATGTAAGCATCACCCTCTCTTGTAGGTTAACTTGTCACTTATAGAAACTTAACTCTATTTTTTACATATCAATCATCACACTACAATCAACCAAAATATAATTACTCACATGAGACAAATATCAGTAGATAATACCAAAATACTACATAGCACTCACTGTAAGGAAAGATACAAAATACTCAAAGGTATAGTAGAAACTAACAACATTAAATAGAAAATGTTTCACTACAGAAGATGGTATTAATGTTTCTTCTTCTATGTTCCATGTTTCTTCAGGACTTTAGTGATCATGGCTCTCCACAATTTCATGTCCTTTATAGCTCTTAATAACTTTTTTGCATAGGCTTGCTATTTTTTTCTTCTTCTTGGCTGACTGGCTAAATTCTGTGAAGACAAGATTTTCATTGGTCTAAAAACAATTTCATATAGCTGTTATTTCCTCTCCTTCTTCTTTTCAGCTCACCAGTCAATTTCAGTGAGGGTAAGGTTTTCATTGGTCCAAAGAAAATTTCACATGGACTATATAAATTTCTTTCCCTCTTTTACCTCAGTCCACCAAATCAGATTGAGACTGTAATGCAACTGTCTTCTCAGAATGATGATTAAAAATAGCTTTGAGCAAATGAAGCTTGTAGGTTTTAGTGAGGCCCATCCATCTTTAAGCCTCATGGCCTGGACCGGCAGAATCACAAATAAATAACTGTACCAAATAACACGTCACTTGACGAAATACGAACCGCAACAATGACAAAAATGTCAAAGAGAAAATAATGACCTAATCAAGATGTTGACTTTCCACACTACTTCAAACAAAAGGTTAGGACGGAAACCTTTATCAATGTTCAAAGAAAGTGATAACATCTAGTGAACCTGAGAAACCTATTTTCTTGAAAAATTGTTTTAATAGGGAATACCAAATGTTTCCTTATAAGGAAATGGCTAATACTAACATTATCATTAAAGATAAGAACAGATATTACACTTGGTGCTTATTCATTACTCCCATGGTGACAATGTATAAAACAAGGCCTGCAATGAACATTGCGCTGGCATTGCTATATCAACTGACCGTCCCTCTTTGGGGCAATGAGGGAGGTGCTGCCATGGAATTAGAATCCCTAGGATCAGGCAGCTCTCATTTATTTGTTGGGTTCAGAAACATAAAATGTAGTTTGTTTGCCTTAAACAGATACTACACTTTGATCTCAGTCTGATAGCCAGGGATTGAAGAAAAGCGTAATACAAGTAACACTGCGTGCTTGGTCAATGAACGCTGAATGATTCTGTATAAATAAGTGGTTAATATTTTCATTATCATTACCGACGAGGGGAACAGATCCCAACCTGTTGACCAGGGATTGAAGAAAAGTGTAACCCAAGTAGCACTGGCTGATTAATGAATGGTGAATGTTACTTTATAAAGAAACAGTTAATATTAGCGTTACTATTTCTGTAGACCAATTAATCATTTGATTTGATAAACATAATGCTTACACAAATATTAGGCTGGTGCAAAAATAATGACGGTTTTTGACGTATTTTTAACGTCAAAAACCGTCATTATTTTTGCACCAACCTAATACAAAAATGAGACAATTTTTACTGGCTATGCCTATCACCTAACATTTCCATTGAGATAGTTTTCTTAGAAGAGTGCTTCAAAAATCTTTTTTATTATTTCTATTTGGCAAACTTTTGTACCCAAAGTATCAAAAGGATCCCATGATACAACTTTTATTTGAACTACTTTCACTCTTCAGCAACGAGAAAATAAGAAAATGAAAGAAAGAAGAGCAGATAAAAGTGTTTGATACCTATTTCAGTGAAATGGAAAAAGTTACCAATTTGAAACCTTTTCATTTGTATCCCCTTACTTCTTAAAACAACGACCAGAATTCATATTTATGATTGTTATTGCAATATTTCATTAAAGTTGTTAAGCTCAAATATTTAACAAGGTAATAGAGAAAATTCTACTGATATTTTATTGATTTAGATCTCACCATGTGCTTATCCAATCATTAACTCAATTAAGATTAATCAGAAAATTAAAATAAATAGAAAAACCGTGAAATTTTCACAGGTTTCTTTATAAATTGCTTAAGCTTTGGAAGGCATCTTTTGCTATTGTAATTTGTCTTCGGATTTCAGTGTCACATTTTCTGTCTTCTGTTAAAACAGTTGATCTCTGGCTCATCGTTTGCAAGTTGAACTGTTGAAAAAGTAGTTTCTTTTCATCATTTGTTCATAATGGCATTCAAGATGATGAGTAAACTGTAGTCGCGCTTGTAATAAAAGAGTCTGTGTTTTCAAAATGCTAAATGTCACTTTTCCAGCGATAACAAATTTCTTCTCCCCGAATGACGTTACCTTTTTAGTTCACTGATCATATCAAATATATGACGTTTACCACTTTGACTGATATATCTTTCATTTTCTTTTCTAGTTACAAGCAAATAGTCATTCTTTCTCACCCACTGGTAAAGTTAGTTAATTGCACTTTCATATTTGTTTATTGCCTCCAGTTAATTCTTAGTGTTGGCAATAAATGTGTTCCATAATTTATCTTTTACTTGATAAACAGCAGTTTTTGTTGATTTATTGGTTGCAATATTATTTCCTCGTTGATCTTCACTTTATAATAAATATTCAAATATTTTTACTATATATTTTAACTAATAACCATTTTATGTTTATTACTTAAATTCTCTTTAAGTTTATTTTTACTTTATATAACATGTATATATTTTATATTATTATTATTATTATTACTCTTATTATTGTTGTTGTCGTGTTATTGTTATTAATATTGCTGTTATTATCATTATTTTTTTCCTTTGATTTCTGGTATGTACACATTTTGTCCCGGGTCCCACCCAGAGACTTCAGGTTAGAAATGGCATCATGACATTTTCCACTGAAAAAAATTATGTAGATAAAGCCCTTCTTAAGGTTTGGGCTGTACTTGTGAGAACAATTTTTTTGAGACATGGGCTACTAGGAATTCCTTCAATAAATCTATTGGAATCTTTTCCAACCAATGCGAGGGCTCCAATTACAACAGGGATAGTTGATGTTCCCATGTGCCACATTTTGAGATTTCAATTTCAAGGTCCTTGTATTTTGATAGCTTTTTGAAGATCAATGATACATTGCAGTACGCAGGGTCTTCCATATCAATAAGGAGACACTTTTATTATTATTATTATTATTATTATTATTATTATTATTATTATTATTATTATTATTATTTTCTTTGATTATACATATTTTCTTCCGGGTCCCAACCAGAGACCTAATGTCAGAAATGGCATCATGACATTTTCCACTGAGAAATTGAAGAAAAAAAAAACAAAACAAAAACATTATTGTTATTATTATTATTATTATTATTATCATTATTATTATTATTATTATTATTATTATTATTATTATTATTATTATTTCCTTTGATTTCTGTTGTATACACATTTCCTTCTGGGTCCCAACCAGACACCGAAGGACCGAAATGGCTTTATGGAATCTTCCACTGAACATTTTTGTAAAAAATAACAAAAACCAACCTAAGATCACACACATTTTACATTTGTAAGGCATCGGCTGTACTTGTGTGTACAATATTTTGTATTTCTTTAAGGTATAGAACACCATGACACCCTTCATTGAGTCTATCAAAAAATGTTCCAATCAGTCCAAGGGCTCAGACAACAACTGGAATTATTGATATCCTCACATGCTGCATTTTTGAGATTTCCACTTCAAGATCCTTGTATTTTGATAGTTTTTTGAAATCTTCAAAGATACATTACAATCTGCAGGAACTGACACATCAATAGAAAAACACCTTCTGTTTTTGTGGTCTTTGATCTTAATGTCTTGGCAAATAGTTTTGATTGTTCTGTCTGTGTGTATTGTAAAATCCCATAAAATTGTTACAGGTCCTATCTCTGTAACTGAACCTGGATGATGTTCCTACCAGTTTCTTGCAGTTTACTTCCTGTAAAAGTTGCATATTTTCCAGTGCAGATATTGGACCACTGTATCATGCCATGTTTTAAATTCAGTGGATGCTAACACTCTGCAACCTGATGCAAGATGGTCAATTGTTTCTGGATATTTATCACAGAATCTGCACTTGGGGTCAACACCATTTTTCAGTATGTGCGCTCGGTAATTTCTAGTTAGCAATCATTTCTCCTGTGCACCAAGAATAAAACCTTTGGTTTCAGCTTTTAACCTTGCACTACCTAACCACTGATGGGTATGTGGTTAATCTAGATCAGTTTGTTTGGTGCAAGCAGAGTATTGACTATGAAGAGACTTATCTTGCCATCATTTTTGCATTTGTCACATTGCATTTCCTTTTGCTTTCTTTCTTAGGTTTTTTGCCCCTGCTGTAGGTGTATTATAGTTTATTTGCACTTCTTCACCTATTTTGAATTATTATTATTATTGTTATTATTATTGCTGTGGTTATTATCATTATTGTTATTATATATTATATTTTATCATTATTATTATTGTGATATAATATGTTTAATTTTTATCATTCTTGATTCCCTCAGAAGAGCCTGGTTCAAATTCATGCTTGTTTTTTGTAAAATGCAAACTGAAATTTAATATTTTTGTAGATTATGCTAAATTCCTCAAAGATCATTCAGTTTACTTTTTTAAAATTAAGTGTATTTGTAAAATATTTATTTTAATTAATTTTAAATAGATATCTGCCTATATATATATTTCTTTCTTTTTCTCTCTCAATTTCCTTACATATATATATATATATATATATATAGTCGACTCTCCCATCGAATTCGACATATGAGGGTCAAGCAGATCAGGTCCTAGGAACCTGACAACTTGACAACGGCACATGAGATTTGATTATAGTGGTGAAGGTTTCGTGCAGGACCATCCACACTTTTTGAAGGGCCGAATTCAGAGACCTGGTGCACTAAGTGTCACAAGGTCCCCAAACGACCCTCCACAGGTTTTGAATTCAGAGTTGTCCTTCTCCTAGACCAGTTGCCATGCAAGACTATAGAACCCAGTCTGTCTTGCTATTTACCCAGAGCTGGAGGGAGACGAAGAGGATTCACACCTTTCCCAAGGGTATTAGCACGTAAGTGAATCTAATTGACAGTTTTCTTAGTACACTTTGCACTTAATCTTTCACCAATACGTCTCTTTACATTGTTTTTTCCATCATTTCCAAATAAATTAAACTTGCTTTCATCACTGAAAAATACTTTTGCCCAATTTTCATATGTCCAAATTACATACCTGTTTGCAAACTCTAATCTCTTCTTATTCTTCGAACTAACAAGTGGTTTCTTCCCTGGGGTTCCATTAAACAGCCCTATTTCTTGCAGTCGTCTAGAAACAGTCTGTCTTGACACATTAACACATGAGGTACTATTCATAACCCTTTTAATTTCTGTGCAAGACTTAAAATACGGTCCTTTAATGACATACGCTGCATTATTCGATCTTCTCTTGCCGAAGTTTTGCGGGGTCTGCCGGTTTTAAAAGCACTAACTATTTTGCCAGTATCATTGTAGGATTTAACAACCCTGCCTACAACACTCTTGGAACGTTTCACTTTCTCTGAAATCTCTCTAATGGTGTGCTTTTCCTTGTGTAGCTTCACAATAGCTTGTCTCACAGAGTAATCAAGTTTTTGGTGTTTCGCCATGGTGCCGGCTGATGCAACGTTTACAAATGACTAAGTAAGACTTATTCTTTAGAGAAAATCAAAAAATTTGAATATAGCATACTGTTTACATTGTTTTTCTCAATTTTGTCCCTTACTTTTGGACGATCCTATTTTGAAGATAAATAAATAATTGTTATAATTCTTTTTCTATCCTTTGCAAATGATTCAAATTTTAGTATGTTATTATGGATGATAACGACTACCAGTTGTCAAAATTTCAGCTTTTCACAGTTGTTATTTCTAACAAATATTAGGTTTTAAAATTTTGTCCCTTAGTTTTGGACGCTACTGTATATATATATATATATATATATATATATATATATATATATTACTATAAATGTTATTTATCTACTTTTGTATTTATCTCACTAATATATATATATATATATATATATATATATATATATATATATATATATTGTTAGTGAGATAAATACAAAAGAATATATATATATATATATATATATATATATATATATATATATATATATATATATATATAATCTTTTTTTCAAACATGTTTGGTTAAATAATATAACCAAGTTTTGTCTATAATCATCATTATTATCATCTACTAGAACATCCAAGAAAAAGATTCTATTTTTAATGTTGCGTTCATAAGTGGATTGTAGAACTGAATTACTTTTAAATGTTTTTTAAGAATCGTTAATTTATATTTATTTTCTGTTAATCTGAAAATATCATCAACATTTCTGGCATATACTGAGGCTTTGCTGAAATTATTACTTGTCTTTCCACGGTTCTTGTAGAAATTAAATAAAGTAGGACCCAGAGGTGAGCCCATTGCTGCACCATCAGTATGCATGTAATTGTTATCATAGTGATTGCAAAATGGTACTTGTGTGGTGCAAGAAGAAGAATGTACTAGAAGAAGAAGTTTTTTTGTTTAGAAAAGATAATTAATATTTTTGTTAAAAAGCACATTTTCAAAATGACAGGAAATTGTGGAGAGCCATGATTCCCCGTGTTTTGAAGGGACAAGACATATAGAAAAAGAAGAAGAAGAAATAAAACAGTTCAAGAACTTTTGGTTGGAATTATTTTCCCCTCTTTCTGTAATCTTTTGTTCCTATATTTAATGATAATGGAGTAATTTAAAAAAAAAAAAAATCATCCGTTCTATTAATTAAAAAAAAGTTAAAAAGTTGTTAAAAAATCATATATATTTTTATTTTAGTTTCTCCAGTGTAAAAAAAAAGAATTTTTAATTTTAAATTTTGTTTTATTTTGCATTTTTAATCTCCTGCCTAAAGCTGTTATCGAAGGTGATATTGAATAATTGCATGAAAAAAGCTTTGATGAGCTCTGAATTTCCCTCCCTTGGTCTTATGCATCTTTTTTTTTTTAATTTGATGTTTTCGCAATGGCAAGGATTATTTAGTCAGAACATTGTTAGCACAAAAAACAAAAAAAAAGAATGTTTCAAGATCTATTTGATGGTAGCAGTTCTATCGGCCTTCAAGTTCAAATTATTTTTTAACCTTGAATTGACAAGAAAATTTTTCTTTTCTTTTTTCAAAATTATTAAGAAATTCATTATTAATCTGTAAAAAATATTCTTCATCTCTTGGAGTTGTGCATCTTTATAACCTTAGTTGATAGTACGTCAGATGGTTTTTCAACAGAGACAAGTCATTTTCTATGTGCTATGTCTGATTATGACATTTTTTTTAATAATGTCAATAAACTGAAATGATTAAAAAAAATATCATGAAAAACGCTACTTTAATTAATAAAAGAGAAAGCAATTTGCCAATATCAAAATATATAGAAAGAGCTTTAATCGCTAGATCATCCACAGTAAATTTGCAAACAGGCTCTTGCAAGATTTTTCACTTTCCTGTTGTATTCTTTATTATGACAGTGTTAAGAACAAAAGGAAATTGGCTAGACTATATGCCAAAACGCATCTAAAAAATATGAATTAAAATTTTAAATGTGTTTTGCTATATATTCTAACCAATTTTGTTTAGTTTCTTTTTTGTCTTTACTAATTTTCAACTAATGCATTGAGTTGAAAGAGGAATTTCCTCTACAACCACTAAAAATTGCCACAAGGAAAATATAGAAACATAACAACATTGGAGAAGATAAAAACAAGTTTATATCAACACAAAAAAAATAAATTATACTATAAATTTCTATTCTCACCATAACAACAAAATAAAATCCAAAATAATCATCACATTCTACTTAAGAGCAATCACAATTTGCAGCCCTCAGTATTTACATGAATAAGAGAAATCCATTGAAAATACTTTCAAAGTGAAACAAAAGGCTTATAAAATATTCCTAAATAAGGAAGAGATCTTTCCTGACAAACCCAACAAATCAAAATATGTTTGTCACAACTACATCCAAAACAATAAAAGACTCAATTAATGCAAAACAAAATAGATAGCTAAAACTTGAAGGAAGAATTTAATTTATTACCTGTAATAATAACCACAAGTAAGACAAAAGAGAAATGTCAAGGAATTTAAATCAAAGATTATATGAACACAAAAGGGATCTTTTACAAAGCAACACATTAAATGCATTAATTGCTCACTATAACTAGACTAACAAAAATTTTCATTCAAAAATGCTAATCTAATTAAAAGAGAAAACAATTTATTTAGATAAAAATGTATAGAAAGTGCTTTAATCACTAGATTAGATCATCTACAGTAAATTTGTGTCCAGATTCTCATAACATTTCACCTTTCTTGGCAGATCTGTTATCACAATGTGGAATATTTAATAACAAAAATATAAACAAAAAGAAACTAAGTGACATTTTTGAAACAATTTTCCATTTGAGTCCATTATATTATATTTTCTCCTCCAACTATGGATTAAATAGTAGGACAGACAGGGTTCTTCAGCCTTTAACTTTATTGATGTATAAATACAGGTGTGTCAATAAAATTTCTAAATTCTCCTTGATAAAGTTCTGCAAAGGAAAAAATTCCTCAGCATAAATGAATAATTTCCTCATGTCATTTCTATTATTAATATATATTTATATATATATATATATATATATATATATATATATATACAAACACACACACACATATATATATATGTGTGTGTATATATATATATATATATATATATATATATATATATATATATATATACACACGCACACACACACACACACACAGAGGGTGCGATGGGTAAATTGTCGCCATTTTATATTTTTTATTTTGCATGTATGTGTTCTTTGTTTTTGATTTTGTAAACTGCACAATATAGTAGGGTCAGTTGGGCAATATAGTAGGGTCAGTTTTTCTGTGAGAAAAAAAAACCCATAATGCAATTCACTCTGCCAGAAATTTGGAAACAGCATGCTGTGCTGCTTGGTATTCACACCGAAAGATCCAATACAAACATTTCAGAGTGTTTGGGTGTCAATCTGAGGACAGTGCAGAGGATTCGGAAAGAGGTGGATGAATCTAATGGTGATTATGAATATACGGCAGCTTGGAAAACTCACTCTTTTTGTTCTGATAAGAAAAGAAATGTCAAATTTGTTGGTGAGGGCTTCAAACTCAACACAGAGTCCTACATCAAATGCCTTGAGGAGGTAGTGCTTCCCTGGGTTAAGAGGGCAGGACTCTGCACCATGCCACATAAGCAGGAGAATCCAATCGTGGCTGTCAGACGTCAGTCAATTTCTGTAACCACATCACCCCTTACATCTGGCCACCTAGCTCTCGAGACTGCAAACCCCACCCTGATTATTATGTGTGAGATGCACTTGAGTAAGAGACTAATAATACTCCTTGTAACACTAAATATGAATTGAAGGCCAGGGTTATAGCAGCATCCAACTTAAACAAGGAGACCATCCAGAAGAGTTGCAGGAGATTCCGATGTCGTCTGCAGGCTGTGGTTGAAGCCAATGATGATTTTATTGAATAAATTTACTCTTTAGTATTTCAAGATAATTTTGTGTAATTTTGGTAGATATATCTGGCAAAATAAGATGACAGTGTTATTTTCATTTTGCATAATTTAGATGACAATTTATCCATCGCACCCTGTATATGCATTTGTGTGTGTGTGTGTGTGTGTGTAGATAGATAGATAGATAGATAGATAGATAGATATCACTTTCTTGGCAAAATAAAGGTAGGTGTTAATTATTGAAAACAGGCACCATAATTTGTTTTAAACAAAATTTGTTTCTTTGGGAGTTTTTGATTTGTTTTTATTTGCTTTCATTATTTTAAATTTGATTATGTTCATTTGTTTTGTTACTCCTTTCTCTTGTTCTTTGTCTCTCTTTTTCTTTCTTTTGTTCTTTTTCTCCTTTTTTTTTTAAATTTTTTTGTTCCCTTTCTTTCTTTCTTTCTTTCTTTCTTTCTTTCTTTCTCTTTCTTTTATTTTCTTTCTTTCTTTCTCTCATTTTTCTCTTTCTCTTTTTTCTTTCATTCTTTTGATCTCTATCTTTTGTTTTTTGTTCTTCTTTCTGTTTATTACCTTCATTCTTTTATTCTCCATCTTTCTTTCTTTCTAGCTTTCTTTTTGTTCTTTCTCTCTGTTTTTTTTTTCATTCTTTCATTCTCTATCTTTTTCTTTCTCTCTTTAATTCTTTCATTCTCTCTCTCTCTCTCTTTTTTCTTTCTTCCTTTTGTTTCATTCTCTCTTTTCTTTCCTTATTTTATTCTCTCTCATTCTTTCTTTTGTCCTCAATCTTCTTTTTCATTCATTCTTTCATTCATTTGTTCTCTTTCTTACATTCTCTTTCTCTCTTAAGTATTTCCGCTAATAGCCAATGTTTCAATTTCATTTTCATTGATTGCTTATGTAGATGATTATTAACAGCACTTTCTTTAGAGAAGCAGCTAATCTATCTCCAGACAGGGATAATGGCGTCTAATACCCCACCCCACATATATTACATACATACATATATTTGCATGCATGAGTATGTATGTATGTATAATTTTTCATTAATATCTTTTATATCCAGACTTCTTTGCCAAAGTAATAAAGTCAAGTATTGTCTCAGTCGAGGGTCTCAGAAGACATTGCGAAAGAAAATATTAGCATTCTATTGACAATCTTAGACATGAGTTTGTGCCATGGACAGGCACTATCTTTGCAATTCTAAGATTAATTCAAGCAAATTATATCTTTGTTTTGGGCTTGTTTCTGAAAACATATTATCCATGACTGAACCCAGTCAGGTATAAAATCATAAAAAGATCTAAAAAAAAAAATAACCTAGCAGCTGCAGACATCAGGAAGTGCATGGAACCTGAGAACTAAAGAGATTCTTTCCCTGATAACTACAATCTTCATATATTTAAATGCAATGTCAATTGCCATCTTCTGTCTTCTTGAATCCCGTTCATCTTTTGTCCTTTCCTCAATTCTTCCTATTATCAGTCTTCTCTTTCAATTTACTCCTTGCAACCCCTTGTACACTAGTGGCATTCCTGCCTTGCTTGGGGTGACATGATTAAAAAAAAGAAGGAAAGGACCTTACAGGCTGAACGAACCAAAAAAGTGAGACACGGAGAATGGTGGCATATTTAGCATTTGTGCTTAGCTGCGCTATTCATAGAATTAGCCATCTGTCTAGAATAACATTTCAAAATGGGACAACATCTACAAGATATAAAGAAAGATTACAATGACAGGTATTTATTTTGTGCTGCTTTCAGTTGTTATTTATAAAATCTTTGTAATTAAACAATTTTTCAAAAAAAATAAGTTTCTCAATCTACTAATTGCTGTTATCACCCTTTGCAGTATTGATGGGGGTTTCCTTCCTAAACTTTTGTCTGATGTTGTGTGGAATGTCAGCATCTTTATTGTGTCATTATCTTCTCTTCAAGTTACATGTGATATCCATTTTAGTTCTTGCTGCTGTTGGTTGTCCTGAAGTGATGTGATTTTGGTAATTATGGTACAGTACTTTGATACTGATTCTGTCAACATTTTGCTATAACTGCCCCCATACCAAATTAATCAATCAAACCTTCATAAGAGTTCCTTAAATGTAAGTAAACTTAGATGTATTGTTATATAGAATTTGTAAAGGGGAGAGAAAAAAATTATTACTTGGTTTGAACGCCACTATCCCCATTTATACTAAGTGACCCCTCCTACCAGTTTTGTAATTAATAATAATAATAATAAATTTTGCTTTAATTATAATAAATGTAAAAATCACATTTTAAATATGCCCTGCCTCAGCTGAAATATAGTTTAATGAAAGGGATTATTTTGACATTTTTGTGTTTTTATTTGAATTTTATTTAACACTATTTACATTATTCGGACAAAGATGTTGTCATATTTATTACAACGTTTTGGTCGATGTACACTCCTGCCTTCCTCAGGTGGTTGGAATGTCAAACTGAACCTTTTATTTTGCTCACTGAGTTAGACTGTTCTAGTTCCACAAGCCATGTTTAATGGATGTCATTTATCAGTTATCTCCTGTTAATTCCCCTCTCCTGCCTTAACCAGGTATTGAACTCACACTCTTTGGGTCCTGTCACTGGATCTAACTAACACCTTTATCTACTATCCTTGAGAACACATGGCACAGTGGATAAAGGCGTTAGTTAGATCCAGTGACATGACCCAAAGAGTGTGAGTTCAATACCTGGCTAAGGCAGTAGAGAACTTTCAGAGGGAAATTAACAAGAGATAACTGACATCCATTATACATGGCACGTAGAACTGGAACAGTCTACTCCAGTGAGCGAAATAAAGGGTTCAGTTCGACATTCCAACCACCTGAGGAAATATGGTAACAAAGATGAGGACAATAATTCAAATAATGTAAATAGTGTACATAATACCTCATCTCAGAAGTATAGACAGATACTGAATTTTATTTAAGTCATAAAAAGAAAAAAAAATGTTTTAGTGAACTGACATTAGAGAATATTTCATTTTTTTTATCCCCTGAAGTTTCTTCTTAAAGTCCACAAATAATGCACGCACATTATATTTTTATCTATTTTCTTAATCTTTTATCGCATTTCTATGATACAGTTGACTTGTCATAGAGGTGACTTCTTGATGTTATTAACCTGGGGAGGTGATCCCAGCATGTGGTATCCTTGAAAAGTGTCTGGAAACATTACCATTAATTGACCCATGCTAAGTGAGTGAAATTGACCTGACAAAGGTGTTTGGAAGTTGTCATTGGTTGTGTGAAGATGAAGTCATTGTGACTGAGAGTTTTTATTCAGTCCCTTTATCCTTTGTCTGCCTTTTCTTTTGCTGAAGGTGCTTCCTTGTCGGATGGCAATGAAAATATTGTTGGCTCTTTGGAAATGACCATATCATTTCACCTTTCTCTTCTTGATGGTAGTTATAAGATCTTCCAGTAATCCTGTTTTTTGTCTGACGGTGTCTCACACTGTGTAATTTTGGATGCAGTCTACATAGGTGATGTCTAGAATGGTTTTATAGAATCACCTTTCTGATGCTTGGATTGTTCATTTTAGTTCTGCTGTTAATGCCCAAGATTTGCTAGCAGACAGAAAGATTGAGACGGCCAGTGCATGCAACAGTCGGAGTTTTTATTTCAGGCAGATGTTCTTATCTTTCCAGAAGGTTCTTAGTTTTATGACAGCTGTCGTTGTTGGCACTGCTCTTAAAATTATTTCTATTCTGGAGAACAATGAGAAATGGCTTTCAACCATGATAAAATTTGGTGGCCAAGAACTTAAAGTAGTGAACCAATTCAGACATCTTGGCTTGATTATCCATGAAGAGGGCTACAGAATAGAAATAGAAAACCATTTTATCTATCGTAGTCACCCTCCCCAAAAAATTCTGAAAGGAATTTTAAATTATTTGCATGCAGAATATTGACCTCATTTTTGTTCTTAAAGTTTCGACTGTTGCATCCTCTGGCTTTCATCAGGTTCTTATTGATTCAGATAGCCTTCAGTGAATTTTGAATTGAATCCTTTCTTTAATCAACAGAGGTAGATTGTTTTCATTCCACTGACCTTGATAAGCAATATCTTATTTAGTACTGTTCAGTTATTACTTACCCTGTTCCCACTGAGTCCAAGTACTCAATGTAAAACCCAGAATTTCAAAACTAATGTTTTAATCCACTGGGCTGTTGTCCTGAGTGGAGAACTTGGAGCATTAAATCTATACCTCCTGCTAATTAGTGCTGCTGCTGCTGCTGCTTGTCATACTTAACTAGGATTACTGAGGCTTATCTTTTCTACTATGGCTCCTGATGCTATAATTTCATTTTCTTTCTTGTTTATTTCATGCTATGGAGAACTACATTATCTAGCATGTGCACTGATTCTTTCATTTGACTCTCCAGTGTTCTTCTCTGCCTCATATTTTCACTCTATTCCCCAGGATTATGAGTACCGTTTTCACTTTATACATGATCAGCATTCCATGATTTCATTGTTTCTTTTTCGGTGATGTTGCATAAAACATTAGTTTCATAATTTTTAATGATGGCAATGTTTTGGAGTAGAGGTTCCTAAAGTCACAGAGTTTGAGGGAGCACAGTTAACTCCCAGGGCACTGTAGAATATTAAAAACAGCAACTTACTTCAGTAAGTGATGTGAGTGAGTTAACTATTATTCTGTATGAAACACCTCATATTCCATTTGCAATATAATTCAGTTCTTTATTGATCACACAGTTTTATACTTTAACCTCTACTGAAAACCAATAGCTTGCATGTTGATATAGAACACGTTCTGTGAAGATGCAGAAATAGAAAGATAAGTTAGACGAGTATATGTTTTCTTTGTGTGCATAATCTTAACAATCTAAAATAAAAACAGGATAAAATAAAGGCAAGAGATGTTGGAGGAAGCAGCAAGTACCCTATTTAAATAGATTGTGACAAATTATTGAGAAAATAGAGACAAATAGGGATGGTAAATGGTAAAAATTACTGTGAGAAAGAGGAAGTTGTGGAGAGCCGTAATTGTGTATGTTTTCAAAGAACTTGGACAAACTTTTACACTAGTTCACTTGCTTCTTCCTTAAAAGTGACTGATTTTGAAAATCATAAATTTTCTGAAAAAAAAAAAAATCCCCAAGATTAGCATCAGTCAAAACTTTTCAAACTACATGGGAAAAATAAGTTTTCATATTGTTTTTTTTAAGTTTCCTTAACTGAAACACGACTTTTATTTTACTTTCCTACATATATATATATATATATATATATATATATATATATATATATATATATATATATATACATATATATATATATATATATATATATAATGACTTTGGTTGTTGTGAAAAAATCCTTAGGTGTCGTGATCTGAAAACACTCTGAAACTTTTAGACAATAGCATTCTGTATAATTTTTTTCTCCTTTTTTTTTTTTTTAAAAAAACATCATTGATTTGGAATCATTCAGAAAACATTGTCTAAGACATTCTTCTTTTTTAACGTTATATTTCTCCTTGAATCCACATGATAAAAGATCTTCAATCTTTAATCTTATAAAAAGCAATTGAAGTACAGTAAACAGTTACTTTCAGGAAGATATAGCAGAATAATTATACTCCTTTTACTGATAAAATATATCTATCATAATTAAATTAAACTTGCAATAGCTTTACCCTTTCTGCAATGCTTATATTCTAATCGTTTTGGATATGTTATCATTGGAGCTGATGAATAAACGTTCACCTATTAGCTTTCTTTTCTTCCGAGTTAATGGGTGCAAGACAACCCACTATGCTTTAGCTTTATCCCTACAGAGTCTCGTTTGCTTCCAATTTGGTGATAGTCAATATACCTGGTATTGTTTACATGTGTATTGTTTTTATACCAACTTGGTAGGTGTAAGGCAGTACAGTATGACTAGCTTAATTTCCATATCTTGACAATGCTTATTGAATTAAGAGATCGAGTTCTTGAACTTAGCACACATCTTGAAATATCATAAGCAATGGTGAAGGGTCCATGTATACAATCCTCTTTGCACTTGAGATATTTTTTTTAAAACTCCCTTTGCTTAGGATAAATTGTTAACAAGAAACATTAGTAGCACAGTGTAAGCAGAGAAGTCCCTTGCTTCCATATACAACTCCTGCACGGGTTCTGTGCACAAAGACAGAGAACATGAAAGAACTGATTTAAAGAAGGTTGAGAAGTTAAGGTTGAATGAGTAAGAAAAAAAAAGAAGCAGAATTAGTTGCTTCTTTAAAATGAAGGTAGTTTGGTTTTCAAATCCATAAATAAAGACCTTTTGAAAGAGATGAATGTCGAGCATTTTTTGATTTTATTTTACAGCAAGTTTCACCCTGTACAAGGCCTGGGGACCACTCGTTGTTTGTAGGGATAGTAGAAGATAAAACTTGACTCTGGACTTAAGTTTGTAGTGATTGGGGAAACAACATCTTGGGAGTTGCTTCCACAGAGCAGTGGTTTGTAGGAAGATGCTGTTCGAGTGGAACTTGCTTCTAACTGAGAGTATATGGAAGGAATGTGGGTGTTTTTCTACAATGGGTTGTTGCCCTGAAAGTTAGAACTGGCAGTATCAAGGAATTTTGTTGAAGCACTTTCCATAGAAGCAGTGATAGAACAGTGAAAGGTTGGCCATATCCCACCTGAGGGATAGAGGTTACTGGGCAGAAAATATTTTGTCCCCCACAGAGATGCTTTTTGACTCTATCAAGGCTGGAGAGTGTGGTCTGGGCATCTCCCCCATGCAAATATGACAACAGTACTCCATTCTTGTCCTGATCTAGCTCTTGTAAAGAGGATAGAATGAGGAGAAGGATAGTGGATAGATCAAGGCAACTGGAGATGTCGATTGATATTACATTTGAATAGTTGGAGATTATAGCTCTCAGGGAAACTGGAATAGGGAAGGGAGTTCCACAGGTGAGAGGTGTGAGACATGAAGCTATTGGAGTAGAAGAGACTGCTACATTTAGGAGTTTCGACAGAGAAGGGGTGAGAGCGGGATGCCAGCCTGGTAAGGCGCTTGAACTCGTGAAGTCTGGGAACCAGCAAATGCAGCTCCTTGGAGCAATTACCATGAAAGTATTTGTAGAACAGACAGAGAGAGGCGACGACGCATCTGTGAGAAAGTGACTGTAGATGAGATGCCAGAGCAGGGCCAATTATATTGCATATCCATCTCTGGAGCCTATCAAGAACCTCGAGGCAAACAGAAGGGGCACCAGACCATATATGGCAGCAATACACCATGCAAGGGCGAATTGTTGATTTGTAGATCTGGAGGATCGATTCCGGGGAGAAAAATTTCCTGGCGCGGCACAGGGAGCCAACTTTCCTTGCAGTGGATGAAGCAATTGACTCAATGTATTTGTTCCATCTCAGGTCAGCAGTCAACGTGAGGCCGAGCAACCGCAGAGAGTTGCTCTCGAGAAGTTGAGCGTCAGGCATTCTAATGGAGGGCAGGGAAGGATCTCTGTGGTGATTACCTGCATCTTTAGTGATTGATTGTTCGTACGAGTTCCACATGAGGTCAGATGTGAGTTTAAGGCTCAATAGTCTCTCAAGACAGAATGGTTCTCGAATATAATGTCTGTTCATATTGACTGGTAGTAGTTCGGGGCCCGATCACTTATGGTGGAATGTAACTAGTTTGATTTTTGAGACATTGAATGTAGTCAGGTATTTTTTTCCCTACTGAGTAGTTCTTGCCAGATTGGAAGAGACATCATCTAACAGTCTCATGAAGAGTTTTAGAAGTGTGCCCGTATATCGGGGTATCATCCCCATCAATGTTTATAAAGGAACTGAATATATTCTTAGGCAGATCATTTATGTAAATCAAAAACAGCGTTGAATCAAGGAGTGACACATGGGTTTGTATACCATCTTTTTTTTTTTTTTTAATCCGTATCACCCCATACATGGCAGTTAAGCCACTAAGACACAAGGGGTTACAGGGGGTGGAAGAATTAGGAACAGAAACATTAATAATGAGTGAGAAGAGAAAAGATTAATCAGGAGGAGAATAGATAGCAATTGACATAGCATTTAAATTTTTGCAGATTAAATTTGGCTGGGAAGTATGGAGACAGAAGGGAGTTCGACAAGTGAGAAGTGTGAGAAAAGAAACACTTAGCATAAAATTTATGGCTACATCGAGACAGGTCAGCTGTAATTTGATGAGATCTTGATGTTAGTTTTGTACAGCACTTAAATTAAAAAAAATCTGGGTACTATAGCCAAGAGAGCATCCGAACAATTACCATAAAAGTATTTATAGAAAAGGCATAGAGAGGCAACCTTATGGTGTTGAGTGGGGGAGGTAGTGACTGAAGCTGGGTTGCCAGATCTTTGGATTTTATCATATTTATTATAGTAATCAACTCACATCAGTAAAAGCAATAATATCATTAACATGCAAAGGGTTACTGGGAGTGAAAGAGAATGAGATTGTAGAATGAATTGAAAACCAAATCCTAAACAGGAGACAAGGGTTAAACCTCTACTTCTGTTCAAATGACTAGGAGGAGTGTGAAATATGTGTGTGAGTGAGTGAAGCAGAATGGAACAGAATATTATATATAATACATTAATAATGAGCAGAAAAAGAAAAAAGCAATAAGGAGGATTGTAGATAGTGATTGACATTGCATTTAAATTTTTGCAGATTAAAGTTGGCTGGAAAGCATAGATCCGGAAGGGAGGCAACCTTATGGTTGGGGGTGAGAAGTGACTGAAGCTGGGTTGCCAGATCTTAGGATTTTATTATACTTATTATAGTAATCAATTCACATCAATAAAGCGAATAATACCATTAACATGCAAGGGGTTACTGGGAGTGAAAGAGAATGAGATTGTAGAAGGAGTTGAAAACCCTTAACCCTAAGCCTAACCCTAACACCAGTCTTGTACTGTGCTTAAATTCAAAAACCGTAGGTCCCACAGTCAAAAGCTCATCCGAACAATTATCATGAAAATATTTATAAAAAACTCACAGAGAGGCAACTTTATGGCAGTAGGAAAGTGACTGAAGCCGAGCTGCCAGATCAGGACCAATAATATTGCTAATTCTTCTTTGGCTTTTATCAAGGATCTCAAGGTAAATTGTGGGGGCACTGGACCAAATGCAGCTGCAATATTCGCAGCATGGGTGAATAGTATAATAACAGATATGTAAGATGGGTTCTGGAGAAAAAAATTGTCTCGTACAACAAAGTGAATCAACTTTCTTAGTAGCTGACCTAGCAGTAGATTTGACATAGTCTTTCCACTTCATGTCAGCTGAGAACTGTCCATAACAAAGTGACTAATAAACTTTCTAAAAAGAAACTAAGGAAGAAATTTATAAATAAGTTTTAAAAAATTTATTATTTGTTCATTTTATTATTTTCTTAGATTTCTCTCATAACCGTTAACTGTCATCATCGATTGAATACCCTGGTGTCAATGTCAACATTTGTCACTGATCTGTAGAAGAACAGTCTATTCTAGCCAATAAACTTATCTTTTCTATATCCATCTTGTCTGATAATAGAGGTGTCAAATGGAACTCTTGCAAATTCATGTTTTAGAGGGTGTCATCTCCTTTCCACCAGAGATAACTTTGTATTGTCCTTTTCACCAATTATATTTTTATCTTGAGTATGCCATAATAATAATTGCTAAGACCTGAATATCCATTTTCTCTTCATCTCTAGTAATCTCTTTACTTTTGATCACTTAACATCAATTTTCCCTTGATCTCTGAAAATCCCATTCTTCTTGATCTCTGAATGTCACTTTCCATTTGATCTCTGAATATTCATTTTTCTCTTGATTACTGAAGATCCCCTTTCCCTTGATCTATGAATATCTATTTTCTCTTGAACACTGAATATCTTTCTTCCCTTGATCTCTGAAAATACCTTTCATTTTGATCTCTGAATATTCTTTTTCCCTTGATCTTTGTAAATCCATTTCTTCTTGATCTTTGAATATCACTTTTCCCTTGGCCTCTGAAAATCACTTTCCTCTTGATCTATGAAAGTTCCTTTCCTCTTATCTCTGAATATCCTTTTCTGCATAATCTCTGAATATTCATTTTCCCTTGATCTCTGAAAAATCTCATTCTTCATGACCTTTGAAAATCCCTTTCTTCTTGATCTTTGAATATCCATTTTCTCTAGATCACTGAATATATTTTTCCCTTGATCTCTGATAAAATCCCTTTCCTCTTAATCTCTGAATATCCTTTTCATTTGGTTTCTCTAAATCCATTTCCTCTTTAAATCTCTGAATATCACTTTTCCTTTGCTCCTTGAAAGTACCTTTCCACTTGATCTCTGAAAATCCCTTTCCTTTTATCTCTGAATATTCCTTTTCCCTTGATCACTATAAATCCATTTCGTCTTAATCCCTGAATATCTGTTTCCTCTTAATCTCTGAAAATCCATTTTCCCCTTATCACTGAAATATTTGTCTTCATAATCTCTGAAAATCCCTTTCTTCTTGTTGCATTTTCTCTTGATCACTGAATATCCATTTCCCTTGATCTCTGATAAAATCCCTTTCCTCTTGATCTCAAAATATCCATTTTCTCTTGATCACTGCATATCCTTTTCCCTTGATCTCTGATAAAATCCCTTTCTTCTTGATCTCAAAATATCCATTTTCTCTTGATCATTGCATATCCTCTTTCCTTGATCTCTGATAAAATCCCTTTCCTCTTGATCTCTGAATATTTTGTTTAATTTGATCTTTAATATTTCCCTTCTCCTTGATCTCTGAATATCCATTTTCACACGATCTCTGAAGATTCCTTTCCTCTTGATCGCTGAATATCAATTTTCTCTTCATCTCTGAATATCCATCTTCTTTTGATTTCTGAATATCCCTTTCTCTATGATCTTTGAAAATCCCCTTTTCCTTGATTTCTAAAAAAACCCTTTACTCTTGATCTCTGAATATCCCTTTTCCCTTGATCTCTGAATATCCCTTTTCTCTTGATCTCTGAATATCCCTTTTCCCTTGATCTCTGAATATCCCTTTTCTCTTGGCCTCTGAAAATCGCTTTTCCCTTGATCTCTGAATATCCCTTTCCCCTTGATCTCTGAATATCCCTTTTCTCTTGACCTCTGAAAATCGCTTTTCCCTTGATCTCTGAATATCCCTTTACCCTTGATCTCTGAATATCCCTTTTCTCTTGACCTCTGAAAATCGCTTTTCCCTTGATCTCTGAATATCCCTTTACCCTTGATCTCTGAATATCCCTTTTCTCTTGGCCTCTAAAAATCGCTTTTCCTTTGATCTCTAAAAGTCCTTCTTCCCTTGATTTCTGAATATTATTTTTCTAATATTTTCTCAAAATCCCTTACCACTTGATCTCTGAATATCCCTTTTCTTTGATCTCTGAATATCCCTTTTCCCTTGATCTCTGAATATCCCTTTTCTCTTGGCCTCTGAAAATCGCTTTTCCCTTGATCTCTGAATATCCCTTTCCCCTTGATCTCTGAATATCCCTTTTCTCTTGACCTCTGAAAATCGCTTTTCCCTTGATCTCTGAATATCCCTTTACCCTTGATCTCTGAATATCCCTTTTCTCTTGGCCTCTGAAAATCGCTTTTCCCTTGATCTCTAAAAGTCCTTCTTCCCTTGATTTCTGAATATTATTTTTCTAATATTTTCTCAAAATCCTTTACCACTTGATCTGTGAATATCCAATACTTAATGAACTCTAAGCATCTGTTTTCGCAATGCTCAGTATAAAGACTCTGTACTGAAATTTTCTAAAAAAGAGTTTAAGTAAAATAAAAATTTGCTAAAGTTTCAACTTAATCATGAAAAAACTTCCCCTAACACAAGAAATAGGTTATTAGTACCGAATGTGAACAATGCTATGGCATGGTTGAGTGGGAGGATAGAGGTGAAGTCAATGGCTAATAAGAAGAAAAGTTAAAACTTTACCTAGATAATTGGGTTCAAATTGGTGCACACTATGATTACCTTTTCATTTTCCCTTCCCCCACTCCCACGAATTGCTGGGTCATTCTTTATTAGACTGAATGAAAATGTTGATATTTTTGATTCAATTTATCTGTGATATCATGACTGAGATGAAACTCCAATTAATAATTATCAAAAACTTGTTTTTTCTTCTACTGTTTTTTCACAAGTGCAACAGTCTGCTCTGAAGAACTGGTTCTCTGTCTGGTTAGCATTTTCCTTTCAATAATATATTTTCTTTAAGTCGAGTCGTGAGTTATTTTGAAAAAATACAGAACAGAATTTTTAATTCTTTCAATCTTGAAAATAGTTTGTGTTTATAATTAAGAAACAAAAAAGATTTTATAACAAAGTCTGTTTATATCTTAACACAACATCTTCACACAATATCTTGACATAATGTCGTGGAGTGGTTTCACAGTGGAGGCTTGTATTTGTACTAAGTTGGTCCTAAAATAGGTTCGACGTACAAAATGTTAGGAACTTCATATAATAGGTAATGATGCAGAGAAATCTAGTTGTGGTTGCTTATACTTTAGTATCCGACTAACGGTCGTCCGGCATTGACTGAGCGACCGAACCCACTGAGCGACTCCTACTACTCCTGCTTATTATAGGTGGGAGAGTCTATTAACCATACATAATATCTTGATGCAATATCTTAACACAACATCTTAATACAACATCTTGACACAACATCTTAACACAACATCTTAACACAACATCTTGATGCAACATCTTAACACAACATCTTGAGACAACATCTTGACATAACATCTTGATGCACATCTTGACATAACATCTTGACATAACATCTTGACACAACGTCTTGACATAACGTCTTGATGCAACATCTTAGCACAACATCTTGATGCAACATCTTAACAGAACATCTTAACAGAACATCTTAACACAACATCTTAACACAACATCTTGATGCAACATCTTGATGCAACATCTTGACATAACATCTTGATGCAACATCTTGACATAACATCTTGACATAACATCTTGATGCAGCATCTTAGCACAACATCTTGATACAACATCTTAACAGAACATCTTGACATAACATCTTAACACAACATCTTAACACAACATCTTAACACAACATCTTGACACAACATCTTGACACATCTTCAGCTAATAAACTAGAAATGCTCAGAAAGTGCATACCATTCTCAACAACCTTGTCACTAAAAACTGAATGCAAATTAGTTCATATATATGTAGCTCATCTTAATTCATCCAAACAAAACACGCCCTGGGTATGACGATAAACTACATCCAACAGCAAGGCTTCTGATCAGGAGATTTTGAGGAGCGTGGAACCACCTTTTAATTGCTGTTGTTCCCAGGTCCACCCTGACCCAGGGTGGTAGCACCTGTTAGAGTCCCAGCTATGGGTAAATAGTTAACCCCTAAAGTGGGGTTAAAACACTATGAAAGTGTATAAATAGATTTTAATACCAGAGATACATTGTAAAAAATTATTACCAGCAATAAATTTTTGAGAAAAAAACTATTACCAGCAATACGTTTTTGAAAAAAAATTTTACCATCTATTTTTGAAAAAGAATATTACCAGCAATACTTTTTTGAAGGAAAAAATATTACCAGAAATGCATGTTTGACAAAACAAAATATTAGCAACAATAAACATTTTGTCGGCATTAAATGACCTATTGAAGTTGATATGCCATAAAACAAAACAAAACAAAAAACAAACAAACAACCAAACAAAACATATAAAAGTCAGTTAAAATCAAAAGCCACGAGAGCCATTGCTGATGTCATTATTATTAGCAGCAGTAGTAGCATTAATAAATTGAAATTATGGTCAAACTCATTACAGTGGGCAACTAATGAATTGAACAGAAAAGGGATCTTTTGCAAAACATCACATTCAATGTATTAGTTATTCACAGTAATGAGTCTAACCAGAATTTTGATTTTAAAAATTCTATGTTAAGTAAAAGTGAAAGCAATTTGCTAAGGTAAAAAAATATAGAAAGTGCATTAATTGCTAGATCATTCACAGTTGATCCAGTTTGTTACATTTCACCTTTCTTGGCAGATCTTATCACAATGTAGGATACTACATGCGTTTAGGCTTTATTACAATTCTAGTCATCACTTTTTAAACCAATAAACATTGCCGAGGAGTGATGATAGTTAAAATAATAGCAGTGTAAAGGAAAAAAGTACCCACTTTTAGGCAGGCATGAAGGTCTGGTTGCTGTAATTTCCTTATATAAATTTTCATATATATTTTCATATATATGAAAATATATATTTTATATATAGTTAACATATATTTCATATATATTATATAAATGTTCTTCTTATTATAATTTCCTTATTATATCATATTAAAGACCTGTTTTGGTTGTTCTACTCTCTGTTCAATACTATACTATTCTCAGTATTTCAAAATCGTGAAGTACAAATGATGACAATTATTTAAAGAAGTCTGCACATGTCGGCAATGACGAGGTTTTGGAGAGAATGGAAACAAAGAGGAAACCTATACCTAGCATCAGGAAGAAGCAGTTGAAGTTTCTGGGACATATATGAGGAAGGAGGGCTTGGAAAATCTGATACTCACAGAATGGATAGGGGGAAAGACGGGCAGGAGAAAGCAATGCGTGACATATTTAACAGTCTTGAGAAAATGGATGGCAGAACAGGGTTTCGGAGAAATAACTAAAAGGCAAAACTTATTAAGAGCTACAAAGGACAGGAGGAAGTGAAGGGTCACGATCATCTACATCTGAAGGGACATGGCACATAGAAGAAGAAGAAGGGAAATTTAATCCATTTATATATATATATATATATATATATATATATATATATATATATATATATATGTATATGTGTGTGTGTGTGTGTGTGGCTAAATATATATATAAGGTTTAATTTTATATATATATAAGGCTAAATTTACCATTAACGCATCAATAATTATCAGTAACATATTAATAAAAATTAATATCATAGTAATAATCACTATCAGCATAAGCACAATTGTCAATATATATATATATATATATATATATATATATAAGGCTAAATATATATATGAGGCTAAATTTACCATTAACACATCAATAATTATCAGTAACATGCTAATAATATTAATTTTAAAAAGTAAACCAGTTTGTCTTATGATCACAAAAGCGTGAAACTCAGGGTCGCAAACTAATATCCATACAACAGAATATATATATATATATATATATATATATATATATATATATATATATATATATATATTTTGAACAATAAAAAATATTAAAAAATTAAAATCTTCAGACACACTGGGTTGTAGATTAATATTCTTTCGTTTTTATTATTATTATTTCATTTAGATTCCTCGACTAGTTTCGGCCAACATGGACATCATCAGGAGAACAAAAATTCTGCTTGCTGGTAGCAGTGAACTACACAAAATATATATATCTTGGAATGCTATAACCTTTCTGGAAATAGCAAATGATATGAGCATAGTAAGAAATGACTTAACTCATTTCTAGTATCCATCTATTTTTTAACTGAAAATGTCTACTGTCATATTTAAGAGAATTAATTTCTGGGACTAAAATTTTATTAAGTTATGCTTCCAAAGTAAGTAATTTTAGGGCTGTCATTAAATACTTTGGCAAACATGAACCTTTGTACTCACAACTTGTCTCACTGGATATAAGTATAATTCTGTAAGCTGCAGGAGCAATCTTCCAATACTCATTTAGATATGGCAACCACTGAATTAGACCATTGTAACAGACATCCTCGACCTATTGACTTATTAGTAGAAAATCTCATATACAAGCATACACATTCAAATATATAGATAAGAAAGAAACCCTGACCCACCAAATTGATAGATAGATAGATAGATAGATAGATAGATAGATAGATAATACACAGATATATACATACGAACGTAGATAGAGAGATAGATAATAAGTAGACTGAGATATATACATATGAATATAGATAGATAGATAGATAGATGAAGAAAGAGAGAAGAGACAGAGATAGATAAATAGATAGATAATACACAGATATATACATATGAACGCAAATAGATAGATAATGAACAGACTGAGATATGTACATATGAATATAGATAAATAGATACATAAATAGATACATACATACATACATACATACATACATAGAGAGATAGATAATGAACAGACTGAGATATATACTTATGAATATAGATAAATAGATAGATAGATACATAGAGAGATAAATAATGAACAGACTGAGATATATACATATGAACATAGACAGAAAGATAATGAACAGTTCAAGATATATCCTTATACATTTACGGATAATAATTGTTTACATATTTCTTCTTTTATAAATTGTTAAAAAATAATAAGTATTTTAATAGGATTTAATATTTTTGTTGCAAATTCTCAAGAACAAAAAAATGTATAAATTCACTTTCATCATATGTTTAGATTTTATTACAATTCTAATCATTGCTTTTTAAAAGAATAAACATTGCTGAGGAGTGAAGGTAGTTAAAATAATAGCAGCATCAAGGAAAAAGCTCCTTTTGATATTCCTTCATTTTGTGGGCATGTTTATCCACGTTTGCTGGAAATTTTTTTGATCAAGCTGGACATTTGTTTATGATGTAAGGTTTTTGGCCCTGTTATGACACGAGCAGGCAATAAAATAAACCCCCTCCAGTCACCTTTTTCTCTGGTTATTGATTGTTATGTTGAAAATCTATCATTACTATATTCATTCAACAACCGATAAAAAAACAAAAACTAGTTACTAAACACTGAAGATAAATCATTGCTTTGTTCAAAGCAAAGATTTGATGTTTCCATCATAGCATGAAATAATCTGAGATGTTGTTGTCTAGACTTCAAATTTATTTTTAAGGTCTCCTTTTTTTCGTTCATTTTTTTCCATAAAAAGCTACGTTCTTTGAAAGTTGGTTGAGTTTCGATCACAAGTTTAACATCATTTTAATCTGATTTTTACTAGGAAGTTTGGTGTGAACATATCATGCATCAGTAGCTTGTTGACGGAAATTTTACAACTGCAAATGACAGCAGTTTTCTTTCTGCTGCAATTCTCTAAAGTAACTCAATCCTTCTTCTACATGCTGTACGTCTTCAGAGCTTGGGTGATACTGACTCTCCCCAACTTCCTACACTTTATAGCGTTTTGCAATGTTTACCATCCTTCCTCCTCCCTGTGTTACCATCCATTTAGACAATCTTGTAAGATAGTTAACTTGCTGTTTCCACTCTGTGCATTCAATATGTTTTGTGAGTGTCAAATTCTCCAAGCTTGCTTTCCTCATTATTTACTCAAATATTTCAACTGTCTTTTACATGCACTGTTAAATGCTATTTTCGGTTTCCTTCTGTAGAATCACATCTCTTTATTTGAGTTCTTTGGAGGAGAGACCTTCTCCGTAATCTTCATTCTTTGTGCTTATTATCAAAATGTGTGTCTCAAAATTGTTTGTTTTTCTTTGGTTTGGTCTGGTTTCTTTGTTTAATGGCATATCAACTTCTCATGGATCATTTAATGCAAAATTTTATTTTCTTGTGAGGTTTGGTAATTTTTTTCATCCAAAAATATATTGCTGGTAATTTTTTAAATTTTATTTTTTTAATAATTCATTGCTGGTAATTTTTTTTCTTCAATAGAAGGCATGGTGGAATAATGGATAGTGGCTAATAGCCTTGCGAAAGGTATGAATCCTTTTCTCCCTCCAGCTATGGATAAATAGCAGGACAGATCAGGCCTTGGATAGCAACTGGTCTACCACAGGAAGTAAAGGCAACCTACTGTGGGAAAAAAATCTGCTTCAGCAGTCATGTATCAAAAAGATATATGCTTGCCTAAGGGTGTATCATGCATGACACATATTAGGTTGGTGCAAAAATAATGACGTAATAATGTCGTTTTAAAAAATACGTCAAAAACGACATTATTACGTCATTATTTTTGCACCAACCTAATAACTGACTGAGTGGTAATGAAGAATTTTTTTAATATGATAATGTATTGCTGACAATTTTTGCTAATGTATTTTTATATTTTCCTGTTTTGATCCAAGTTTTGGGTTTCACTGTTTGCCCATACTAATAATAAATCCTGGTAGGACTTCTTGTTCTTTCAAGATTGCCTTGTTGTATAGGAGAATATTCATCCTAATTTTAGTAATTACTTGATTTTGACATATCCAATTGGTAACTCACATCTTGAGTTACCCTTTTTCTAATGACTATATGTTCTGTTTTCATACACTTGCTTTACATCTATGAGGAAATTTTCCAGTTCAGCACTCTTTTCTCTGCTTTAATTTTCCTGTTTCTTAATACTTTGTTTAGCTTTTGAAAGGGATCTTTTGCTAATCTTCCAATTTCTGTATCGCATATGACACTTCCCAAATTTTAAAATTCTACAAGCTATCTTTTCTGGTTATTTTTTCTCTTTCTAAATAAACATGACTTTTTGTTCCTCTATTTCATATATAAAGTGGATTGATATTACATAGCAAATTAGTACTCTTCTTTACTTCTAATCTGTCTATATTTCTGAGATGAGGTATTATGTACACTATTTACATTATTCGGACTATTGTCCTCATATTTGTTGCCATATTTATTACAACGTTTCGGCCTTTCAGTATCTGTCTATATTTCTGAGATGAGATATTATATACACTATTTACATTATTCGGACTATTAACCTCATATTTGTTGCCATATTTATTACAACGTTTCAGCCTTTCAGTATCTGTCTATATTTCTGAGATGAGGTATTATGTACACTATTTACATTATTCGGACTATTGTCCTCATATTTGTTGCCATATTTATTACAACGCTTCGGCCTTTCAGTATCTGTCTATATTTCTGAGATGAGGTATTATGTACACTATTTACATTATTCGGACTATTGTCCTCATATTTGTTGCCATATTTATCTGATCCTTCAGTATCTGTCTATATTTCTGTGATGAGGTATTATGTACACTATTTACATTATTCAGACTATTGTCCTCATATTTGTTGCCATATTTATTACAACGTTTCAGCCTTTCAGTATCTGTCTATATTTCTGAGATGAGGTATTATTTACACTATTTGCATTATTCGGACTATTGTCCTTGTATTTGTTGCCATATTTATTACAACGTTTCGGCCTTTCAGTATCTGTCTATATTTCTGAGATGAGGTATTATGTACACTATTTACATTATTCGGACTATTGTCCTCATATTTGTTGCCATATTTACGCTCTGGTTTTCTTCAGGTGTTTGAAATGTCGAACTGAACCCTTTATTTTTCTCCATGGGGTAGACTGTTCTAGTTCCACGTACCTAGTTTTCTTACAATTGATAGTTAGGTCTTTCTTCCCACTTTCTTCTTTCCTTTTCTATTGTTAGGGATTCCTGCAGTCAGATCTGGCATGTAATACCCCAAAAAAACAGAGGTGAGGGGTGCATTGTGGCCTATGCTATTTTTTTCAGCAGTATTTTATGGTCCTCAGCCATTTCTCTTAATTATTTTTAAAATGACGTTACATTGACAGCCATCAACTAATAATATACATGGTGTATATCTGCGTGTGCAGTGCGGTGCATACTACACAGGAGCACCTAACAATGTTGAATCCCCAAAAGGGCGAATTTCAGCAGCATTTTTTTGCTTTTTGTACTTTTTATTTTTTTCTACCTCAGTTATATTGTCAATCATCAACTATAATAATTGACATGGCCGGTGCTTACTACCCCAAACCTCTCAACCACATAGGGGCCCCATGCCTACTGGGGATGTGGTTAGGTGCAGAAGTGCTATTAGGTTGGTGCAAAAATGACGTAACGTCAAAAAACGAGATTATTACGTCATTATTTTTGCACCAACCTAATAATTTAAGTAGCACTTATTTTTTTAAATCATAATTTTCTTTCTGAACAGTTCTTTTAAATCAATTAAGAGGGTAATATATCTTAAACATTTTTTGAGTAAAATTTAGTCATGAAAATATAGGTGATTATTACAAAGAGAATAACATTTTCTTAGATTTTTAAAAAATAATAAAACCTATTCATTTTAAAAGTAAATAATTAATGAATATATACTGAAACTTTCATTTAAATTAGATAATTCCTTGATTTTTGGTAATCTAAAAAAAAAGCCCGAATTTTCCTTCAACAGTTTTGTAGCCCCCAGATTGGGAAAGTTTGAAATCAACATGTAGTAGAAGGAGGGCTCTGTATCAAAGTTTGGAGGTGGGATCACAGATCCTAGCACTGTCCCTGCCTACAGTTCTTTTCTTTCTTCTTTTCCTTTTGTTAGGAGTTCCTACAGTTATTTTTCTGTGTCATCTACATATCTTATTGTGCTCACCATTAATAAATCCTGGTAGGACCTCTAGTCTTCTCAGGATCATTTTACTGTATAGGAGAATATTTGTCCTTGTTTTAGTAATTACTTGATATTAACATATACAAGTAATAGCACACATCTTGAGTTGCCCTTTTGCTAATGACCATATTTTCTATTTTCATACAATTTTCCTGTTTAGTACTGATTTCTCTGTTTCTAATAACATTTTCCTGTCTCTTTATACCTTGTTTAGCTTTTGAAAGGCATTTTTTACTATTTTAGTGCACCTTTGGTTTCTTGTTTCATATTTTTTGTTGTCTTTTATAATGCTTCCTAGATTTTTTTTAATCATTTCACCCCAAGCAAGAGGATAATGTCACTAAGATTGAAGGTTCCTGGGAGTAAAAGAGAATGAGAAGACTTTAGTGAGGGGAAATGACTATAAAATACAGTATTCAGGAATACAGAAGATGTTAATTGTTGTAACATTTAGATAGTTAAATTTCTGTATTTATTTTATTTTAACATTCCTATTTCACTCCTTGGGTTGTTCATGATTGATTTAATTTTTTATGGCTTATCAACCTTTTGTAGGTTATTTTAAAGCCATAAAACATTTTAGAGTGGAAGAATTTCTTGTAGATAATAATGATTTACTGATACAAGTCCTACTAATTAACCCATAGCTGGGGGGAGATTATCCTGTTTCTTTTAGAAAATAAGTTTTAAATAAAATGAAAAAAAGCGAACACTTATACTTAACACAGGGAAGAATTAAATCCATATTGCAGATTAGGTCAAATTTGAGATTAGGTCAAGTTCAAGATTAGGCGAAATTCCAGATTAGGTCAAATTCCAGATTAAGTCACATTTGACACAAGAAGGAAAAATGCTGAGAGCAGATTTTTTTTTATTTAATCATTTACCACAAACTGTTCTTGCTAATGATTATACATTTTGCCTTCTTACAATTGATAGTTAATCCATTCTTATTGCTATCCTTTACTACCCTGTCTTCAAATCTTCATCTATTAGGAAATTTTCTAGCGTTCACTACCACATAGGAAGATTGATATTTCATAGTTGTTCAGCAGTCTTTTCTCTTTCTAACAACATTTTCTTGTTTTGTAATACCTCATTTAGATTTTGGAAAACATTTTTGCTGATCCAGTGAGCATGAACAATGGAATCCTCTCATTGCAAATCATTAACATTTTTTTTCTCTGCCATTTTGCCCAGATTTTCGTTGAATTTCACATTCTTATTTAATAGCAGATCAATTGCTTTCGTCCTCGATGAAAATGATTCTTAGATATTTCTTTTTTTTTAAATATATTTTTCCCATGTTTTCTTTTTGATTTGCAAGCATTGATTAAAACTTGCTTCATGGTGGTACTTCAATTTTACTTGAGTGACACATTGTATTAAAATGCTTTGCGACATGAGCAGTTTTTACCTTAATCCTCTCTTTTAGTTGTTCCTTATAAAAAAAAAATAAAAAAAAATAAAAAAACTGTAAAATTTAGAATTTCGTTTCCTTGCTTTCATTTTTAATCATTTTACAATGGTAACTTAAAAAAGAAGAAAAGAATTGTCCACATTAAATTTCTACAGTGAGATTTAACGTTTTACTAAAGACAAAAAAAGCTACTTGCATTCACTGATGCGTTTGTGTTCACCGAAGTATGAATGATTTTATGCAATAAGATTTATTCCCCACCATGGCAGCTCTGCCTTTTCATTTAAATTTGAGTTTCAAACAGAAGGGGTGGCTGAAATAAAAGAGGTGATTGGTATTTTTTATATGATTAATTTTTATAAAATCTTTGGCAAACGTGGACCTTTGTTCCTGCAAAAAAAAAAAACACCATATTGTTATAGGACCATAATAACATAATGGACTATTCCATAATGGACTATTCCATACATAATAAATACTGCGCCTCAAGAGGAATCAGGGAGAGTTCAGTCTGAAGTCTGGAGTGAAGTCCGTCAGGAGTCTGTCAGTCAGAGTGAGTCAGTGAGTCGAGTCAGTCTGTCGAGTTAGAGGCCATCCGAAACAGTGTCGCGTTCAGACAATTACTACTAAAGCTGATTGTTCGTATTAACACTTTTCTACCTCTCTGTATATATTCCTGTTTGTAATATATCTGTGTTATTCCATATCCGCCTTCGAGTTCTTCTTTATTGGTTCTACCTTGGACTATTACCATGGTACGAGGAACCGGACCATAACAAATATCAAAAGGACAGTTTTTCCCTTGACACCATTATTATTTTAACACCCTTCACTCCTCAGCAGAGTTAATCTATATATAATGTCTTCCATTAGTCTCTCCATCCATCAAACCCACTAAAATAACCAGACATTGACTGATTGAAACCAAATTTGGGTGAGAAGTACAAACAGGTATGGGTTACACAGTATAGTTGGTTTTACTAGGCTGCATAGCTTGGTATGATAAATTTTCATTTTTTTTGAAAAAAGTTTTATTATTTAACATACAAAATATTCCCACTATTTTAAAACATTTTAATGGTTGAAATAACAAATACTTATATAATAAAAATGCATTATTGTTTTTTTTAGATCTTTTCTTTCAGTTTTTATATACAATAATGCAGTTTCCAGTTCTCCCTGCATTTGTGAGAACTATAAATATATCTGAAGGTCAAATGCTTTAAAATGTTGGAATTTGGCTCCAGAAAGAAATATTTACACATGACAAGTTCCTATGTTGCATGCTCAAGCGTAAGAAATCCTAAGAATTTATTCTTTGCTGTTAAAAAGGAAATTTTCTTAAAAAAGATTGTTTACCATAAAGTCCTATAAAATTAAATTAAAGAAATCATTAAAGTATCAAAATCAAAGAATTTTTCCAAATAATCTTTTTTTGTCAAAGTATTTTTCAAAATAATCAGCTTATTTAAAATATCATTGAATGGTTTTTGAAATCGAATGAAATTTAGAGTTTATAAATCTCAACAAAAAATGTTAGCAATAACTTCAACAATACTAAATACTGTGAGGACAATAAAAAACATTAAAAAATAACCTTTTCTTTTAAAAGCATTGAGCATAAGGATACACAAAAGAAATCTTCACAAATGTTTCAATACAGATTTGTATTTTTTTTCTATTTTCTAATTTTCCTCTCACAAT
Source organism: Acanthosepion lycidas (assembly GCA_963932145.1). Taxonomy (NCBI): domain Eukaryota; kingdom Metazoa; phylum Mollusca; class Cephalopoda; order Sepiida; family Sepiidae; genus Acanthosepion; species Acanthosepion lycidas. The sequence continues at coordinate 61,471,503 of OZ010597.1, read as the reverse complement.
AAAAATGTGTGTGAAACAAACTTTGCCCTTGCTCTGTTTAAATACAAGCCAACTTTAGATTATGTAATAATTTTTTTTTTTTTTCATCTTTTCTTTAGATTTTTATATATCCAAGAATCCAGTTTCCAGTTTGGCCTATGTTTGTGAGAACTATAAACAAACCATAAGGTCAAACACTTCAAAAATTGGAATTTGGCTTCAGAAATAAATATTGATCCTTGGTCAGTTGTATGTTGCATGCTCAAGAGTAAGAAATCCTAAGAGTTTTTAAAAAAGAAAAAAAAATTTTTTCAAAAAATATTGTTTATCAAGAAGCCCTATAAAATTAAATTAAATTAAACTGAAGAAATTATTAAACACCAAAGTAGGGGTTTTAAGTGTATTTTTCAAACAAATCAGCTTATTCAAATTTCATCGATTGGTTTGCGAAATTGAATGAAAAATAGTTTGAAAATCCCAACAAAAAAAAGTTAGCGATAACTTCTATAATACTAAATACTCTGAGGATTTTAACACTCGTCGCAAAAATTTTTTGTTGTTTTAAAAAGCGTTGATGAGAGTGGAACCCCAGTCTACCCCAGTGAGCGAAATAAAGGGTTCAGTTTGACATTCCAACCATCTAAAGAAGGCCGGAGCGTACAACAGCTGAAACGTGATAAAAATGGTGACAAAGATGAGGACAATAGTCTGAATAATGTAAATAACGGCAATGATTAGAATTGTAAAACTTTAAAATAGTGATGATGACTCCTTTCTTCTTGCTTTCCTTTAGTATGTTGTTCGCGTTTCCTAGAGTTATTTTTTGTTGGCATATCTTATATTGTTAACATTGTGCCTGTCAATAATAAATACTTCTAGGATAGGTATGATGATATAGTTTATCATCACTTGATAGCAAAGCCTATGATCGGGAGATTGGAAGCTTTGAAGGGCATCAAACAATGTTTTAATTGCTGTTGTTCCCAGTTCAACATTGACCCTGTTAGGATCCTTGATATGATCAAATAGTGGACCCCACCAAACAAAAACAAAATTATGTAAGTATAAAAATACTAATAAAGTAAAAATACCAGAAATACATTTTTATATAAAAAAAAAATTACCAACAATACACATTTATAGTAAAATTATCAGTAATACATTTTTAGAATAAAATTATCAGCAATACATTTTTATATAAAAAATTACAGACAATATCTATAGTAAAATTACCAGCAATACCTATTTATAGTAACATGACCAACAATGCATGTTTAAAGCAAAATGAAATGAACAACAATTTATTTTATAGAAGAATTACCAGCAATGCATTTTATAAAAAAAATGACTTAAAATACATTTATCTGTAGTTGAAGGCATATAATTATGTGCAAAATATATTTAGATGAAGCCAGAAAATTGTTCAAAATATTTAGGTTTCAGCATTAAATAACCCATAGAGGTTGATATGCTGCTAAACAAAATCAACCAACCAAACATCTTCGCAGGACTTTGAGTTTTCTTAGGATTACATTGGTGTATAGGTTCTGGTGAGACAATGCACCCTTGTCTTATAAACGTTTTCCATTTTTGAGCACTTGGAATATTTTTCATGCAAACAAAATTTAACAGAGTGACCTTAGATTCTATACAACTGTCATATTTTTTGCATTCTTTCTCAAAACCTTTGTGGAATTCTAAAATTCTCAAAGGTAGGTGAATATTTCTTTATTTAGAGGCGAATTTAGATTAACCCTGAGTCTAATTTGGTAGAAAATTTGGTAGAAAATTTTTACCATTTCAAAATAAATTTATTTGGGTTTCATGTGTTAATAATATAATGAAAACAATAATTTTATATGTATGGTTCAAGCAAAACAGTAAAGATACTAAAAAGGAAAGGAAGTTGGTGTAATTTAAAGGTTGTTGATAAAGAAAGGTTTTGTGTAAAAGAATTATTCTTTTAATATGTCTGAGTTTGAATAAAATGACTGAATCTATGTGTATAGAAAAAAGAGAAAGGGATTTACTTAAAGAGAGAGAGAGAGAGAGAGAGAGGGAGAGAAGTCTGTTGAACTTTCAGCTGTGGCCTTAGGTGTAACTGGTGGAAGTGGGTTAGACAAATGAAGACAGCTCCTTTGAAGTCACTGGTAGCCAAAGCAGAATACTTTTGAAAGTGAGTGCATCTATTGAATCTTTCATTGCCAACCAGTTTATATTTCTTTTAAGACACTCAAGACATAGGATTTCTCATTAGCAAAATAGAATGATGCATTATTTTTCCACTTTGTCATATGATACGATTCTATACTAGTTATGCAGAAAAAAGGTTTTAATGAATCTGATTTTGAAATTTACATTTATGTGAGAGTATGACTACACGACACATTTTAATATTTCCAGGTACAAATTACAAATTGGAGGTACCAAAATCAAATAGGTACAACAATTTAAATATCTATGAAGTGTATTAACAGAGGATGGAAACGTGACACTGAAATCTGAAGGTGCATTGGTATAGGGAAATATGCCTTCCAAAAGCTAAGCAAAGAATTAAGAAATAGAAAAATTTGGTTAGAATCAGAGAAAAAAGTACTGAACTGTAATGTAATATCAGTCTTCCTATATGGCAGTGAAACCTGGACAAATATCCTCACAGATGAGGAAGAGACTTGAAGCAACCGAAATGCGCTTCCATAGAAGGATGCTGAGAATACTATAGTGATTCCATACATGTGAGCAATGAGAAAATTTTAGAGAAAAAGTAAACAAAAAAGACACTTATACTGTAGTGATATTATTATTATTATTATAAATAAGTATAATAAAATAGAAATAGTAATAATGAAAAATATAAATAAAATAAAATAAAACAATAACATATAAACGTTGTATAAAATAAATTAAATAAAAATTAAAAATAATAAAAATACTCCCAGCATGCAACAAAAGGTGTTCTTGCCGGAAATACGGACATTCCGCAAAAAAATGTTAAATTCAATCTCTTCACAACGAACCTTCGTATAGGAAACACGTGTCAGACTTCTCTTTATGATATGGCTTGTAATACTACGGAGTAAATTCTCCCTTTTATCCCGTGTACCATAAAACAATCGTAACCTAAAAAATACACACAAAAATATAAATAAATTGTATGAAATTAACATACAATTTACCATGCTTTCCCTGTTATTTGTGCACGTTTTGTTTCCTGTCAAGTACGCTTTCATCTCCGTGAACCTGAGGCCAATTTCTGCTGCTATGATGTGAGTGAACGCCCACAATACTTAACTTGAGATACTAAAAGAAAGGTTTTGCGTGAAAGGAATTTTTTTTCATGTGTCTGAGTTTGAATAAAATGTCTGTATACATGTGTATGAAGAAGGCAAAACAATGTACAGAAAGAGAAAGAGTGAGCCAAAGAGAGAAAGAGTGAGCCAAAGAGAGAAAGAAAAAGCGAGGGGTTGTCTGTTGAACTTTCAGCTAGGGTTTTAGGTGTAATTGGTGGAAGAGTTAGTTGAAATTTCTCGGGTACATAAGGCATATAGAGCCCTTGGAAAATTTGATACTCACAGGACATAGTGAAGATTAGACGGACAGAAGAAAGCAACGTGTAAGTTAGAGAGATTGAGTAAATGGATGTCGAAGCAAGCTTTAGAAGAGATAACAAAAGGACAACATTTTTTGAGCTACAAAGGACAGGAAAGTGTGGGGAGCCATGATCGCCAACGTCCTAAAGGAACACAACTCATAGAAGAAGAAAGAAGGTTTGAAAAATTTGATACTCACAGGACAGATTGATGACAAGAGGCCGTCCTGGGTATGACGATAAACTACATCCCTGTCTTGGGTAAGGTGATAAACTACGTCCAACAGTAAGGCCTCTGATCGGGAGGCTTTTGGGAGCATGGAACCGCCTCTTAATTCCTGGTGTTCCCAGGTCCACCCTGACCCGGGGTGGTAGCACCTGTTAGGATCCCAGCTATGGGCAAATAGTTAACCCCCAAACCGGGGTTAAAATACTATGAAAGTGTAAAAATAGGTTTTATTAGGTTGGTGCAAAAATAATGACGTAACAATGTCGTTTTTTGACGTATTTTTTTAAGGTCAAAAAACGACATTATTACGTCATTATTTTTGCACTAACCTAATACTACCAGAAATACTTTGTAAAAAAATATCAGCAAAACATTTTTGAAAAACAAAAATTTCCAGCAATAAAAATATTGTCGGCATTAAATGACCCATTGAAGTTGATATGCCATAAAACAAACCAAAGCAAAGGCAAGAGAGACAAAGGTTAACAATGTATAACCTACACAGAAAGTTTGAGTAAATGAATGTTGGAGCAAGGTTTAGGAGAGATAACAAAAAGGAAATTTAGTAACAGCTACAAAGGAAATGAAATCGTGGAGAGTTGTGATTGCAAACGTCCTGAAGGGAGACGTCATATAGAAGAATAAGCCTACTTATGTTGTAAAAAGGAAAATAATCCTTATGTGTTAACATTGATTATTACTTGCCTTGAAGATGTTAGCCAACTACGACGAAGCTATGAGAAAGAATACGGCTCTTCTTGATTGTTTAGATGGTACTACTCCAACTGTCAGGTTTGTGGTCGATTTGAAAAAGATCTATTCTTTCTTGAAAATGGCAAAAACTCGATAAAAGAATCAGAGTTCTTTTTATTGCCTGGAGTCTTTCCCTAAAAAGTTAGATTAAAGTGGTGCTTGACTTTTTCATTGAACTGAAAAAAAAAAAGGGTAGAAAGAAAAAAAAAATGTAAGTTGCTGACCTGCCAGTATTGATAAATTTTTTCCTCATGATAATACATTGTTGTAGACATGATGGTACTAGGCGTGTGACGGCATGATGGAAGAGATAGTTGGCACGCTGCAGAATTAGTGTGTTGACTTATTATAGTTTATGGCCAATGTGAATAGAATCATTCACTATCTGTCTATATTTCTGAGATGAGGTATTATGTACACTATTTACATTATTCGGACTATTTTCCTCATCTTTGTCGCCATGTTTGTCACAACGTTTCGGCCGTTGTACGCTCCGGCCTTCCAACCACATGAAGAAGGCCGGAGCGTACAAGGATCGAAACGTTGAGATAAACATGGCGACAAAGATGAGGAAAATAGTCCGAATAATGTAAATAGTGAGAATCGTTCACTGTGAAAATCTTGGTAAAAGTATAGTTTCAGATTTAGTATCTTTCCTCGTTGGTGAAAGTTTTGTAAACGAACAGTTTTCTGAATTGGAAAGCCATGGCAAACAAATTGTGTTTACGTATGCCAAAAGTTTAATAAACACACACATGTACCTATAGACAGACACACACAAACCCATGTATATTATTTTTCAATCATGCAAAGGTAGTAAAGCCACTAAGACACAAGGGGTTACTGGGTGTGAAATAAATAAGAAAAAAGAAAAAGCATTATTAAGCAAGGGGCGAGAACAATAGAAGAGTAATCAAGAAGTCAGTAGATAACCACTGATAATTCATTTAAATTTTTGAAGATCAAAGCTGGCTGGAAACGGTGGCGCCAGAAGAGAGTTCCACAAGTGAGAAGTGCGAGAAAACGAACTGTTAGCCTAGAACTTATGGTTGTATCGAACTCGTTCAACTGCGAGTTGAGGATATCTTGCTGCCATTCTAGTACTGCGTTTAAATTCATAAAGTCTATGTAGCATAGCGAAGAGCAATATTTATTTGCAATTATTTACAAAATGTGGCAAAAGGCCAAAAGAGGGAGTGGGGAAAGGACGCTCTTTATTTGTCTTAACTTTAAACTTAGCTAGCCACAAACACTGGCCCAAACATAGCACAATATTCCTAACACTAAAACAACACATTCTTATTTACTGTTGTACCATACCTACGGACGATAATGGGCATGTCCCCATTCACATAAATTCAGAAGTAAATACTGTATGTTGGTCAAACTCTCTGCATCCGCGCAGACAGGATCCCCAAACGAGGCTATATCGAATGGCAGAATCTCGTCTCAGGAAACAGCTACCCGACCCCGTTTTAAGCGGGACCTACGGGAAATTTTGGCCGAGCCTACGGGCTCGGATGCGCCACGTTTAATTCGGCTTTGTGCCACATCTGACTGCGTAGGGCGGTTGGTAGTTATTTTAGAGCTGGAGATTTATTGTGGAATTCACTTGACTCACTTCTAGCAGTTGACTGACTACTTCTTCGCACGGTTGGCGAATCTTATATGTGCTGTTCATGTCCTTAGTATTATCGTTCATTACCAACCTTTGTGTGATTATTCTATTCGGTAGCTTTCCCTAGGTTACAACACTTACCTTTCGTACTACATCCACCATCGTACCTCATTGTCTCTATGAAAGTCCTAACTAGTCTCCATATCAGCAATTCATTGTCTCTGGGGGAGGGGAATAAAAAACAGTTTAAAAACTAGCCCCAATGTGTATTTACAATATGAAAACAAAACTATTTACAAGAAGTCAAATGAAATAATGTTAGTAATAAAATCATAACGAAGAGTTCAACCGAACAATTAGGATGAAAATATTTATAAATAATGTTACAAGGGAGCTATATTATGGCGGTGGGATAGTTTCGTTTCTCACACTTCCCACCAGTGAAATTCCCTTCCGATTTCGAGTTTGCCTGTCACTGAGAATTCCCTGAAACCTATCGTTTTAGTGTTCTTTCTCCCCACCAAAGTGTTTTCATTTTTTCCCAGTGTATTAGTGACATTATCGCATTATATATATATATATATATATATATATATATATATATATATATATATATATATGAAAATATATATATGAAAATATATAGAAAATAGGAAAGAACTGGTTAGGTAAATAATCCAAAGTCCTTTAGAGTTTTTATTATTTTTTTAAAAATAGTGCTCGATACAAAAGTAGAGCATAAACATGAGAACTCTTATGCAGCGTGTTGGAATCATATTTTTAAATAAATAATTATATATATATGTATATATATATATATATATATATATATATATATATTTTTTTTTTTTTTTTTTTTTTCTCAGATGAGGTATTATGTACATTATTTACATTATTCGGACTATGGTCCTCATCTTTGTCGACAAAGATGAGGACGACAGTGTTGACTTCAATGTTCATTTTTATATCTATATCTATATATATATATATATATATATATATATATATATATATATATATATATATATATACACGCTATCTCTGATATTGCGTCTAGCATGAAACAATCATGTCGCCTCTGAATGTTGATTTCAATGTTCGCTTTTATATCTATATTTACACACGCTCTATTTCTGATATTGAACACTTTATCCCATAAATTTAGCACCCCTTAAAACTATATTTCTTCCTATATATATACGATTATTTTCACTTTCAGTTGAAAGATCGTGAGACCAGGCTCTTACTGCTGGCTGGTAAAACTCAAATAGGGAAAACTTGTTTATTTTTCCGGTTGTTTTGCAAAAGTGAAGTGATGTTATCTGGGTTCCATATGAAATATTGAATATTTTTCTGTCTGTAAATATCTTGTCATAATTCCAGCTCACTTATTTAATAGAGAACCTGCATATGGAAGCATCAATGTCGCCAATATTTTTTGCACCCTGTGTAACTCTTTCTTATTATATTCCATTTTATTTTTGTTTAAGATTTTTTTTCATCTTTAATTTTCCAAATGTATTTTGACAGAACAGTTTTATAGTAATATATTATTAGGTTGGTGCAAAAATAATGACGTAATAATGTCGTTTATTGACGTTAAAAATACGTCAAAAAAACGACATTATTACGTCATTATTTAGTATTTATATATATGTAATATCTTATATAGTTATATATATATGTAATATCTTATATAGTTATATAGATATATATATAATATCTTATATATATATATATATGTAATATCTTATATATATATATATATATATATATATATATATATATGTAATATCTTATATATATATATATATATATATATGCAATTTCTTATATATATATATATATACATATATGTAATATCATATATATATATATTAGATTGGTGCAAAAATAATGTCGTTTTTTCACATGTTACTTTTATATATGATTTCTGAATTAATTCATTGATATATATAGCCATGTTATATATCATTTTGAAGCGCGTTTTTCGCTCTATCGAATCGTGTTATTCGTTACCGTTCTCAATCTCTTCATTCATTTTTTTTGCAGGCTTTTCGACAGCATGGACAAAATTCAAATCCGCACGATTTTCTTGTTCCAGTTCAAACTAGGCCGAAAAGCTGCCGAGACAGCTCGTGATATCAATGATGCGTTTGGCCCAGGAACCACTAACGAACGTGTGGCACAGCGGTGGTTCAAGAAATTTCGCAATGGTGACGAGAGCCTCGAAGATGAAGACCGTCGTGGCCGGCCGACTGCGGTTGATAACGAACATTTGAAAGCCTTAATTGAAGCCGATCCTTGCAAAACCACACGAGAAGTTGCTGTTGAACTCGAGGTCGACCACTCAAAAGTCGTTCGCCATTTAACGGAAATAGGGAAGTCAAAAAAGTTGGATAAATGGGTGAACGATAATCAAAAAAATCGTCAAAAACGACATTATTTTTGCACCAACCTAATATATATATATATATATATATATATATATATATATATATATATATGAAGAAAAATATACGGAAAAAACAAACAAAAATCCTTATATGCAACTATGCTGTTTTAATGTTAATATGTCAACGTCGGACGTTTCGGTCTAATAAACCATCTTCAGGACATATTCATAAAATATAATTAACATTATCAATTGAACATGACAAAGACGATGGACATAAGAACAAAACTTATCCAAACAGATAACTGAAAGTTTTATATGCTCAGCGTTCCGTTTAAACCTGGTCACGTTGTCGTCACGTGGGCGACGCTGTGAAAACGTATTCCTAAAATTTGAGTATTTTGAATGAAAAATGAAAAATGAAAAGAATTCTATTTTGATCTAAAATTTATATGTACGCTTGTCGAGCATTAATCTCGATAGAAAAGGGGAAATACTAAAGAAGCCAGGTCTAGTATTCACCGTGCGTGAGATGGATATTATGCCTGCTTCATAAATCCTCCTAAGATTTTTATTATGAAAATATTTTAAAATCTTCATGGAATCAAAATCGAAATTATGATCTGCTTTAGTTGTGTGTACAACTAAAGCATTGTTTAAATTTCCGAGGCGAATATCTCGTTTATGTTCGAAAACACGAGATTTTACGGACCTACATGTTTCACCCACATATTTTAAGTCACAGTTCACAGATTTTTTATGGTATGGGGTGCGATTTTTGTAGGTCTCACTTGAGAGCACATGGTATTATGGTAGTTGAAGTATTGTTTGGTGATGGACGAGTTCTTTTGGTGAATGGGTAAAATGTAATGTACAAATGGGTCGCGAATCTGATTAGCTAGGGATAAGATAGTTAGTGTTGACCAGCCTCTACCCCTCCCCTTTATTGGCCTCGTGCCACAATTTGTATTTTTTGTACGAATAAATACCAGTCTTGTTCTTATGTCCATCGTATTTGTCATGTTCAATTGATAATGTTAATTATATTTTATGAATATGTCCTGAAGATGGTCTACTAGACCGAAACGTCCAACGTTGACATTATATTAACATTAAAACAGCATAATTGCATATAAGGATTTTTGTTTGTTTTTTCCGTATATTTTTCTTCATACTGTCGGATCTATATTCATATATTTGCTTACATATATATATATATATATGTAATATCTTCTCAATGTGAACGATGTTATATGATTACTGTACGTACTGCCTTTTAAATATATATATATGTATGGCACAATATGTGCCTGGCAATATTAGACAAGGTTGTAGTACTCGTAATACACATCTAATGAAGATGGCACGGGATTCCGCGATAGGTCAGCACCTCTTAAATAATCCTGATTGTGAGTATGAACGCACAGATTTGTGGTTTTTCATTTTGGGCAAAGCATGGCCAGCAAAGCATCTGCACATTTTAGAGGCAGCCTACATTAAATTAAAGCAACCATTTTTTTCCGAGAGAAAGAGAAATTTATTCATTCTCCTTTAGTGGAAGACCTTTGAGTCTATATTTTCTTTTTAAACTCACGGGAACTGTTTATTCTGTTTTTTTGCTATTTCTTCCTCCTTTTTAATATTAAATTGTATTTTAATCATGAAGAAAGTTACTATGAGAAAAGTTCACCATAAAGTAAGTGCATAATGGGGAAACTTCAGCATGATGAATGTTCATCGTGAGGAAATTTCACCATGAGGAAAATTAATATATATATATATATATATATATATATATATATATATATACACACACACACCAAGTCTTGAATATTTCTTGGTTGTTGTATCAGATTGTCTAGGTCAATGTGGATGTGTGTACATGTATTTATCGGTGTCTATGTATATAGAAAATGCATGCACATTTAATTGTGTATGTATGTATGTGTTCGTTTTTTTTTTATAAAAGGCCGTGAAAATGTTTCCTGTCTCGTCACTTTATTTTTTGTGTGTATATGTCTAAATATGTCTGGGTGCTTATGTATTATAATCTGAGTGTGTTTGCATTGTTTTACGTGAGAGGTTAGCACCCTAATCACACACTTGGAATTAAAATGTATACATTTTGTCAGGAAGACCAACCGATATTAGCGTCTATTCTAACGTAATTTCACTGAAAAAATAATTGAATAACATGTATTTTTTCTTTTCTCCTCAGTAATTTTATAATTTTAAACTTAATAGATATTAAATTTAGATTTTAAAATTGGTAATTTTTTACTTTTAATTTTAATATCAAATTTTATCATATAATTTAATACTTATTGGTTAGAATAAATTCTATTTTAATATAATCCCAACTTTAAAGCTCTTAACAACTATTATAACCTTAATTCGTTGTGAAGTTTTTTGAATTTTCCTATACTTTTGTTTTGATTGGTAATTCTAGCTTATGTAACAGCGTTTTCCCCTTGCGAAGGATCGTTAATTAATTTGAAACTTTTAAAACCATTTATTCTACATTCAACATCATCACTTGATAGTAGTGATTTTATAACATATTTATGTTATAATTTTTAAATAAATAATTATATATATATATATATATATATATGTGTGTGTGTGTGTGTGTGTGTGTGTGTGTGCGTGTGTGTTTAAATAAATGTCTGATACCACAAAATTTATAGATAGTTTTAAACAGACAAAACTGCATATTTTTTTGTCCAGCACCTCATCAGAAAAATCATTGGTGACTAGTATAGCATCAACAAGAATTACAGAGTAATAGACACACTGGGAGGAAACAAGGAACTATGATTAAAATACAATTTAATATTAAAAAGAGGAGGAAATAAAAAAAAAAGGATTAAAACCTCTTAGATGATACAGGTTGTGAATATAAATACAAAATTTTGTGATTTTCCAAAAGCATCTGCACACTTTAGGGGTAGCATACATTAAATTACACTGACCGTCTTTGTGCCGACAGAAAGAGAAATTTATTCATTCTCTTGTGAGTCTATTTTTTTTTTAAACTCACTTGAACTGTTTATTCTTTTTTTTTTTTTTTTTTGCATTTCCTTCCTCCTTTTCTCACCTTTTTTTAATATTAAATTGTATTACAATAATAGCTCCTCGTTTATTCCCAGTTCGTGTATTAACCCGCGATTCTCGTTAATATTATACTCGACGCCAAGGATTCTTCTGACGACGTCTTGGCCCCACCAAAAATGGCTACCCTTTTAAGGGAAAAATATGCGGTTTTGTTCGATTAAAGCTATCTATAAGTTTTTTGGTATCAGACATATGATTAAGTTTAAAGTTTATGGTAGACGCTGTTAAATATACAATCGAAGATACAATCCCAAAATACATATTACCACAATTTGTGTTGCCACAGATTCTGTCTCAGCAACGCGAAGATAAACAGCAGCAGAGGTTGAATGACTCGGCTATCTTCGGTCTGGAAACGAAATATGATACAGCCGTGATGCCTCGCGTCCATTACCATTCACGTGATAGCATATATGCTCATGAGATGATTATCCCGCCATTGTTAAATATAACACTTCTCAGTTAAATCACTACTAAAAGCGTTAAACGTTGAAGGCAGACTAGTCAGAAATATACACGAAAGACAGATGTAATCTAGTCAGCATGGCAACACAGCGACATCTGCCGTAAACATTCTTTAAACTTAATAATTCAAAAAGGAATGATTTGCGGAATTTGGTGTGAGGAACCCGCATCCAAAGTTTGCAAAATTTCTTTGATACACCGTATATATATATATATATATATATATATATATATATATATATATATATATATATATGTGTGTGTGTGTGTGTGTGTGTGTGTGTGTGGTGGGGATCTTCCACAACAAAGCAGCCTTACCTCTTTTTAGAAAATGCACTCTTCCTATCTGGTAAGTAACACCCTACTTTCATACAAATATAACAAGTATTCATTGGTCAATCACCTCCAGTTCCGACCAATCAAACCGCCTGCACGCGACCAATCTGTTTTCCCGCTCATATCCTGGGAGCCTCACGACCATTATATAAACCCAACACGTGTAAACTTCCTCGAGTTTTTCTTTTCATTCATCTCTCTCACACGTTTCATTCCTTGCTACCAAGTGCCAAGATGTAACCTTCAAGAACTCCCGTCTTAGTCATTGCTGGCCAGACGTTAAAGACAATTACCAACATTCTCGAACTCTGAAATCCCTTCTGAACCTTTACCAACTTTGCAACTCACAATTCCAACTTTATTCTTCTAAATTACAAGTTTAATATTACTTCTTCTTAATATGAACTCCGGTACAACTAATACCTAATCAAAGGGACACGACTTTGTCCTACCTTTTCAGTTCGCATGCAAATACATCAAACATTAATAAATTCAACTGTTATGTTTTGAAATGATTCCGTTCAGTTTTGTATTTTATTCTATGTACTATTTACGTCAAATATAAATTGCATTGCGTTCACGCATTGTCCTTAATCCCAACTTTCCTAGCCAAAGTTAAATATTGGTAACTCAATCACTACAATAATGATGACCGCGACGTTCGTCGTTCGACGTTCACAACATCAATGGTAATACAACCGCTAGATATTTATATTTAGTGATCCCGTCGGAAATAAACAACAATGGTAGCCCCTATCGCTACACACACACACACACACACACACATATATATATATATATATATAAATGTCTGATACCACTGAACTTTATTTTTAATTGTATTTTAATCGTTGTTCTCCGTTTCCTACCAGTGAGTCTATTATCCCTCGATTTATCTTACCATTATGCTAGTCGCCAAAGATTCTTCTGATGAGGTCATGGCCGAAAAGAGGGAAACATATGTGGCTTTGACTGTTTAAAATTATCTATAAGTTATGTGGTATCATTTATATTATTATGGCCCGGTTCCTTGTACCACGGTGATAGTCCAAGGTAGAACCAATAAAGCAGAACTCGAACACAGGTATGGAATAACACAGATATGTTACAAACAGGAATATATACAGAGAAGTAGAAGTGTTAGTATGAACAATCAGGTTTAGTAGAGAGAACAATGTAGTCTCGACCAGTATCACTATTCCAATGTCTTGCAGTAATTGTCTAAACGCGACTCAATTTCGGACTACCTCTGACTCGACTTTTAACTCGACTTGAACTACTAGTCACCCCCGCCCGCGTGGGCGTCCTGTGGCACAAGGCCTTTTTAACGTGGGATCACCGAGCCCGTGGGCTCGGCCAAAAATATGCCCATTGAACCCGTATAAACGGGTTCAGGGTCGGTTTACCTCCCCGAAAGAAAGTCCGCCCTTCGGCGCAGCCTCCTTCGGGTTCCTCCCGCCTGAAGACAGAGAGTTCAACTGATCTGTCGTTCAAGAGTTGAGCGACTGGCTCCATTGCCTACTCCTGAGGCGCAGTATTTATTAAGTATGGAAAAGTTCATTATTCTTATTATGGGTACGATCCCATAACACACACACACACACACACACACACACACACACACACACATATATATATATATATATATATATAAGTATTAGGTTGGTGCAAAAATAATGACGTATCAATGTCGTTTTTTGACGTATTTTTTAACATGGAAAAACAACATTATCACTTCATTATTTTTGCACCGACCTAATATATGTGGATAGAAATTGTTTTTTTTTTAAATCTATATTAAAAATTTTAGACATTTTGTGCCTCTTATATTTAATGATCTTTTTATTCCAATACAAAAATATTCTTTCAGAAATGTGGTCATTTGTATATAAATGAGCCAAAATTCATGTATAGTCCAGGAGTATGTGATGATAGTGATAGGGGTGGTAATGGTGGTGATATTAGTGATGTTTATATTGATGATGATGATGATGGTGGTAGTAGTAAGGATGTTTGTTATAGTGTTGATGTTGGTGGCAGTAGTGATGATGATGATGATGGTAATAGTAGTAGTGATGTTGGTAGTAGTAGTCATAGTGATGATGATGATGTTGGTAGTAATAGAGATGATGATGGTGGTAGTAATGATGATGATGATGGTAATAGTAGTAGTGATGTTGGTAGTAGTAGTGATGATGTTGGTGGCAGTAGTGATGATGATGATGGTAATAGTAGTAGTGATGTTGGTAGTAGTAGTCATAATGATGATGATGATGGTGGTAGTAATGATGATGATGATGGTAATAGTAGTAGTGATGTTGGTAGTAGTAGTGATGATGTTGGTGGCAGTAGTGATGATGATGATGATGGTAATAGTAGTAGTGATGTTGGTAGTAGTAGTCATAATGATGATGATGATGTTGGTAGTAGTAGTGATGATGATGGTGGTAGTAGTGATGATGATGATGGTAATAGTAGTAGTGATGTTGGTAGTAGTAATCATAATGATGATGATGATGATGATGTTGGTAGTAGTAGTGATGATGATGGTGGTATTAGTGATGGTGGTGGTGGTAGTAGTAGTGATGATGATGATGGTGGTAGTAGTGATGGTGGTGGTGGTAGTAGTGATGATGATGATGGTAATAGTAGTAGTGATGTTGGTAGTAGTAGTCATAATGATGATGATGATGATGATGATGTTGGTAGTAGTAGTGATGATGATGTTGGTAGTAGTAGTGATGATGATGGTGGTAGTAGTGATGTTGGTAGTAGTGATGATGATGGTGGTGATTGAAGTGATGGTGGTGATAAATTTGATGAACATTTCTGTCTTGTCCTCCACAAGACAGAAATGATCATTTTACTATTTTCTCTCTTAATGCTGTGTCATCTTCTGAAATGCCTTCACTGACTTCAGTTTTTCAACAAAATAAAAATGAAGATTCAATTTGTAATACACATTTTCATATTAATTTTGGTAATATTAAATTTTTAACTAGTGACCTTTACATTTTTAACACTAGGTTACATCTAGTAACCTAGTGTTATATATATATATATATATATATATATATATATATATATATTACAATAATAAAAAAAGAACAGTAAGATTTATGATACGGCGTTCTTAGCAGTTATTTTTATTTAAAAAAAAATAACAGTGCTCAATACAAACAGTAGAGCAAATATTATAATAATTTTCTTTTTTAAACATATGATTCCATCACGACACAGAAAATTTACATGTTTCAATACTGAAACTAAATTTATAAATTTAATTATAGAAATTAAACTTAAAATGCATAGTCCCTTTCCATTGTCAAGCGATATTAGGAATTCCTAACACACACATACACACACACACATATATATATACATACATACATATATATATATATATTATAATTAATTCTTAAAAATATGATTCCTTCACTACATATATATATATTATAATTATTTAAAAAAAATATGATTCCTTCGCTACATAAGAGTTCTCATGTTTCAAAAACAAGAGCATATATATATATATATATATATATATATATATATATATATATATATATATATATATATATAATCAGATTTGATCTAAAGAACGGCTATTTAAAAGACAAGTATGTTAGTCAAAACTGTTTTAGAAATCTCATACAGACTAAGAGGATAACTTCCTTCTACAACTGTTTCTTTGGCTAAGACTATTCCTGCATTTTTTTTTACCAATACATTAAACAAACCAAAATCAAGTCTGATCAAAGAGAGAATGATTTCTCATAGCTCAGTAAGCAAGATTTCATAAAATACTTTGAATCTGTAAGACGTATTCCCTAAGATTTCTTTGACAATTTTTGACTGGCTACCGATGCTTGCGTCTTAGGCTGATTGCACATGAAACTGACAATATTTTGAACAAGCAGAAACAGAAGGTTTGTGTAGTCCAGTCTCTCTTATCTCTAGACATCTCCACCGGTCACATCTGCTTGGCTTCTTTTCCACCATCAACCCTTTCTCTTTCTATCTGTCAGCTTTCTGTCTTATTGATCATCGAAAACAGTTTAAACTTGATATAACTCTAGTCATAGTTTACTGCTTGAAGATTAGGGATACCTGTATAGACTAGTGTTGATGATTCATTGATTGAGTGACTTTTTTACAGCTTATCGAACTTTTGCGGGTTATTTTGTGGAGGTATATTCACTCACACCATGTGTTCATATGTTTAGGCTTGTTTTCACGAGAAAAAAACAGTACAAACAAACAAATAATAACAATGAAAAACATGGTAAATTTCTTTGGTAATTTCATACAATTTTATTTATGTATTTGCGTGTGTGTTTTATATTATAATTGTTTTCAGAGTCATATTATAAAAGGGAGTAAGTCAATCTGTAATATCATACTGTCATCCCGACAGTCCTTGAATCTCACGTCTCTTGGTGGAATGTTCTTATTTCCGGCAGGAGCAGTCCCTGTTGCATGCTGGGAATAATTTTATTATTTTTATTTTTTATTTATTTAATTAATTTTAAACGAGGTTTAGATTTTATTTTATTTATAATTTTCATCATTATTATTATTATTTATTATTATTATTATTTATTATTATTATTATTTATTATTATTATTATTATTATTATTATTTATTATTATTATTATTTATTATTATTATTATTATTATTATTTATTATTATTATTATTTATTATTATTATTTATTATTATTATTATTTATTATTATTATTATTTATTATTATTATTATTATTATTATTATTTATTATTATTATTATTTATTATTATTATTATTATTATTATTTATTATTATTATTATTTATTATTATTATTATTATTTATTATTATTATTATTTATTATTATTATTTATTATTATTATTATTATTATTTATTATTATTATTATTATTTATTATTATTATTATTTATTATTATTATTATTATTATTATTTATTATTATTATTTATTATTATTATTATTATTATTATTATTTTATATTTTATTTTTATTTATAATAATAACAATGTTCACATAATTTAAAGCTAGAAAATATTTTTTAGATTCTAAGAATTTCTTTTGGAGATAATAATGATTTATTGATAAATCCTACTAATTAACCCATAGCTGGAGGGAGAAGAGGTCGATTCATAGCTTTTCCTATGACTTTTTACGCGTAAATAAATATAACGAAACCGACTGGAATTGGAACTTGGCTCTCCGATTTCCATTCCAGTGCCGTTACCAGTTACACCACCTGCACATCCAAGCTTACAGCACCTGGTATTCACAAGCGGCCACTCATCTAGGTAGTGACCAGGTTCGACGTTGTTTAACTTCGTATGAGAACCGGTGTTTCAACATGATATTGTCGGAGTTAGCTCCTCCTTTAGTTCGTTAACCCTTTCACCAGAGGTCTCTCTCTCTCCCCTGGCTATATATACTGGCTGACCCTTCGTCTCGATCTCTTTTTTCCTCAGGCTTCGGCCTTATACCAACTCGCAGATGTGAACACTCATAGCTACAGCGTTTCCCAAATGCTGGGAAAACCCTAGGAACAATACACGTACGTACGAACACTTATCACAACACACACACATAATATTCACCACACGTACTCTGTCCATGTAGCTGACCATGTAACTTGTAACATTTCTTGTTATTAATACATATATTTGTTTACATATATTTATCGGTCTTGTGTTTGTTTTTCATACACCATTGACAGTTTAACATCCTGTATAGTATGTTTTCCGTCTGACCAAATTGCTAAAGAAACTTGAACAAGCAGGAATGTTAATTTTAGTTGAGAGAATACAATAAAACACTAGATTCAAATGATTAGCAGTCATGGATAACAATTTACCAAACTATTCTAATAATACGAATGTTTACGAAAATATAAACAAAGAAATATGCTCTTATTTACATGCAGACTATCGTCCTCAACTTTGTTGTTGTTATCACAACTTTTCAATTGTTGTGACCTTCGGCTTTCATCAGGTGTATGACGATCCCAGTAACATAGAGGAAATTCCGAATTGGATCCTTTATTCAATCTTCGTGGGTAGGATGTCCTTGTTTCACTACTCATGCCTAGGAATATCTCATTTAGTTCTTAGCCTAGGTGACAGTAATTGGGAGTTCAATCTCTGAACCGGGTTGTGTATATTTGAACCTGTCGGAGTTAGCTCCTCCTTTAGTTCCTTAACCCTTCAACAGGGGTCTCTCTCCCCTGTCTATAAATACTCACTGACCCTTCGCCTCTTCCTCTCTTTTTGCCTTAGGCCTTTGGGCCGCCATCTTGAGGTAAATCTCTCTTTTTCCTCAAGCCTTCGGCCTTATACCAACTCGCAGATGTGAACGCTCATAGATACAGTGTTTCCCAAATGCTGGGAACACGCTAAGAACAATACACGTAGGTACGAACACTCACCGCAACACACACACACATAATATTCACCACACGTACTCTGTCTATGTAACTTGTAACCTTTCTTGTCATTAATACATATATTTGTTTACATATATTTTTATCGGTCGTGTGTTTGTTTTTCCTTCTTCTTTGGATTTAATTTAACTTTCTCATGTAGTTGGAGCGGCAAGCAGGAAATTTTAACCCACGTGTATTCATCTACATACTCATCACCGCCAACGGTCCCCTACAATTTAATGATTTAAGAACTAAAATATTTGCCCTGATTTAATTCTTCAATGTTCTTAAATAAGATCGTCTGCAAGTGAAACACAAAATATGGCGTCCTTTCTGGAAGTTTCTCATGGTTAAAAAAAAAAACTGTATTAATTCAAATTTCTCTGTCTCGGGAGACTCAATTTTAGACAAAAATGACAGCTTCATTTCTGTAGGAAAAACACATAAGGGTTAAAAGTATGTTTTGTTAATTTTTTTATTTTGTCGGAGTTAGCTCCTCCTCAGCTCCTTAACCCCTCACCAGGGGTCTCTTTCTCCCTTGGCTATAAAGACTCGTTGACCCTTCGTCTCGATCTCTTTTTTCCTCAGGCTTCGACCTTATACCAACTCGCAGATGTGAACGCTCATAGCTACAGCGTTTCCCAAATGCTGGGAAAACGCTAGGAACAATACACGTGCGCACGAACACTTATCACAACACACACACATAATATTCACCACACGCACTCAATGTAACTGTCCATGTACTTGTAAATTATACTTGTTATTAATACATATATTTGTTTACATATATTTATCGGTCCTGTGTTTGTTTTTCTTTGTCTTCTTTGGACTTAATTAAAGTCCAACTTTCTCATGTACCAGGAAAATTCTACCCACATGTATTCTTCTACTTATACTCAACACTGCTGCACGGTCTTCTACAATATGGTCGTAAGCCCAGATCACAACCGAGGAAAAGAGTAGAGATTGTGAATGTGATATTTAAAAGTTTGGCAGAATATAGTTATATTAATGAAGGGTAAATGTTGTAGGAAGCTGGACACAAATTTCCCATGGAAGAAGTCAGTGCACTTTCTATATATTTTTGCTCTCAATTTTAATTAAAGTGGCCTTTCAAAAAAAAAAAAAAAAATATAAATAAATAAAATTGAAATATAGTAAAATCCAATGGACTACAAATGTATTGAGTGCGTTTTTTTTTTTTTTTTTTTTTTTTTTTTTTGCAAAATATCACTTTTAATTTTTTCTTTGAGCCCTGACCACCGCTTTACCGGTGACAGAGAGAAATGACATAATGCCCAGCCCAACCACCGGTTCAACAATGCAGGGTTCAGGAATGCAGGGCTCAAAGGGTTAAACTCCTAGAAGTCTTGTTTCTTGTGACTTCACTATAGTCTTCAATGAAAATTCATGCTTCAGCTTTTAGGTGACTGTTATTTTGTATTAGGTTTTTTATTTTTTTTAGGTGTAGTTATAACTAATTTTATATTCAATTTCGATAAATTCTTTTCAATTGTAATTGTACTCGGATTGATAGGCAGCATAATGTGTCTAGTTCTATTAAGTTTAATTATTACGTTGATTCTCTGTTTTTCTATTCACCGCATATATTTGCGTATCATGCAACTTTTGAACACTTAATTTTAAAGCTAATTTTACTACAGTAACTGGGTATATAGTTTGGTCAACGGCATAGTCAGGGCCAGCAGTAATTACGCTAATTTTATATATCATGTATGATGCGACCTCCTTAAAATTAGCTTCAAAATTAGGTCTTTAAAAGTCGCATGATACGCGAGAATATACGATTTTTGATGAGCTTTCCATTTCGTATTAAATATGAAATAATTAGGATATTAGAGGAGCTAAAAAGTATTTTCCATGTACCTGTCTATTTTAGTATGTTCATATCTATCTATCTATCTGTGCGTTTTCTTTCTGTCTGTTTTTCTTTCTTTCTATCTATCTATCTATCTATATTTTTTCTTTCTTTTTCTATCTATCTATCTATCTATCTGTGCGTTTTCTTTTTATCTGTCTGTTTTTCTTTCTTTCTGTGTTTTCTTTCTTTCTATCTATCTATCTATCTATCTATATTTTTTCTTTCTTTTTCTATCTATCTATCTATCTATCTATCTATCTGTGCGTTTTCTTTCTATCTGTCTGTTTTTCTTTCTTTCTGTGTCTTCTTTCTTTATTTCGGTCTATCTATCTATCTATCTATCTATGTTTTTCTTTCTTTCTTTCTTTTTGCTTTCTAATTAAGCAGTATGTTTTCCATAAATCTGTTTGCCATTACTGGCGATAATGGTGATCCCATGGCTAAATATCCCCTTTAGGCTATCAATTAGACCCCTAGAACAATACCATAGTATTCAATAGGGAAAAATGATTAAAAAGTTAATTTGTTTTGGGACTTTTTTTTTTTTTTTAATTAAAAGTAGAAAAATATTCCCCGAAAAAAATAAGAAGATGAAAAAAAAAAAAAAATAAAGAATTTAAAAGAATTATATATATATATATATATATATATATATATATATATATATATATATATTTTTTTTTTTTTCCATTATTTATATTCTTTCCATAGAAGTATGTTCTTCTCCTTCTCCATTCCATCTTTGTCTGTGACCTATCAGACTGTTCGGTGTGTTTTAATCTCTAGAGAGTTCAGCGTCAATAATGAACAACTCTTGGGATGTCTGAAAAGACAGGCACCGCCTCTTAGAGATAAACCACAAAATAATCACATAGAATTTTGCTTAAAGAAAAACACACCCTCGATACTAAGAAATTCACAACGCTTTAAGATTTTCCACATTTATGAGTGTAAAATGTATTTTACTCTACCCAAAAATAGAATGGATGAAATTTTTTTTAATTTTCTTCCTTGTCAACAAAACTTGAAAAGTGTTTTATTATAAAAAGAATAAAGATATCAACAGGCACACACAAATCTATGAAAAGATATCAGGAAAAAATATTTAAAAATGAAATAATGCTGTCATTTCGCCCTTGCATGGAGTATTACTGCCATATATATTCTGGAGCCCCTTCTGTTTGCCTCGGGGTTCTTGATAGCCTCCAGAGGCGGATATGCAATATAATTGGCCCTGTTCTGGCATCTCGTCTACAGTCACTCTCTCACGGCCGAACCGTCGTCTCTCTCTGTCTTTTTTTTACAAATAATTTCATGGCAATTTCTCCGAGGAGCTGCATTCGCTGGTTCCCAGACTTTATGAGTTCAAGCGCCATACGATGCTGGCATCCCGCTCTCACCCTTTCACTGTCGAAACTCCTAAATGTAGCCGCCTCTTCTACTACAATAGCTTCATGTCTCGCACCT
>OZ010597.1:61351733-61444233 GCA_963932145.1 Acanthosepion lycidas | reverse complement strand
GTTGCATTTAGCGATTTTAAAAAGTAAAAGGGTGAGACCCAGATACCAATCTAGCAGCACGATTAAATTCATGTACAGTGTAACCCGGATATAAGAGAGCTGTCGGGGCCGGATAATAAGTCTCTTATATCAGGGTTTGGCCTATTTTGTTTACCTTGACACAGGCTCTAATTTGGGACCAGATAAAATCTCTCTTATATCCGGGTCTCTTATATCCGGGTTACACCGTATTCGGGGCACGAGGAAAAAAAGCTGGAGAACCGTGATTACTCACTTTCTGATGTGTTAAGGTGCCTTTTAGGAAAATGGCATTCTCATTTTAATGCGTTCTAATCATTCGTAACGAGAGATCTTTATGACAATGATTATCAGCATGGATACTTGTAAAACCGCCTTCCAGACAATACCATTTAATTGCACCAACGCCGGGAGCACACTCTAAGGCCTGTGGCAAAACCCAGTGCGACTGGGCAAATTATAAATACACCTATCGCTTAAAATTGCAGTGACCCCAACATCTCTACATCACCCGAGTAATTCGTAACAGCTGCTGAATTACACTTAGCTTCATATTGTTATATTTAATGAGTAAAGTTTTGTGGGGGGAAAAAACGTGTCAAGAAATAGCTTACTACGTTTCTATTCATGCTTATTAATTTAAAGCTGGAAGTTGATCTCATAAGCAATTGAGAGTAAATTCCTGTTCTTTACGATGTAATCTATCCTATAAACATAAATATATATTCCAAAATAAAATAAAAAAGAAAGAAAGAAAGAAGAGAAATTCTTCTTTTTTTATGTACCGTTTCCCTTCAGGACGTGGGTGATCATGGCTCTCCACAGTTTCCTAGGCTTACGGTCACATCACATTGAAAACCCAGTTCC
This sequence comes from Acanthosepion lycidas, assembly GCA_963932145.1. Classification (NCBI taxonomy): domain Eukaryota; kingdom Metazoa; phylum Mollusca; class Cephalopoda; order Sepiida; family Sepiidae; genus Acanthosepion; species Acanthosepion lycidas. Next base: position 61,443,348 of record OZ010597.1, on the reverse strand, counting down.
CGTCCGATCACCGAAGTTAAGCAACGTCGAGCTTGGTGACGCTAGAGAATTGCCAGGTGCTGGAAGCCTTGATGTGCGTGTGGCGGAATTGTTAATAGGTGATCCGAGTTACATTTGGTTCTTTGTATCCACTTACATCCAATTACCTTTGAGAAAGGCATGAATCCACTTCTCCCGTCCCCACTATGAGTTAATTAGTAAGACTTGTATCAGGAAAACCATTATGGTTATTGCTTCCTGTTGAAACTTGACTAATGAATGGAATAATAATGCTACACAAAAATGTACTTAGAACAAAATGTATTGAAACAAGAAAGTGTACACAATATTTACATATAGTCGTTTGTATATTCCTGGGAAGACCGTTCCTGGAATGTGTGTTGACTGAGTCGCAGTCGGGCAGAGTCTCTGGTTGGATCTCTTCATTCCTTCCCGGTACCAACCATATTTATATGGTCGGTACTCCACTATGCAGTTAGGTGGATCCTACCACAACACTTCCCCATTCGACTTCACCTAAAATTATGTACAAAATATTAAGATTTGACGTGTCGCTAAACGAAATCAACCAAACCAAACACCTTCTTATTCTTTGCAGCCCTTAGTAAAGTTTCTTGACTAAATCTTTTTCTCTTTGTTATCTCTCCTAATCCCTGTTCTACCAACCATCTACACAAACTTGTTAGGTAGGGTTTGCGCTGCCTTTCACTGACCTTTGTTTCTTTAATACGTCCTGTCAGTATCAAATTTTCTATGCCTTCTCTCCTGATTATGTACCCTAGAAATTTCCTCTGTCTCTTTCTAGTGCAAAGTATAAGTGTCCTTTTCGTTTCCATTTTCTCTAAAACTTCATCATTGCTCACGTATTCAGTCCATAGTATTCTCAGCATTCTTCTGTAGAACCACATTTCTGTGGCCTCAAGTCTCTTCTTCATCTGTGACGAGACTCTTCAGCATTCACTGCCATATAGGAAGACCATTATTTCATAACAGTTCAGTGCTCTTTTCTTTATTTCTAATGACATTTTCCTGTTTTTTAATAATTTGCTGAGCTTGTGGATGACATATTTCGCTGTTTTAGTAGTCTTCGGATTTCAGTGTTGCATTTTTGTCTTCTTTTAAAATATTTTCTAGATATTTAAGGTTTTTGCACTTGTTTAATTTCGTTTTATCCAATTTATAAGTCACAAATTGTACAGATTCTTTTACTAACAAAGATACATTGTATTTTGTATTTTATAATCACTCATTTCTTCTCGCTTTCTTTTACTATCTTCTGCAGGAGTTAATTATAGTTTCCCTTCTGTATCTGCCATCAAAACAGTGTCATCTTCATATCTAGTATTACTAAGATTATGGCCGCAACTTATTCTGTTGGGACTTTTAATTCTCCAAAGATCACCTCACTGAACCCCTTACTATTTTTGTGTATTTACTGAATTTATTTTCTATCCTCATGTAGTCGGTTTTCTCCCAGTAGAAATTATCTGTTATTCTAATATACTTCCCAAATAAATCAAGCTTACCTAAAAGTTCAAACAGTTTTTTTTCTAACGTACTTTATTAAATGCTTAATCTACAAAACAGATATACATCCTTTTGCGTTTGTAATTACAACCACAATGAATGAAAATGCGAAAAATATTAGAAAATCTGACTGGTTTTCGTTCCGCTCTCGTGAGCGCTCTATTTTATAAAACTAAAAAAAGTTTTTTCAGACAATTTTTATTAAATCGAGACACAATTCTTTATGTTATAGGGATATTATTATTATTATTATTATTATTATTATTATTATTATTATTATTATACTAATAATAATAAATAAAAATAAAATATAAAATAATAATAATAATGAAAATTATAAATAAAATAATATAAGACAATAACATATAAAACATTGCATAAAATAAATGAAATAAAAGTTAAAAATAATAAAATTACTCCCAGCATCCAACAAAAACTTTTCCTATCGGAAATACGTACATCCTGCCCAAAGACGCTAAATTCGATCTCTTCACCACGAACCTTGACACGGGAAACACGTATCCAAACTTCTCTGTGATGTGGCTTGCAATACTCCGGAGTAAATTCTCCTTTTTATCACATGTAGCATAAAACAATTGTAACCTAAAAAATACACACATTAATACACCTTAAAATTATAAATAAATTGTATGAAGTTAGCATAAAATCTACCATGCTTTTCCTGTTATTTGTATACGTTTTATTTCCGGTCAAGCATGCTTTTATCTCTGTGAACACGAGGCTAATTCCTGCTGCTATGATATGAGTGAATCCTCACAATATAAACAAAAGAAATGGTTGTTTGATCTCGAAGCGTTCTGTTTATAGCATATATGTTTATCCATTCTCTTATATGGCAGTGAATGCTAGACAATCTTCGTCCGAACGAGGAGAAAGCTGAAACAACTGAAATGGCCTATGGACGGTGCAAATAAGAAACGAGGTGAGGTAATGGCTATCACGATTTACTCGTCCGAACAGCTGCGATTGAATAGTCAGTTCGATCCTCACTGGGCGCCACATACTTTCAGCCTTGTGCCACATCTACGCTATGCTTAGAAAATCACCATAATGAGGAAGGAGGGACTGAAAAGATTGACCTCCCCACAGGGCATATTCAAGTGAAGAGAAATAGGGAAAGGCAGTAAGCCACCTACTTGATGTACTTGAGCGAGTAGATGGCGGTACCGTAGCCTTGGCAAAGGGAGAAACACTACTAAGGGCCACAAAAAATAGGATAGCGACGATCGCCCATGTCCCGAAGTGACGCGGCACGTACAAAATACGCATGTCAATATATTATTAATATATGTGTGTTTGTTCTCATCATTTCCTTTCTGTTTTATTAGCCGTCGTATCTAAGTATTTTAATTTCTCGATCCAGCCCTGATGAGAGCGGAATGTAAACCGGATGGAGTAATTGATAGCAACTCGGAATGAGAAACCGGAGAACGGTGTTCGAATTACAGTCAGTTCGTTTCACTCACTCACACGCACATACCTTTGGAAAAAATAGGAATTCACCTCTTTTCTTGCTCAACCTCTGGGTTAATTGTAAATATATTTCAGCTTTAAATAACACATAAAGGGTTGATAATTCCTAACCTAGAAAAGGTTACTGAATGAAGTATGACCAAAACGGAAGTTGGAAATGAAATGGTAATCTTTATAACATCAACAAAATCCAATACTCGCCAGCGGCGTGAAGTAGGTAAACCACTGCTAGTAGTGGACAACTTAGAGAACCATTTACCCCCATCCCACTTACAATAGTTTTTTTTTTATTTATTTAAGCATTTCACTCCAAGCAAGGCGGGAAACCACTAGGACGCAAGGGGTTATAAAAGATTTGGAGCAAGATAAGATAGGAGTGATAGAAGAAAGAATGAGGAGAAGGGTAGTGGATAGAACAAGGCAACTGGAGATGTCGATTGACATTACATTTGAATAGTTGGAGATTATAGCTCTCAGGGAAACTGGAATAGAGAAGGGAGTTCCACAGGGGAGAGGTGCGAGACATGAAGCTATTGGAGTAGAAGAGACGGCTACATTTAGGAGTTTCGTCAGTGAAGGGGTGAGAGCGGGATGCCAGTCTGATAGGGCGCTTGAACTCATGAAGTCTGGGAACCAGCGAATGCAGCTCATCGGAGCAATTGCAATGAAAGTATTTGTAAAAAAAAGACAGAGAGAGGCGAAGGCGTGTCCAACGTATTTATGAGGATTGGGACATACCCATTAGTGTTCACAGGTACTGCGTAAAACACATAGTAAAATATATTTCCAATGCCTTTTTATCGTGTTGAAAACCTTGGAAGGGTTACTGAATGAAGAATAACCAAAACGGAGGTTAGAAATGAAATGGTAATCTTTATAACATCAACAAAATACAATACTCGCCAGCGGCGTGAAGTAGGTAAACCACTGCTAGTGGTGGTCTACTTAGACAGCATGTTACCCCCACTTAGTGTCCAACGTATTTATAAGGATTGGGACATACCTATAATGTTCATTAGTACGGTATATATCAGTTGATAAGTCATAAAAAACAAATCGGTTAATCTTTTCTCACTGGGTGCCCTATACTTGTGGCTTTGTGTTAAGCTAAATTTAGTAAATATTTTGAGCCCTTTGGTGTGGGAGAATGGTTGACCGTGAGTTGTTAGCGAGATCGTCACTAGGTGTTCTATACTTGTAGCCATATGTCAAACTAAGCCGAGCTAAGCTGAAAATTATACGAGGTGATAGTGTGGATTGGGAAGGGGTACAACGCTAATTTTTCAAGTACCTAGACAAGAGCGCACGTTGTACAAGATAGCCCGGGGGCCAATTTTCATCACAGCCAATGATTATTGCCATGCCAATTATTCTTCACACTAAAGATGTCTGCTAGAAATCCTGGTTGATTCTTCAGCTTGCCGATTCCTGGTTGTATCAAGTGCAGAATTTACCTTCTTGGAAAAGTAGATGTTTACTGGATGAATGAACGTGTCAGCGAATGAAAATCGACGTAGATATAAGGGAGGAGGATCTAATTATATATATATATATATATATATATATATATATATATATATATATATATATATATTAATGTTTTATTCAGAGTAGCTCTATTCACAGCTTTCTGTAATCTAGTTACAGCTTTTCTCGTATATTTCCACGCGAGATTAAAAATAAATTGTAATTTGCGCATCAAAAGGAACACAATTCGTGATATTTTAGTTCTGAAGGAACTGAGAAATTTTAACGCAAGACTAGCCTAGTGAATTACTACATTGGTCCGTGAATTTGGTGGCATATTAGAGGTGATATTTATCCGGAGTGTTCAGTCTTTGGGCTAGTCGAAAAACGGCGAGCAATTTTTGAGTACTGAAAAAGATATGCGTGTAGTATAACTGCTATCGGCGACCGGAGTTCACATTTCAGTCAAGCCAGTTGCGTTCAAATCCAATGTTCGCACCACTGCACTTAGGGAAAACATCAACTTCTTCCCGAGCTATGTCAAATAGCAAAGTAGACGTGGCTATCTAGCCTGTTATGTTAACCCGTCTAGAATAAGGATAATTCCGAAAAAAAAAATCCAACAAAAAAACCCAAAAAATTCTTAAATGACAACGGAAAAGCACTCAGCTATTTTTCCCAAGAACTCATAGAAATCCACAGATAATAAAAAAAAGAAGTTGTGGACAGCCACGATCACCTTAATTAATATCTGTTGTTTCTTTATAAGGAAACAGTCAGCATTCATTGACAAATCCTCTAGTGTTGTTAGTTGAAATTTTAAAAATATTTTACAAATGAAATCTTCAGGAAAATAGATTTATTGTGTCGATTTTTATCGTTTTTCTAGTATTCATAGGGCCTTCCTTTCTAAACTTTTGTTTGAAATGGTGTGGAATGCACCGATGAAGAAAATGGAAACAAATAGGACACTTATTCTTAAAATCAAAAAGAGACAATTGAAATTTCTCGGGCACAACATAAAGAAAGAAGGCTTGGAAAACATGACCCTCACAGGACATATTAAAGGCCTAGAGGGGATGAGGAAAACAAAGCATAACCTATCTTGTGTAGATAGTTGACAGAACAGGTGTTATTATACATAGCGAAAACAAATTTTACTACGGAGAGCCATGATCGCCCACATCCGGAAGAGACACATGGAAGAGGTGCGGAATGTCCACATATCAATTATGACAATGTTCTATATGTCGTTTTCTCACATATGTGAGAAAACGACATTATTTTTGCACCAATCTACTAGTTATTCGGTACAGCACTTTGTTTGCGATTCTGTAGCGCCAATCGACGAGATTCGAAGAAGCACTGTCCTTGTTATGACATACAGGCTTCTTTCGCTCGAAAATATTTTTAACCATTGATCTGAGGAAGAACGAGTTTGGTGTTATGAATGGCATCCATATGAAAGTATTGATGGCATAAAAACTAGATGAAGGTCTTGAACACAACGGCCGAAATATGGCGATAATGATTACGAAAAAAATGAAAACATTAGTCTGAATGTAAATAATCATAGCTCCTCATCCAGAAATTCAGACAGAAAGTAGTTTCAGTCTTAGATTTATCTTGATCCCAGATTGTCTCCCTTTTAACCTTGTGCTCCCAAATGTGCATAGACGGAAGTTTATATACATGTGCGCATGCGCGACTGTAGCATTTCTCTACACAGCCTTTTTTCGCTCGCCCAATGCCGAAAAAAGGTTCAGTGCTGCTGATAGGCTTTTCAACGCATTAGTGCCTGACAAAAAAAAAAAAAAAGAAAAAAACGTAGAGAGGATGCAAACAAAGAGGAATCTTATACTTAACATCAGGAAGAAGCAATTGGAATTTCTGGGACACGTAATGAAAAAGGAGGGCTTGGAAAATCTGATACTCACAGGGTGGATAGATGGAAAGAGGGACAAAGGAATGTAACGGGTTTAACTAGTGGATGTCAGAACAGCTTACTGGGGGACAGAAGAGTGCCATGATCGCCTAGGTCATGAAAGGACACAGCACATACAAAAGAAGATTGTCCATATATATAAACATCCGACGGTACCACCAACCCATTACTTGGCGTCACAGTATATATTACTAAAAAAATATAGATCTTCGTAAGGAAATAACTTTTGGGATTACCCTACATTGTCTGACAATAGACTTTAATTAACCTCACTTAATGGCGTGTCAATCAACCGTACACAAATGAAGGACTGTTTCTTTTCTAATTCTCTGCTTCAGTCCTTTTGTGACCCCTATGTCGTTCTTAGTGTAACAATATATATGTTAAAATCCACTTAACGTGTTGAATTAATTTAATTTCAATGGCTACATTCCCATCAGCAACAAGACGTATCTTCTCTCTCTCTTTCTCTCTCTCTCCCTCTCCCCCACCTCTCACTCTCTCTCTCTCTAAAATATCGTATGCGATTCATGCTAGGGAATATCAGAGGTTTAAATCGAATTTAATGTCCATCAGGAAACTTGATCTCAGAAAGGATTGTCTGTGTTGATTTTACTCTAGCCCAATAAAAACAATCTATTTTAATCACATCCCCCCAAACAAGGCAATAAAGCCACTAGGACGCAGAGAATTATAAGTGTAAAAGAATATAAGAAAAGGAGAAACATTATTAAGGTGCACGAACAATAAGAGTTAATCATGAAAACCAAAGATCACAAATGATATTGCATATAAATTTTCGAAGTCCAACTTTAACTGGGAAGCAAGAAGCCGGAAGAGTGTTCCTCTAGCGAGAAGTGCAAGAAAAGAAGCTGTTAGCATAAAGCTTACGGTACCATCTAGCGATTACAACTTAGAATGACTTGACCTAGTAGCCAATCTAGTATAGCGCTTAAATTCACAAAGTCGAGGTACAATAGAGGAAAGTTCATCGGAACAATTACCATGAAAGATTTATAGAAAAAGCACAGGAAAGCTACTTCATGGCGGTGTGTAAGGGACTGAAACTGTGATGTCAGACCAGGACCAATAACATTGCAGATTCTTCTTTCTATTTTATCAAGGTACTCTAAATATATAGCAGGAGGACCAGACCATATCTGGCAGCAATATTCAAGGCATGGACAAATGGTAGACATATAAATATGTAAGATAAATTCTGTCGAGGAAATTTGTCTAGTACGACACTGCGAACCAACTTTCCTACCAGTACACATAGTAATATATTTATTTCAATATATATATATATATATATATATATATATATATATATATATATATATATATATATATATATATATATATATATGCGCCTTTATCTATCTATCTATCTATCTATCTATCAACAGTTGCGTCAAAGTAAGCCGTATATTATGCGTGTGGTATTGTATTAGTCTAGTCCAGGATTTGTTTTAATTTTTGAAACTGAATTAGTTATCACCAACACCACGATCTTTACCATTACAACCAAGACAATCGGTGATATAGTTACGAATATAAATAGATCCCACACCATATCAGATGCCAGGATTTATGAAATAAAAATGCCTGCAATGTAGAAATAGTTATATTGGTGAGACATATCTGAATCTAAAAGCCCACATCTATGACCAGAAACAAGATCTACGTTCCGACAACACTTTAAACTCACTCTAAATATACAGCAACACAGCTAGCTATAACTTTGATTACACACACACAGACGTTATATATATATATATATATATATATATATATATATATATATATATATATATATATATATATATATTCGAATAGAATATATATATATATATATATATACATATATATTAGGTTGGTGCAAAAATAATGTCGTTTTCTCACATATGTGAGAAAACGACCTTATTTTTGCACCAACCTAATATATATATATATATATATATGTATACGTATAATTTGCTTGATCGGAAGACCTACGTAGCCGAGGTGTTAGTCATGACAGATACAATAACGGTTCCCTATAGGGGATGCCGGTTCGAATCCTGTCGGAGGACCGCATATTTTTCTCATAAGATTCCTCGAATATACAGGCTGGTAGATGTAGTTGGATAATAAATATTGTTTAATTAAAAATATAGAGCTTCTACTCGAATATGAGTATCGACCAAAAATAATGTTTAAACGAAATAAATAATATATATATATATATATATATATATATATATATATATATATATATATATATATATATATATATATATATATATATATATATATATATATATATATATATATATATATATATATATATATATATATATATATATATATATATATATAGAATAAATCCTAACGAGCCAAGCGAACCTACCTAGGTTTCACCTATATATATATATACCATTTCCAATCTTACTATTTCACGTTATCCTTTTCGCTATCTTACTCTGTTTCTTTATATCTATCTATCTTATTCTGTTCATATGTATATATCTGTCACAGTGTATGCATATCTATCTCTTTTTATTCATCATATTTATCTATCTTATTCTATTCTTATCTATGTGAGTATGTATGCGCGTATCTAGCTATGCCAGTTTGTTTATTATCTATATATCTATCTCAGCTTGTTTATATCTATCTATCTATCTATCTCTAATCTCCTCATATCTATCTATCTATCTCTAATCTCCTCATATCTATCTATCTATCGATCTATCTATCTATCTATCTATCTCTAATCACCTCATATCTATCTATCTATCTATCTATCTATCTATCTATCTATCTATCTATCTATCTCTAATCTCCTCATATCTATCTATCTATCTCTAATCTCCTCATATCTATCTATCTATCTATCTATCTATCTATCTCTAATCTCCTCATATCTATCTATCTATCTATCTATCTATCTATCTATCTATCTATCTATCTATCTATCTATCTATCTCTAATCTCCTCATATCTATCTATCTATCTATCTATCTATCTATCTATCTATCTCAGTGTATTTTTATATTATGTATATTTGCATGTATCTATCTGTGTGCATGTGTATGTACTTATGCATGTATGCATACCTTTGTCTATCTATCTATTTATCTATCTGTGTGTACGTATTTTTCTCTGTGTGCGTGGGTGTATGCATGTTCGTGTGCATGAGTATTGTATTAAAACATCAATACAATATATTATGTTTCAGGAACAGGTACGTTTGAAGACGTTATATCTTTTTCATCTCATTTTACTTGTTTGTTTGTTTTTTTCTCCCAATATTTGTGCTAAGAAATAAAATTTGCTACTGCGTCATTAGAGACCTCTTGGCTGATTTGAAAGGAAAGGTCATGCTAAATTTTCCATCAAAGGTGTCACCTTAAACTGTCAAAAAAGTATCATTTTAGTTTTATTTTCATGCTGAATCGATATCGAATTCAAATAATTCGCAATGTTTGAAATGTTATGAAACACCAGAAGCATGGATGGATGAATCCTTAAGCAAAATAAGCACATACCTAAGGACAAAAAAAAAACAAAAAAAAAAAAAAACAGATCCTAAAAGGAAAAAAAAAGTACGTCAAGAGTTAGGGAGCCCCGAAAAAGGGCCCTACAGAATTTTTATTTTGACAGTTTCATGCCTTTTAGTGATCATATCATCTGTTGTCCGTCTGTGTGACTGAAACTAACACGGTCAACACTTGATTTACATAGACATATTATACAGTGTAACCCGGATATAAGAGAGACGGATATAAGAGAAACCCGGATATAAGAACGATTTTCTCTGGTCCCAAATTAGAGCCATACTTATCTAAACAAAATAGACGAAACCCTGATATAAGAGAAACCCGGATATAAGAGACTTATTCTCCGGTCCCGACAACTCTCTTATATCCGGGTTACACTGTACCTTTTTGGGAATCAGGATAATCCCGGGATTGAAAATCTGCCCTTGATTTGGTGCTTGAGCATTCGGCATTGGGATGTGTGCCCCCCCCACCCGGATGAGGGGAGGGAAGAGTTAAAAATTGAAATTTTGAAATAACTGAAAAAAGTTAGTAATTTTAATTTTTTTCATTTATATTGAGTTTTAAAGTAACAAAAACTTTGTGAATTTAAAAAAAAAAAAAATTTGTTCTGAATGCAGTTTAAAATATCCCCGAGACTTTGTGAATTGAGGAAATCAATTTTATTTCTTCAAAATGCGAAAGAATCAAAATTAAACTGACATGTTTAGTGAGGTGAGGTTTTGAAGTTCCGCAGAGTGTGTGATTTGAAGAACTCAACTCAAGTGAAGTTCCACGGAGTTTGTGATTTGAAGAACTCAATTTTCGGCCCAAATCGGACTTTAAAACCAAACCAGTCTTTTATCCGGAATTGGACTTATAGCCCGAATCAGAATTAAAGTTAGGTTTTGAAGTTCCATTGAATTCAAAGTTATTTACACTATTTACATTATTCGGACTATTGTCCTCATCTTTTTCGCCATATTTATTACAACGTTTCGGCCGTTGTACGCTCAGGCCTTCTTCAGGTGTTTGGAATGTCGAACTTTCACCAGGAGGAAGAAATCTGAAACTGTGCTTTTACCAAGATTTTCACAGTGAATGATTCTCACCATTTACATTATTCGGACTATTGTCCTCATCTTTTTCGCCATATTTATTACAACGTTTCGGCCGTTGTACGCTCAGGCCTTCTTCAGGTGTTTGGAATGTCGAACTTTCACCAGGAGGAAGAAATCTGAAACTGTGCTTTTACCAAGATTTTCACAGTGAATGATTCTCACCATTTACATTATTCGGACTATTGTCCTCATCTTTTTCGCCATATTTATTACAACGTTTCGACCGTTGTACGCTCCGGCCTTCCAACCACCTGAAGAAGGCCGGAGCGTACAACGACCGAAACGTTGTGATAAACATGGCGACAAAGATGAGGACAATAGTCCGAATATAGTGTACATAATACCTCATCTCAGAAATATAGACAGATTCAAAGTTATTTCTTCAAAATTAGTATTGTTGTTATTATTGCTGGGCCAGAGGTCTCTTTAGTTTTTGGCCGGAGTTTCACTTAGACCTCCTCAGGAGCTAGCTTACACGTCCGTACGGAGTTTGGCTTTTAAGCTTGTTTGAAATAAAACCTAAAAATCTAGTAGCTGCAAGAAAATGGTGAAAGCTATTTATCCGAATTTTGTTTCTTAACAGTTTTTAGGGGTCTTAAAAGAAAATCGTGCTTCCCAATATAAACGACTATATTTTATTTTTGTGTTTTTTATCATTTCATCGCATACAAGGCGATAATGCAAGGGGCTACCGAGAGTGAAAGAATGAGGAGACTTTAGTGAGAAGAAGAAAGAACAATAAGAAACTTAAGTCGGAAAGATTAGAAGATTGCGACAGTCGTTGCCTTCCATTTTTTGAAGATTTTCAGGGAAGCTAGAAGACGGGTGACAGTTCAACAAGCGGGAATTGCGAAAACGCAATCTATTAGGTTGGTGCAAAAATGATTTCGTTTTCTCACATAGTAACATATGTTAGAAAACGAAATTATTTTTGCACCAACCTAATATTAGAGTAGAATTTATGGTGATGTCTAGCTATTTCAATAGTAAAACGACGAGCCCCAGTAGCCTATCTAATTAATGCGGTCGAGGTAACCATGAGAAGAACTCACTAGAACAACTGCCACCTTCTTCTATGTACGGTGCCCTTCTAGGATCAAGGACCTCCACAATCTCCTTTTCTTTCTAGGCTTTAGTCTATGTACGGTGCCCTTCTAGGATCAAGGATCTCCACAATATCCTTTTCTTTCTAGGCTTTAGTCTATGTACGGTGCCCTTCTAGGATCAAGGATCTCCACAATATCCTTTTCTTTCTAGGCTTTAGTCTATGTACGGTGCCCTTCTAGGATCAAGGATCTCCACAATATCCTTTTCTTTCTAGGCTTTAGTCTATGTACGGTGCCCTTCTAGGATCAAGGATCTCCACAATATCCTTTTCTTTCTAGGCTTTAGTCTATGTACGGTGCCCTTCTAGGATCAAGGATCTCCACAATATCCTTTTCTTTCTAGGCTTTAGTCTATGTACGGTGCCCTTCTAGGATCAAGGATCTCCACAATATCCTTTTCTTTCTAGGCTTTAGTCTATGTACGGTGCCCTTCTAGGATCAAGGATCTCCACAATATCCTTTTCTTTCTAGGCTTTAGTCTATGTACGGTGCCCTTCTAGGATCAAGGATCTCCACAATATCCTTTTCTTTCTAGGCTTTAGTCTATGTACGGTGCCCTTCTAGGATCAAGGATCTCCACAATATCCTTTTCTTTCTAGGCTTTAGTCTATGTACGGTGCCCTTCTAGGATCAAGGATCTCCACAATATCCTTTTCTTTCTAGGCTTTAGTCTATGTACGGTGCCCTTTCTAGGATCAAGGATCAAGGATCTCCACAACACCCTTTTCTTTCTAGGCTTTAGTAAACATTTTCTTTTTACTGTCTCTTAATCCCAGTTCTGTCAACTATTTATGCAAGCTTGTTAGGCAAGTTTTTCGTTGCTTTTCTCTGTTCCTTTTGCCTTCAATAAGTTTTGTGAGTGTTAAATTTTCTATGCAATCTTTCCTCTTCATGTACCCTAGAAATTTCAATTACTTCTTTCTGATTCGATGTATAAGTGCCCTTTTCCTTTCCACTTTGTCTAAATTTCATCCTTGCTCTGATGTTCAATTTATGGTATTCTCATTATCCTTCTGTAGAGCTACATTTCTGTTGCTTCAAGTCTTTTTTATTTTTAGCTATGAGGAGATTGTTCAGTATTCGCTGCCATATAGAAGGACCAATATTAGATCACAGTTCAGTACTCTTTTCGTTGTTTCTAATGAAAATTTCCTGATTCTTAACCCAAGAACACTAACCATGGCGATATATACCCAGCGCAAATTTTCCTATATTTAATTACAATTTTCAGTACCAGATTTTCTTGCCTAAATAATATTTTTCAGTTCCTATTAATGTTAATTCAAAGTACAAAGTTTGAAGTTGGGCATCTCGAGGTGGTGTAATGGTTAGCAAGCTTGTTTCGCTTGAACAATTACGACTAAGTAGTGAGTTCAATGCTCACTGGGTGCCCCTTACTTTCGACCTTGTGCCACATCTAAGCTACGCTTGGAAAATTGGTATGCACCTCGAGGTGGTGTAATGGTTAGCAAACTTATCTCGCTAGAACAATTACCAGTGAGTTCAATCCTCACTGGGTGTCCCATACTTTCGGCCTTGTGCCACATCTGAGCTACGCTTGGAAAATCACTTTGGGCACCTCGACGTGGTGTAATGGTTAGCAAGCGGGTTTTGCTAAAACTGTTACAACTGAATAGTGAGTTCGATCCTCACTGGGTGTCCAATACTTTCGGCCATGTTCCACATCTAAGCCTCGCTTAGAAAATCAATACAAAGTTTGAAGTGACTGCATGCAAAATATTTCAAATAAAGATTTATATTTGATATTTCCAAAATCGTATATGATATAGCCATGGTTAGTAGTGGTGTAACTTTATTTGATGGTTAATTTTCTAGCTTTGAAAACTTTGCTTAACTTTTAGAAGGGTTTTTTTTCGTCAGTCATATTCGTCTTCAGATTTCGGTGTCACATGTTTCGTCCTCTGTTAAAACACTTCATAGATATTTAAATGCTTTTACTTGGGCTGTACATTTTGTTGACAATCATACATTCTGTATTTTTGTTTAGTCTTTTCTTCTGGCTTTCCTTTACTCTCTTCTATATGACTCTCGGTAGTTTCCTTTCTGTGTTACGTTCATATCTTATGTTAAGACTAGCAGCATGGCCCGGCGTTGCCCGTGCTTGATTCAAAAATCGTACGACTCATACAGCAATCGCTATCACTTGACTTAAAATATTTTTGCCCTTCCTTGCCTTTAAAGGAGTGCCCTTTGCCATGCTGATGTTGCTACACGCCTTACTTCTTGCCTATCTCACACTGCGAATTTTTTCTAAGCTCTATACTAAACATTAAATCTATTACGAAAAAAGAACTAAACAAAATGAACACAAAACGATCAGCTTTAAAAAAGGACTTGTAACTGGAAAAACCGAATGAAAAAAGAATGTTAACAACAAATACTTTTTCACACCCAACCCACTTCTGCGGAATCAGAATCAATGTTGAGTTTAAGCAAGCGAATGAGCCAGTTGGAGTAAAGTGCCATGCAGATTTAAATTTTTCCCACTTGTGACGAATGCAGCTATCGATTTTTTTTTGCATGCTAGCATGCTAGTTAACATTCGTGTCAGTCAGCTGTTGGCTCTCACACTGGCCAATAGAATCTTGCTGCCTATTCGTGGCAGCCAGCTATAGACTCTCATTCTGGCCAGTAGAAAATGAGCGCAAACTACATGAAAACTGCCATAGAAGCATGAAAAAATCGATTATTTCCACTATCGATGGGAGTTGGGAAATGCAAAGTCGGTCTTGGCGTTCCCACTAACTTGGAGCATGTGCATGTAAATTGTGGTGCAAATTCGTCGAAAATTGCGGCCGTGCATTCGTTACACACACACACACACACACACAAACACACAAAAACACACACACACACACACATCCTGCCTTTTATAGATAGAGATTCTGAGCGTCACTAATGACACTTGGTGAGATACTTTCAGGTTTAACACAATGTAAAGGTTGAATAAATCCGATGAAATGACACTCTTTTTGTTCCCATAGCATCGACCAAAAGAATTCTAGGACGAAATATGATAAAAGTTAATTTTACACCCACGCATCAATTAAATGAAACAGAAAGAGAGCAATAATTTTCGGTACAAATCAATAAATTCACATTCCAATATCATTCGACCAAATTTATAAAGTAAATCTCCATTAGAAGATATTTTTAAAGAACTTGATATTTTATTATACTTACGAGTTATTTTCCCTCACACGCATCGCTTAAATTGTATGGAAAGCAACTTTATCGCACTAATAGACTTTAATGTTAAGTGTAAATTAATAACTTAATCTAGATTTATTAATTTAATGTAAATTAAATATTTGCAAATAATTCAATGCAAAGTAAATAATTTAATAATCTAGATTTATTAATCTAGCGACAAATGACATTTGACCAAATTTAAAATGAAAGTCTCCATTCGATGATAAACATTATCTGAAAGAACCAGTCTGTCTTACAAGAAGTGTGATATTTGTCTGTCTGTCATCGCATTAATTCAAGATGGCTACAGTTATGACGAACAAATTTTCTGTGATTAATAATGGGGTACCGGAATATACTTTTAGAATCCTTGGCAATTCAGAAATTTTTAAGATCTTCACGGTGGGGTTCGATTTACAGTATCGGGTTAATTCAAAAGTAGGTCCTTACTTTGCGTCCATAAGGTTATCTACACTGATTCTTTATCTGTTTTTAATCCTATGAAGTATACATCTAAGTAAAAAAAATTCTTTATTTGTTCTTTTACGGTTTATCAACCCTTTCAGGGTTATTTAAAGCCGAAACATATCTGGAATTATAAGAATATACTTTTCTTTTACGAGGGATTATTTTTAGAATAACAATATTTTTTTCCAGATACAAGTTCTACTATTTAACCCATACCTTGTGGGGCGAGATTAATTCATACCTTTCCCAAGGGGATCTGTGCTTAAGTGAAGGTAATGAGCTCGACTGAAATTTGGACCTCGCTCTACTGTTTCTCATTCATCGGCACACATTCTGAAGATTTCTTAGCCAAAGTGATGTTCATTTAAAACTAGAAAAACAAAAAGAGGAAGCAACAACTACATTAGGTTTCAGGTGCCAAGTTATAGCTTCAAGATGGTTTCACGGATCAATAGCATAAAGGCGTTAGTTTTGAATTTGGTGGCATACGAATCGCGAGTCGATCATTAGCCCGGGTAGTACGGACTGAAACCTAATGAAAACAAGATTAGCTACATCTGAGAAGTACTAAGAATTTAACATATATATACAGTGTAACCTGGATATAAGAGACCCGGATATAAGATAAACCCGAATATAAGAGAGATTTTCTCTAGTCCCAAATTAGAGCCATACTTACCTAAACAAAATAGACCAAACCCGGATATAAGAGAAACCCGGATATAAGAGAGTTCTTCTCCGGTCCTGACAACTCTCTTATATCCGGGTTACACTATATATATATATATATATATATATATATATATATATATAAAGCGCAGTGCACGTGAGTCCGTCTGTTCATTTAAAGTAAAACAATTTGGGGCGGAATGTATGTAAAACAATTTTAATTTTAATATGTCATTGCAAAATATATGCATTATAAATATTACATAGGAATACGTATAAATATTAGGTGTTTTTACAAATCTCATTTTCTCTATACAGCAAGTTATTTGTACAGACATTTTAAACAGTTTCACTGTAAAGCGCAGTGCACGTGAGTCCGTCTGTCAGCCCGTTTTTCGATCTCGCCAAATCATGAACAATCTGAAGTAACATTGTAGTTACCCAAGATTAAAAATTAAATAACTTATTTAAAGTTAAACGTAAATATCGAACAGAGTGAAACGTTTTAAAAAAAAATCTTTATTAAAAGTTTAACTTTAATTTCGATTTTCATTGCAATTACAACTGATAGATACTGTCTCATTAAACAGTAATTAAAATTTAAGCTATGCACGGTAAGTTGCTCATATATATATATATATTTCTTTTTCTAGCACGCGTACTGTGACGTATTCGAAATATTACATAGTTCCGGTTCTCTAATGTCAGCTGTGAGTGACTTTATGTGAAGAGATCATAAAGAATGATGATTTTTAAGAGAAAATAAAAATTGCGCGCAAAATAAATGTAAACAAACTACGTACATCGGTTGTGTATACGAAGAAAGATTATGCCGAATTGTGGTGTTGAATAAAGATAAAATAATTTTATTATTTCTAAATTGTTATAATTTACATACATAGGATGCTGAAGGTAAAAGGCCGAGTAAAGCCCGAGAAAACATATCTTGCAATTTTAATAGTATTTTTCATGTTTTCGAATATTTTATATTGGGATTGAGATTGTGTATAAGCTGTCTGAAGTTAATGTGCGGTCCGTTGTTTTGTTCAAGTATTTTTGGTAGACTCAGTCATTGTCAAGAACCATGTGATGGACAAGATTCTGTTGGTTATATCCTGGTATATTTTAGAAAGCTGAGAGTTTAAAATAGTCTACGGTGTCGTTCTGTGTAATGGTTAAGGGGACCAAGACCGCACTGGTTGAATGTAATTCAAACTTGTTTACACGAACTCTTCCTGCCTAAATATACTTCATTTAAACTAATGACCAGAAGTGAACCGAACAATTGTAAAAAGGTTCGCCTACAAAACTCTGGATTCGGCTCGGGGGTCGGATTATAACATCAAGCATTTAAATGTCAACTTTTATATAAATCCTACATATATATATATATATATATATATATATATATATATATATATATATATATATGTGTGTGTGTGTGTGTGTGTGTGTTTCTGAGATGAGGTCTTGTAACTATTTACGCTGTTTACATTGTTCGGACTGTTGTCTTCATCTTCATTGCCATATTCACAATGCGGAGTTGAGTTATCAAGGGGGAATTATCCAAATGGAGATATCCAAATGTATGGCACGTGGAATTAGAAGAATTTACCCCCGCGGACGAAATCAAGGGTTCGGTTCAACATTTCACAAATCACACAAAGAAGGCCGGGGCGCACAATGTCGTGAATATGACAATAAAGATGAGGACAAGTGTCCGAACAATGTAAATTGTGTGTGTATATATATATATATATATATATATATATATATATATATATAGAAGTCAACACTCAGTGGTGATAGGCCTGACGATTGCGTCTAGCGTGAAACACCCTGTCGCCTCTGAGTGTTGACTTCAATGCTCACTTTTAGATTTATATTTACACACGCTCTATCTCTGATATTGAGCACTTTATCCCATAAATATAGCAAAACTATATTTCTTATATATATATATATATATATATATATATATATATATATATATATATATATACACAGACAAACACATACACATATATATATGTGTGTGTGTATAATCTTGAAAACTTTACAAAAGGAAATATATATATATATGTGTGTGTGTGTGTGTGTGTGCGTGCGTGTTAAGGGCTCCTCCCCTTTTTACACAAAAGGACTCAACCAGTATATACATATACTACTGCTACGTGAAGACCCGACACAAGAGCAAGAGAGGGGAGTGAAATGTTGTAGGTAACCGGAAGAGTGAGAGCAAGGTAACAGACTGACAGAACGAACGTAGCCAGCTAGAGTCACAGTGAACGAGCACGTAGATTCAGTTAGAAGTCATACAGCGATACTTCAATACCAAAGACTGTATAGATATTTTGCTACTAACACGTATTCCTGGAACTACTAACCTTCATTACCAGTTTGTATTATTACATTAATACATCATTTTCATATATTCATTCCTGGCGTTTGTTATTTATTGGTACCGGATTTCAACCCTGAATCCACAACAATATATATATATATATATATATATATATATATATATATATATATATATATATATGTGTGTGTGTGTGTGTGTGTGTATGTATGCATGTATTTCCTAAAAATGTGTGTACTGAAAATCTTTTGTAAAATTTCGACTAATATTTAAATTATACTCATGTCCATGATAGTGATGATGTCCAAATTAGACAGAATTCAATAAATACATGATACAAACCTCATTGAGACCAAAGGTGCCATGTAGCCCCTACGCAAGAAATAGTTTAAAATCCTGCCCTGCGTATGCGGACTTTCAGCTAGTTGGACAAAACGTTTACTTCAGTAAGCTAAAACTTTACGATGGTGAAAAATCGAAAGCCGAGAACTAACTTCATCGCAAAGGCCAGCAAGAAACGGAACAAGCAATATCCTGGAGACTTTTCTTGGCGGCATCAGCACCACGAAATAGACAAAAAAAGAAAATGTTGCAGTGATTGTTGCCTATTTCGTTTCTAGTTCATTTAAAAGGCTGACGTCACATTGCTATATTTGTTCAGCATGAGAGCCATCAGAATTGACTTGCGGCCAACAAAATAACTACGTCCTTCAGCTATTTCCAAGATCACATCACTCATATATGAATTTGATTCTTCTGCTCCGATGATCTCTATTTACCGACGGTCGATGCTGCCATTGAATATTGCGGTTCTCTTGTCGACTTAGGAAAAGGAAGGAGGAAAATTGAAAGATATAACTGTAATAATAATAATAATAATAATAATAATAGGAATAACACCAGCATCACCGATACGACAAGAGTATGGTATCTGACCTGCCTTAATAAAAAAAAATCATGCTTTATCAAGTACGAGGTTGAGACGAGTGCTATAAAAAAACAACAAAAAAAAACAAAAACAAAAAAAAAGCCACACACACCACATATCAATTCGGCATTTACTCTCCTTAAAGTAGTCCCCTTCTGAAGCTGTACACTTTTTGGAATCATTGCTAGAGAATCCTTATTTAGAATAGCGAACAGCTGCCTCGTCACTTTCACTTAAATTTCCTCGACGTCTTAAATCCTGTTCTTTTAACTTAGATTTACTTGACCCAAGCTTCGTACAGTGTCAAAAGTCCATGATGGAATTTTCCATCAATGTTACAAACTGGGATGTGGTTGCCCGGGGTCGAGGGGAGTGGAGAACTGTAATTGCCCCCACGGTGGATGACTCGACAGTGGTCACTGCGACCGCCCATTGGTTCTTTTAGCCATGAGCAGCGTTGTGTTTTAAGACAGCTTATTTTCCACTGCCTATCGACGAAAAAGGCCAGATTAAGTTTAAGATTTGATTTTGGAAGAGGGGAAAAGTTGTAAAGGACGAGATGTGGAGAATGTGGTAGATATGGCAGTGGATGCTGGAGAATCTCTCATGGATTAGAAGACTGGAGGAAAAGAGAACTGTGGTCCTGTAGAAGATAACTGAGAATTCAAAGGGCGGAGAGAGTGAGCAAGGATGAAGTCTGAAAGAAAATGACAACAAAAAGAAGACTTATGTTTGCAATCAGTAAGAGTCGGCTGAAATTCCTTTGACGCATAATGAAGAAGGAAGGTTTGGAAAACCTAGCCCTCATGGGATATATTGAAGACAAGAGAAATAAAGGAAGGCGGCAAACCACCTACCTGATGAGTTCGTCTGAATGGATTGTAAAACGGGGGCGGCTTAGCAAAAGGAAAACGCTAGTGATATGTCCCGGAAAGGGATATATTTGAACGAAGTAGCTAAGTGGTTTTGGCTACTATAACCAAGTAGAATACAGTAGCAGTAATCGACTGGTACGTGTCGTAGTCGCAGGTAAGAAGTGTAGATCAATGGCGTAGTCCAATGGGCGTCGTTATAGACTTAGCTCTCAGACTAAGACTCTCTTTGACTCTCCTACACGTCCGTCTGTATTTATGACGGACACCAGCCAATCATATTTCAGTGAGGGGGAACACAGGTGTACGCATATTCCATTATATCAGCTAGTAAGAGCCATAAGGGATATGTCGTTTTGGAGAGCTAGGACCGCTCATATCGTGAAAGGATGAAGAAAAGAAATGAAAAAGTATAGTCACGTTAACAGAGCAAATACAACTTATATAAGCCCAAGCGGGATGTTTTTTGTGGTGTAGTGGATATCGGCTCGGAATGAGAAAATGGAGAGCCGTGTTCGATTCCAGTTGGTTCATTACGTTTTCTTACACTCAAATACTCTTGAGAAGGTATGAATCCATTACTCTCTCCCGTTATGTGTTGAATAGGCCCTGTAGCCTTGGTTGATAACCAGTCTACCGCAGAAAGAAACGGCATCCTACTGCGGGTAAACCGTCTGCCTAGTCAGTCATGAATCAAAACAGACATGATCGTAGAAACGTGTTTTACGTATGACATTTAACTGGCTGACTGTGACTTCTCAAGAACATTAACTATTATAGTTCTTTCTAGTAATCCTAGTAAATCGTTTCCTATCCTAAATTTTTGTTTGAGATATTATGTCGTTAACGTCTTCAATATATTATTTTCCTTTGTAGTTTTTGCTACCAATGTTTGTTGTTTATGCTGTTGGAAGTGTTCAAGTGGTGTTGTTGCTGTTATCACATATGACACTTAATTTTATCGCTTCTCCCTCCAGCTATGGGTTGAATAGCTGGACACACAGGGTCTTATAACCTTGGTTAGCAACCAGTCAACCGCAGAAAGAAACGGTAATCTACTGCGGGAAACACTTCTACCTAGCCAGTCATGGATCGAAAAGAGGCATGATCTCCCAAGCGTGTATCACGTATGACACCTAGTCAGTCATGGATCGAAAAGAGACATGATCTCCCAAGCGTGTATCACGTATGACACCTAGTCAGTCATGGATCGAAAAGAGACATGATCTCCCAAGCGTGTATCACGTATGACACCTAGTCAGTCACGGATCGAAAAGAGACATGATCTCCCAAGCGTGTATCACGTATGACACCTAGTCAGTCATGGATCGAAAAGAGGCATGATCTCCCAAGCGTGTATCACGTATGACACCTAGTCAGTCATGGATCGAAAAGAGACATGATCTCCCAAGCGTGTATCACGTATGAGACCTAGTCAGTCACGGATCGAAAAGAGACATGATCTCCCAAGCGGGTATAACGCATGGCACTTAACCGACAGACAGAAGTCCGAGCAATTTCATGTACCATGCCTGTCATTGCTATTAGGAAAGGCGCAAGTTTTATACTTGAGAGTGAAGGTCACTGAAAGCGATTTATCACTGAAGCAGAGTGTTGTTAATCGATGTACAGTTGCTGCTTCGAAACTAATGTCTGCTACGCCAACATTTCGATTTTACAAATTAATGAGTGTTGTAGTATAGATAAAATTCCAATTCCTACTCCTTATTTGAAATTTAATCTAAACGCTCATATTTCAAATATCAGCTAATGTTCAAGTCGGGTGTAGGATATCCGAGCCCTTAAGACATGTTGAAAGAAGAGTTAATTACCATTTAGAAGTAGACGGCGACCAGCGACGTATTTAATTTGAATTTAAAAACGAGCCTGCATTGTAGAGTTGTTTATATCTATTTATCATAAAGAAATAATTCGTTATTTTAAAAAAAAAAGAAACAGCAAATAAAAAAAAACAACATTTAACCAATATAAGCATTACCGGAAGTTATTAAACTCCATTTTAATGTAAGCAATACAGGAAGTTATTAACAAATAATTTTTATACAAATTGATGACATTGACTTATATTCAGGATAGACAGTTTATGGTTGCCATTATTGTGGGGACTCCGCACTTTTAGACATTGGTAGTTCCAGAAATTCTTCAATCTGCTCTACACTTCACTTTCTGGGGTTTCAAGCATCAAGGTATGATTTTAATACTAGACAGTTACCTTGAAATGGTAGGAGGTTTTATTTAGGGTTTGGCTTAGTTCGTTTTGAGACATACCACTCTTTTACAGTTTTATTTAATGCCGAATTTCTGTCGTTTTGATAAAAAAATAGATTTGATTTGATATATTCGTTCTTTACGGTTTATCAACCCTCTGCAGTTTATTTAAAGCCAGAATATATTTTTAGATCGTAAGAATTGTTTTTAGGATAATAATCGTTTAGTGATACGAGTTTTACTACTTAACTTTTAACCGAGATTGGTAGAAGAGTTGGATTCATACATTTCCCAAGGGTACCGGCGTAATGTTGCGTTCAGTGTTCTGGGTCCAACGAAAAGAACCATTTCTTTTTCCTATTCGTTTTATTAGGAGAGAGTGGTGGCAGCTTAGAGTCTAAGAGGCAGCGGGAGAAATGACTTTACGAGAACACATGTCACGCGTTGGCTCAGCGTCCATCCGAGGGTAGTCTTAGCCAGTCACTAACCTGGGCGTGGGAAACGTATCGACGCCTCAGTATTCTTGCGGCTCTCTGTTGAATTCGCGCCGTTTTGGACATATCCAAAATCCAGACAAAGGCAACCCGTCACTGTCAGAATACTACGCACATGAGGCACTCCGGACAATAGCTGACAATTTTAGCCCTGGCCTTCACATTCTGTAAGTGAATATAACGAACCCAACGGGAAATGGAACTCGGCTCCCCGATTTAAAAATTTCCGATGCCTTATCCAGTACACGACTCGTACATCCATTCATAAGCGGTCACTGATCAGACTGGACGTTGCTTAACTTCGGTGATCGTGCAGGAAGCGGTGTTTCAACGTGATGTGCCTGTAAGCTGATAAATAACAAAAAAGCTGCACATAGGTTTGGTTTGCACAAGAGTAAACAAGCAGATGTTCCGATTTACACAAGAGTCAAAATATTTTTGCTTTTTAATTTGGTTCACGAAACGATATTAATGCGGGACTACAAAGATTCAATCAATTATTCTAACAAACACTCACTCAAATCCGCACTGATTCAGACACAACAACAAATACGAAACAGCGTCCTGCATTCACCCGAGAACTAACATCTCTGTCACTTAAAGAAGTGGGGAGAATTAAACTAAAAAAAAAAGATAGTAAAGAAAGGTGTAATTCGTATTGTATTGGCTGCTCGACCAATGATTTCCGAATATAAACAAACGCCTGATCTTGCCATTACATTATCAGGGTTGGATCAAAATATAGTATCTCTTTTCATCTTTATGAAAACAGATACTACATTTTGATCCAACACTGATAGCTAGCGATTGAAGAAAAGCGTAATCCACCTTGAATTGACTGCTTGTTAGATGAATTCAGAATATTTCCTCATAAGGAATCGGCTAATATTGCCATTACAATTAGAGACGAAAACAGATACTACATTTTGATCCGAGGCCTAATATTACCACTAGAGAGGAGGGGAACAGATATTACACTTTGATGAAAGTCAGATGCTCAGAGAGTAAAAAAAAAGCATGTCGTCTTACGCAGATTATTCGTTCAATGAATGTCGAATGTTTCTCTATAAGGAAATGGCTAATATAACCATTACGAGTAGAGACGAAGAGAACAGATATTACATTTTGATCCAATACTAATATCCAAATAGGGAAAAAGAGCGCAACCCGCCATGAACTGGCTACTCGGTCAATAAATGCCGAAAGTTTCCTTATAAGGAAACGACTAATATCGCCATTACAATTATATACGAGGAAAACAGATACTACATTTTGATCCTGCCTCCATAGCTTTGGAGTGATGAACAGCGTAACTTGTCTTGCATTGGATACACGTTCAATGAAGAGCGAAAGTTTTCTTTTTTAAGAATCGGCTATTATTGTTATCTATAATTAGAGACGAAAACAGATACTACATTTTGATTCAGTCATGACAGCCAGGGAGTGAAGAATAGAAAGTTGCTTCTTCAATGAATGTTGAATATTTCCATATAAGCAGACGCCTAATATTGCCAGAAATTCTTCAATCTCCTCTACACTTCTGAATCTGATGCCAAAAGAGGCATAACATCGCCATTACTAGTGATCACTCCAAACTGGATATATCATCTAACTCTCACAAAATCCTTTACATTAAGTTATGTGCCATACGTGATAAGGGAAAGTGAAGGCAACAGACTAGTTCGGAATTTGAAATCGGCTCCTGATTCCATTTTTCGCAGCGATAACCGTTGCGCACATGTTTTTTTTTTTAAGCGATTGCCGAAGTTATTTGCGTTATTTTATTTTTTTGTTTACTACAAGTATTTGAGGATATTGACCGACTTTGCATTCGTCCCAAGCGTAAAATAAATGGTCAGTGATTTGGCGTAATGGTTATTTAGAAGTCACTTGACGTGGTTCTAAAATCGTCTAAAGGGAAATTCCGATAATAATAGTCATCAAGTTCTGTAATTTCAGTTAGACTCTATTAGGAATAACGACTTTTTACTTTCATTATACAAATTATGCAACGGAAGAAAAATGAAACACTTACGTACAAGCCTGTCTATATTTGTATATCTACTTGCACGAGTACATGTCTGTAAGTGTATATTTGAACAGCAAACCCTCTATTATACATGTTTTATTAAAGACGACTGGCAAGCTGCTGCAATTAATCTTTTTATTTCTTGCGTTCGTATAAGTAATTTTACCAACATAATGTGTGTAAAAACTGTACAACAGCTCTATAAAACCGAGTGCTTTCGGCTATTCTTTAATCATTATCAAGGGTTTTTTTAAATTTTATATTTAACTAAATATGTACATTTTTGTCTATATTTCTGAGATGAGGTATTATGAAGAAGGTCGGAGCGTACAAAGGCCAAAACGTTGTAATAAATATGGCGACAAAGATGAGCACAATAGTCCAAATAATGTAAATAATTTTTATATAGTGTGTGCGATGGATAAATTGTCGTCTAAATTCCGCAAAAATGAAAATAATATTGATATCTCATTTTAACAGATATATTTATCAAAATTACACAAAAATATATTGAAATACTAAAGAGGAAATTTATTCATTAAAATCGCTATTGGCTTCAGCTACAACCCCAGAGAAATTCGGATTCTCCTGAAGTTCTTCTGGATAGTCTCCTTATTTAAATTGGTAAATGCTGCGATAATCTTTGCCTTCAGTCCGTCATTGTTACTGAAGGAGTTTTGCCGGTCTCTCGTTCAAGTGCGCTCAACACATAATAATCAAGGCGGTTGCAGTCTGGGGAGTTAGGTGGTCAGATTTTAGGGGTGATATGGTGGGAGAAATTGTCTGACAGCCATGACTGGTTTTTCCTGCTTGTGTGGCATGGTATAGAGTCCTGTTGACAGACATAGGGTTTTTCAAGCAGCCACCCTCTTGACTCCGGGCAGAATTACCTCCTCAAGGCACTTCGTGTTGAATCTGATGCCAAGAGAAGATGGAGGCATAACATCGCCATTACTAGTGATCACTCTAAACTGGATATATCATCTAACTCTCACAGAATCCTCTACAGTCAGTTATGTGCCATACGTGACATACGATTAGACGATCATGTATCCCTCGATACATGACTGACGAGGTAGATTTTTTCCTGCAGTAGGGTACCATTTGTTTCTGCGGTAGCCATTCAAGGTTGCCATTCAAGGCTATAGAACCTGGTCTGTCCTGCTATTTACCCATAGCTGGTGGGAGAGAAGAGGAGGGTTCATACCTTTCCCTTTAGCACGTAAGGGAATGTAACGGATTTGAATGAAATTCAAACTCTCCGATTCCTCAATCCGCGTCACTATCCGTTACTCCACCGTACCTTCTCTACACTGCCCTCAAATTGACACTCAAACACTCTGAAATGTTCGTATTAGAGCTACCGGCGCGAATGCCAAGCGGCACGGCATGCCGTTTCAAAATTTATGGCGTAGTGAATTGCATGATTGTACTCTTTTTTCTTACAGACGGTACCCAACTGACCCTACTATACTGTGCAATCGACAACCCCCCCCAAAAAAAACAACGCGCATGCACGAAA
This sequence comes from Acanthosepion lycidas, assembly GCA_963932145.1. NCBI lineage: Eukaryota > Metazoa > Mollusca > Cephalopoda > Sepiida > Sepiidae > Acanthosepion > Acanthosepion lycidas. Next base: position 61,416,378 of record OZ010597.1, on the reverse strand, counting down.
TTAAAAATATAAAATGGCGACAATTTATCTATTACAACCAGCATCTGTAATGTGTGTCTGTAGTGATGAGAATGTTTTTTTTTTTGTTTTCCAAACACGAGTAGCACATTAGTATTTATATTATTTTAGTTTCGGATTAACTAATGATCGATATATTTTATATAATACAAGGTTACGAATTTTTCTTTTAATGAGTTTTCTTTTAATTTTCAATCATTTTTTTTTTGTAGAGTGCCTAATACCCCTTTAGCACTCTATCGGATGGGCTGGCTCATAGCCTTAAATAGTCTACGATGAAGGACTTCAACAGTTGAATAATAAGTTGATACTAAGCTGATTAATATTCGAACTGATCTTAGTTTGTTTGGTTATATAGCATTTGACCCTCCTCTAATCCTTGTAAGTTGTCTTGTTAATTGTTTTGTAACTTATTGTTCTGTGTTTTTTGTATGTATCCATTAGCACTGGATACTGGTGCTGAATAAATATATTAAGCACTCATTCTTCTCTGTGTAACATTCACCTCGACCATACGACAATTTTTATAGACATGCATATTGGCTTCGGAAAGGAGTAATTCTTTCAGAAACGCAGATATTAAAAAAAAAAAAACGGTACGCAGACTTATATTTCATAAAACTCGATAAGTGCACTCACAAGAATATTCCGTCTAGTACGTCACTTTCTCTTTTAATAAATAGTGGCAGATCAAAGTTGTGGTCAAATTTATTTCTGTTTATGACTAATACATTTGATAAATTGTTGTGTATAAGAACCTTATAAAGAGTGTTCAAGTAACTTAGACCGATTATAAATTTGAATTACGTTTAAGCGTCTAATGTTTCTTTTTCTCTAGAGAAATAATTTTTCAGCAATAACGCTGATTTATTTGCTGCTTACTTTGATCCGTTTTAATGAAACGCCCTTATATATAATCCATCTTAATGAAACACCCCCTATATATACAAAGTCAACACTTTATATTTTTCATACAATATTATTAAAGGGTGTTCCAATAACTTAGATCGATTTTAAATGTAAATTAAGTTTAAGCGTTTAATGATTTTTTTTCTTTTTCTTTCAGATTTGGCGGGAATTTTGGCGATATTATTTTTTACACATAATTGTCATACTTAAATAACATGATCCAATACAGAAATAAATAAATTTTCACAAATAACATTGATTTATTTACTGCTGACTTTGATCCGTCTTAATGAAACACCCTTACATATAATCCATCTTAATGAAACACTATATTAATATAATATATTATATTAATATTTAACGTAAATATATCTTGAAAATTTTACCACTATTAATTAGTCAATACGAATTCTATTGAGAAAACATTAAATCGCATAATGAAATCAAACATGGTGTATGTATCTGGTTGTAATGTTATCATTCTACAGACTTTAGACGATCGTTCATACATAAAATTATTGCTTATTCAAGTATGGCTTTCGGCAATGAATGTCAGCGTGTGGGTGGAGTTACGGTATTTATCTGAACATGGTTTCTTCGTATCTCGGGGCTGTAAGAGTCAGTCTCTCTTTTTCCTCACGGGTGGGGCGCTTATATATCTTCCTGGATCCGTTTGCTCCCCGTGTGTACATCTTAAGCTGAGCTTGTGCGACCACCTGCGTATATGTCGTGAGAGTCACTATTATCCTGTGAGGCGCTAAATCGACACATGTTAGCGAGGAGGACATCTGTCAGATCAACCCGCTGATGCGCAGAGCGTTTCTGACACTCTGTTGTGACACTAAGTGCAAACTCTTTTATGGTATCATCTGTAGTGAGCCTAGTACATACTGATGTCATTGCAGACTAACTACTTTTAGAACAAAGATTCCTTATTAAAATCAAATTCAGTTAAAACTAGTATTTTCTTGCTGGAATCATATATTATGCGTATATATGCTGGTTTTCTAAGAGTAGATTTTTTTGCAGTGCGGTTCACTCTGTACAAGGCCAGGAAGTCACTCGAGGTAGATGGTAACAGAGTAAGAGGCATAGTGGATATGTGGGGAAGATAACTGTTAGCCCTATATATGAACTGGCTAAGATTGCAGTGATCGGGAAAACATTATCTTGGGAGTTGGTTACACAGAATCGTGGCTCGTGAGAAGCTGCTTCTCGAGTTGAAGTTACTTTTCACCAGGAGTAATACGAAGAGAATGAAAGTGGTTCGGTACAATAGGCGGGGAATGGCGGTTCCTAGCTGTGAAGGTTAGGACTGGTGAAACTAAGGAATGTATTTCGTCTCAGCTCTTTCCATGGAGCAATAGAACAGTGAAAGGCTTGCGACATTTCCAGGAGGTGCAGGCTGGAAAATTCGTCCGCCACATAGGGAGACGCTTTCAGACTGTAAAGTGGGAACTGGGCAGCTCCTGCCCAAATATAACAGCAGTACCCATTTTAGGCCTGATCCGGCTCTTGTAAAGATAGAGGATAGTATAAGAGGCCTGGTATTTATTGCATTGTTACAGAGAACTAGGATCGAACTCACTATTCTGTGGTAATTGATATAGCAAGACAAGCTTGCTGACGATTACATCACGTCGAAGTGCCCAATTGTACGAGTATATGTAATTTAAAACTGCTCGACTTAGAATTTAACGAATTTATTTTAATGAATCTGTGAGTTAAGAATTTTCAGTAGTCTGCTTTGCTCCAGTTATTAAGCACACGATCTCAACTAATTTAAAACAAAAACGTTCTGTGAAAATACAGAAATTCGACTGACGGCAGTATAAAATATGTTACCATGGTGATATTGATTATAGCAGGGAAATGTCGCCTAAAAGGCGTGTGGTTCTGTTCAAATTAACTGCTTCGGTAGGACTCGTTAGCACTTAAATTAGGTTTTCTTTTCGTTGTCTCGGAAATCATTTTTTTTTTCAAAAATGAAGTTATAGAAGTAGCCGAGGAAAAGTTTGATTTTAAACTAAGGGGAAGATTGTGTTCTTTAAAGTGAATGAAAAAAAAAAACAAACAAAAAAAACAAACGCCATCTAGGCGAACTTCTTCTCATTCCATAGAACAGTTTTGTTAGTGCGACCTCTTTATTTTTGTCAAAATGAGTATAAAAAATATGTACCCAGGCATTGTCAGTTGTTGGATAGGAAGACGAAAATATTCTAGTATTAACTGTCATTATATTGCTGTATCAATAAATAAATAAATTAAAAATTAAAAATAAACAAAATAACAAAAAAATTTCCAGGGTATAACAGCAAAATTCTCCAAATCGTGTAATAACATAATTTTCCATCCCCAAAAATGTTTATATGTAAAAAAAAAACAAAAAAAAAAACCCAAAAAAAACAAACCCCAAAAACAAAAAAAAAAAAACCCACTAAACTAATTGAGTTTGTTATTTCCAGGTTTTCGGATAAAACATTTAGCCATCTTGACACCATTTGTCGTAAGAATCCCTGAAAGACCCTTCGAGTTATTCAGCTAGAAAGAGGACAAGATAAAATCGCATTGTGTCAGCTCCACTGTCTTCCCAACTGATTAATGGTAAGAGGAAAAAGATCATTCAGGCCTTCAGTAATGGTACCAATATTCATACTCTGGCTTCCCTCTTCAGACTTCATTCAAGAAGCATCAAGAGAACGGCGAAAAAGTTTTAAAAAGAGGAAGAGTAGAGAGGAAACCTGGATCACGAGGTCACGGTAGAAAGAAGGATCATCATTTCAACTTAGAGCTAAAGATATCAATTAGAAAAGATCCAACTTAGTCCATAAGACGGTTCGCACGTGAGAGAGAAGTTTCAGCTATGACAGTCCAAAAAGCAGCGAAAAAAAAAAAGACTTGAAAATGAAATCGTACATGAAACCTCCAGGACAGAAGGAAGGACGTCTTGAATAAGTTAGAAAATGATACTGGAATAATATATGTATATTTGTACTTTATTTCAGTCCTTCATGAGTTTCCAATACTTAGCTATGATTAATTAATGATGGACATGTCATTTTCGTTTAATTCTGTTAAGCTTGGAGAGTAATTATACATTCACATTGCTCAGAGTCCAATAGTGTTAAAAAATAAAAGAGAATTCCAGTAAGATATCTTTAATCATTTCTAAGTGTTGTGGTAGGATCCACCTAATTTGCATAGTGGAGTACCGACCATATAAATATGGTTGGTACCGGGAAGCGAGGAGAGGAATCGAGAGATTGAACCAGAGACTCTGCCCGACTGCGACTCAGTCAACACATTCTCCAGGAACGGTCTTCCCAGGAATATACAAAAGACTATATGTAAATATTGTGTACACTTTCTTGTTTCAATACATTTTGTTCTAAGTACATTTTGTGTTGCATTATTATTCCATGCATTAGTCAAGTTTCAACACTAAGATACAACGGTTCAAAGGTTGATCAACAATTAGACAATTTTGCTGTTACAGGATTTGGACAATTTTGCTGTTACACCTGGTACAGTGTTAAAATAATTATAATAAAATAATTATAGCAATTAGAATTAACATTAATTCATTGATTGTGAACCAATGAGAATCGACCGCACGTTTCTCCTTGACACACACACAAACACGTATCATTTTCACTATTGGACGAGCAGTAAACATAGACAGGCCGTCAACACGTGCGCCAATGAAAATTTAGGCTCCTTTTCCTTTTTCAGGACATTATAGTAATAATTATCTCTTAGCATTCAACAAAAATTCGAGGTAAGGAAACTCCAGACCGTTCTTTCATTTTTCTAACTAAATTATCTGGACATATATTACAGACATCTATTAAAAAAAAAAAACTTACAATAATGACTGTATAGACTTTACTTATTCTTTCTTATCATTCTGTCAGATTCCGATCCATATTTGATCTACATTTGACCCCAAACTCATAATTTTATTCAGTATTACTATCTCTTGTATCCTCAACACCACAGCAACTAGATAAATAATACTAGTTTTTTTTTGTTTCCATATCTTTCTGTTTTTCTTTTTTACGAATATGTTTTTATATATAACTGTTAGGGGCTTTATAATTATTTACTCAGAGTTACAACATCCCTACGGTATTTACTAAAATTAACGTTTTTTTTTTCTCGCTTTACATAGAAAAATCAATCATTTTCCTTATAGTACTATTCATGAAAATTAACAGGTTATAGTGCTATTTATCAAAATCAACCTTTTCATTTATAATGTTATTTATCAAAGTCTATCTTTTCAATTTTAGTGTTATTTATCAAAGTCAAGTTTTTCATTTATAATGTTATTTAGCGAAGTCGACCTATTCATTAAGGTGATTTATCGAGATCAAAAATTTCCCTATCGTGCTAAGTATCCACGTCAACCTTGTTTTTATTGTGCTATTTATTGAATTCAATCTTTTCTTAAGAGTGTTGTTTACCGTCATCGGTATTTTCCATATATTACTGTTCATTAAAGTCAATCTTTTCTTTATATTGCTTTTTTATTGTAATCAATCGTTTCCTTATAGTGCTATTTATCGTAATTCATCCGAATGAACGTTTTAGTCCTGAGCCTATTTATCGGTCAATCTTTTCTTTATATTGCTTTTTTTTAAAACGTTTTTTATAAAGCCATTTATCGAAGCCATCGTTTTCTTTATAGTGCTTTTTTTTTTATTAAAATGGGCGTTTTTTATAAGGCAATCGAAGTTAACTTTTTCTTTATAGAGCTTTGTTATGGAAATCACTGTTTTTTATAAAGCTATTTATCGAAGTCAACCTGTGTCAAAACGGTGATTTCAATAAAAAAGCACTATAAAAGTACATTTTTTTTTATTGAAATGACTGTTTTTATAAAGCTATTTATCGAAGTTAAGTTATTCTTTATAGTGCTTTTTATCCGAATCAACGTGTTTCTCCCCAGGCTATTTATCGAAGTCAACCTGTTCATTACAGTGCTTTTTTTTTATCGAAAGCAACGTTTTTCTGAAAGGCTGTTTATTGAAGTCAGTTTTTTCTTTATAGTGTTTTTTTATCGAAATCAGTTTTTACTGATGAGGCAGTTTATCGAAGTCAACCTGTTCTTTATAGCACTGCTTGCTAAAATCAACCATTTTCTCATAATGTTATTTATCAAAATAAATAATTTTCTTTTTGTGTTATTTCCCGAAATCAACCTCTACTTCTAGTGCTTTTTCTTTATCAAAATGTACATCATCAACATTATTTATAAAATTCAATCTCATAGCACAATTTATGGAAATGTATTTTTTTTTATCGTAGCGATGTTCAGCAAAATTAATTATTTTAGTCCTGTTTTTCGAAAATAATTTTATTCTTATAGTGTTATAAGCTTATTTCTCGCTCGAGTCCATCCTTCAAAAATCTATAAATCATCCATTTGCCCTTGTATGGAATACTACTGTCATATATGGTCTGGTGCCCCTGCTGTTCGTCTCATGGTCCTTGACAAAATCCAGGGACGGATATGCAATGTGGTTGGTCCTGATCTGGCTTCTCGTTTACGTCGCCTCCCTCTGTCTTTTCTAGAATTTTTTTCACGGAAACTGCTCCGACGATCTACTTTCGCTGGTTCCCAAACTGCATGAATTTAAACGTGCTGCTAGGTTAGCATCTCGGTCCCACCCATTCACTGTCGAAACAGTTAAATGTAGCCGCCACTTTTACTCCAATACCTTCATGCCTCGCACTTCCCGTCTGTGGAACTCCCTTCCTCTTACTTGCTTCCCTGACAGCTATAATTTCCAACTATTTAAATGCAATGTCAATCAACATGTCCAGATGCCTTGGTCTAATTCCCCGTCCTTCTCTTCATCCTTTCCTCTATCACGCCTCTTTGCTCTTGTTCCCACTCTCTGTAACCCCTTGCATGCTAGTGACACCCCCGCCTTACTTGGAGCGAAAAGCTTAGAAAAAATCAATCTGGTTCTCTGATATTTACCAAAATCTCAGTTCCATAGTGCTGTTTATTGATTTTATTTTTAATAATGTTATTTACGGGAATCTACGATCTTCTTGTAAAATCTAAAATATTTTAATATGTTCCACTCATTCTTCACAGCTACAACTGCAGCTTAATTATGTGTGTCGTTTCTAGCCACCGTTCTTAAATAGATGATTTTGTACAACTGAAGGCAAGCTCAACTTAACTAGTTTTCACCAGATTTCTATGTTATCGTAGTCGGATCGATACGAAAGGGTTGAATCGAATCGGATGGAACACGGGGATAGCAGGGGAAGCGTATGCCTAAGAATAAGCGCTGACCAATCCTGATTTGATGAAGAAAGAAAGAATGGCAAAGAGGTTTACGGGATGGAGGGCGAAGTCCGAAATAAACTCGATTCGGAAATTCGATTCATCCTCTCTCTGCTAAGACGGCCGGACCTTAAGCAAAAACCTTCCACTTTGCAATTATATGTACGAGAATGTTGAATCCAATGAGTGTAGCGAGCGTTATTATGATTTTATTGGAGCTTGTTGGATCGATAGTCAGCTGTTAGATTACGACTTAACTAATATACCGATTTGTTGGTTTTTTTTTTAAATGGAAATTTCTAGAAGATCTCTTTAATATACAAATTCAACATCTGGGATTTACAAATCTTGTAAGCTAACAGCAGAATCAGCGTAGACGCCCCTGAAAATTGACACTGACCTAACCCTTTCATTACTTACTCTTTATTTAGTTTTAATTGTAAATATTTATATATAAATCATTTTTAGAATTTATACAAATATAAAATTTATCATTTAGTCTATTGGTGTTATATTCAGCACCCCGACGCCAGAGTTACGTAGACGAACTTTTTTGTAATTGTTCGATCCATTCGTCCGGAGATATTAGCAACTAACTGCCAATTTTCTCATTTTCGTTATTTTTATATTGATAAATAATTCACGTTAGGTTTATTTTTTCTTCTTTGTGTCTGCATGTGTGTGAATCTTCTCCTGCATGTGTGCGTATGTGCATAAGTGCAGAATGGTGTGTTTATAACTTAATCTATATGATCATTTATATTCATTAAGTTAAACAGAAATATTTCAATAACTGCCAGACATTTTTCAACCAACGCTTTTATTTTACTTTTGAAGTAATCCAAATAGCGACAAAGAGTTGTTAGTTCAATAAACGTCGTGAATATGACAATAAAGACGAACAATGTAAATAGTATAAATAGTTACAATATCTCATCTCAGAAGTATAGACAGACCTTGAAGAAGGCCGGAGCGTAGAACGGCCGAAACGTCGTGAATATAACAATTATGACGAGTACAACAGTCCGAACAACGTAAACAGAGTAAATAGTTAAAACACCTCATCTCAGAAATATAGACAGATGTAGAAATTATCAAATTCAGTAATAATACCAGAAGGTCTCTTTAAAGTACGAACTCTGGATTTTACAAGTCTTGTAAGCTAACCGCAACATCCGAGCAGGTGCTGCTAAAAGTCTAGTGATCGGGCATGCAGACATTGCAGAACGAAAGAGAGAAAAAGGAAAGGAAGGAACGAATGTAGGAGGTTGAAGCGATGATGGAGTTTTGTTGTAGGCCTACGTCGTCATTACGGTTCGATTCATAGATTTCAAAGGTAGAATTATGCAGAAACTCTTGCATCATTCATCGAGTCGTCATTTTATTCTTGGAATTTAAGCAAATTGGTTTGCATGTTTTCTTGGTTACTCTTCCTTCTAATCACTGTTAACCAGATCATTATCATCAATCGATTTTGTTCCACGTAACACAAAAGGTGTTTATCGCAGATGTTTGAGAAACAAGATATGTCGCAAGGTGCAGTTCGCACGCTTTGCACCGGTTGACATACAGAGAGAATAAAATCAAAATTAAAAAGGCAATATACAATATTTTCATGCAGTGTTTCAGCAGTAATAAGGTGTTAATGCTTGGTTGTCAGCAAAAGAGACAGTCTTAGGTTTCAGCTATATATCGAGCATTTATAGAAATCTTAGCTATCAGACGCGGGAAAACGTGAAATAAAAAATGGCGCATAAGAGTAAGAAAAAACGGTTGTCTCCCAGCACTGTTTCAGCTTCAATAAGGTGTTAATGCTTGGTTGTCAGAAAAAGAGGCGGCTCAAGTAGTGAGCTACATAATCTGGCGTAACTAACAGGCCTGCATGCTCTAACATGATGATATGCGTATTCATGCTCGCACAGCCATCGACGTCTCCCAAATAGTTCTGCCTAGACAATGGTCGGTATTGTTTGCTGGTATTTTCCGAAGATACTGCACCAACAACACCACCTTTCTGCAAAATCGACCAAGGTAAGATTCGAACCCGGGTTTTATGGTTAGAATGCGAACGTCCTAACCACTCGGCCACGTACAAAGGACATCTTGGAAACGAAATAGTTATCTATTTTCTGTGTATGGCTGATAAAAAAAAGAAAGGAAACAGAGGGTTGGTAAATGTGTATAAATTATTTAGGCCAATTAAAATAGAAAGTTGGGGAGAGCCATGATCGTTTACATTCTAAAGGGAAATGGTACGTAAAAGAAGCCGTTTCTTCTTATTTGCGCTTAAGCGTAACCATTATATATCTATCACGTCAATCGTCGTCGGGATCATAATGTTATTTTGAATTCCACAGTCCGTTTGCCTACTGCATTGTATGTGCTCCGCTAGTGTTTCCTTAACGTAAACTGGTTGAGAATCACTGCTAGAGAGCCCAGTTTGCTATGCTATTTTACCCACAGCAGAAGGGAGAAAAGATGGATTCGTAACTTTTCCGAGGGTATTTTTGCTAAAGGGAACTTAACGAACTCCATCTCTATTCGAACACAGCTCGTTAATTTCTCGTCCCGAACTGTTAATAGTTACATCACCTGGACAAATTGTAAGTTTAGCTTCAAGTTTAAGAGTAAGAATATTAAAAAAAAAAAAATAGTAAGGATTCTTTATGTTCTGAAACGTGTGGTGGTTTTTAAGTGTAACTATCAGTTAACGCACTAGCTGAAAGCAATATAAATGTGAAATCTTTTATGAATTATTTAAAGAGTTATATCTCCAACGGATGGTCAACCTACGTTTTATAATGTAGATATCGTCGTCAAAACAATCGACAGGAATTACATTTGCATTCAATAGGTTGATATCTGTTCATTTGGAAATATGCGAGCATTAAAAAAAAAAAAACTTTATCTTAAGGGGCATAGTCATGCTTTGTAAAGATTAGATTAAACTGTTCAACGTTTTAAACGAAGTCACGCAACTATTATTTATTTTAAGTCTCGCAGTCAATGTGATTTAAGGCGAGACGAAGATATTACTTTTGTCCGTGTTTTAATACCGAAGAAACCCTTTCAGGACAGCGCTGACGCAGCATGTTTCGCTATTTGTTCCATTGTCGAATAGTTGCGCCAACTGCAAAAGCTTTCTAAGATCAATTGTTAAAAAGAGTTATTTGAACGAGTGAGAACTGAGGGTTTGGATCATCCTTCTTTGAGCATTGTGGACTGGCGCTACAGAATCTGTTATGTAGTGCGTTCACAGTGGAGGCTTGTATTTGTACTAAGTCGGTCCTAAAATAGGTTCGACGTCCAAAACGTTAGGAACTTGATATAATAGGTAATGACGCAGTAATCTAGTTGCGGTGGCTGATACTTTAATATCCGACTAACGGTCGTCCGACATCGAGTGACTGACCAACTCACTGCCGACTGACTTGTTACTCTTACTACTCCTACATATTATAGGTGGGAGAGTCTATTAACTATAGAATAGGTGTGTTCCACTCTAACAGAATCACCCCCCACCAAAAAAAACAAAACAAAACAAAAACAAACTATACTGTATTGTGAATTCAATCCTTGGATTGGGCAGTGCGTACTTAAACTCAATGGAAACGCGCGAGCAATAAATGAGCAGTACTAAAAATAAAATGAAAAACTAGACCATGACCTGATATATGGGCAGTGGAACGAGAACAGTCTGTCTGTAGATTGAATAAAGAGGTCTGTTCAGAATTCACTGTTGGTTATCGATATAAACCCGAGGAAAGGCACAAATGTCGAAATGTTGTGATAAAAACAACAAAGATGAGGACAATAGTTCGAATATATATAGTATAATGTAAGAACTGTACCAAATAACAGAAATCACACCACTTGAGGACTACCAACAGCAGCAACAACAAAAGTGGATATCACACTGTTATATAGGAATAAAGTGTCACTACCGACATTTGAGTTTGAACATAGATCGCCAGTGAACAAACACAAGCGATCCCATTATTGAATTAAGCAGACCACGTGACCATAGAAGAAACGCATATATGTAGGAAGTAGCTGACGAGTAAGGAACACTATTCTTAGTCTATTCTCTATTACTATTCGGATCGCTATTTCTAGTCTATCCTCTATTACTATACGGACCGCTATTCTCTACTCTATTCACTATAATATTTCTCTATTCAGATCACTATACGGATTACTATTCGAGCGAGTATTATCGAGCAAGTACTTTTAGTGCAAGTGTTATTCAAAGGCGTCTGACACCACTATTGTTCAACGGCGTACTATTGTTGTATCTGCGATTACAAAGTCTCTACTACAACGAGAATTACGAAAGTGACAAGGAGTATTCGTTGGCCTTACTAAGTGGCAACGAGTGTTCGTTGACATCGCAAAACACATGTAACTTGAAGAGAAAATATTGACATAAACAAGTTGTTGATATCTTACACTACTTTCAATAAAACATTAGGAGGGAAACCCCCACTAATAATGGAAAGAGCGATAACAGCTACTGGACTTGAAAATCCTTTTTTCCTGAACAAAATTATGTATGAAGAAAACAATTTTATAACGTTCAACCGAAATCTGTATTGACTGCTCGGTCAATGAATGCCGTAGATTTCCTTATAGGGAAACGACTACACTAACATTACCATTACACATCAATTTTTTGATTAGTCCAGAAACTCTTTCAATATTTGTAAGTGACATAAAACGATGGTCAGAAAAAGGATCGGACCCATGATATTTCAAAGATTTATTTCGATCAGGTATCTTTTTTCTCAGCTATCAAAAACGCATTTATCATCTGAGAAGAAAGAATTGCTAACAATAGAGGATATTGTTCTAACAGCAATCTTAGAATCGAAAACAATGCTAAGACTGAGCGGCGAAGCCATGATTTTTCGAAGATTCCTTTTCATCACAGATCGGTTCTTAAGCATCAAAGAAGGCATTTGTCAAAAGAGAAACAAAATGGTACCCTCGTTCTTGTTCTCATCCCAATATTACAATTTGCCTTCTTGGGTTAACGTTTTCTCTTGATACGAAGTGGACAGATTATATTAAATCAATTGCTAGTTATTTTTTTTTTTTTTTTTTGCTCAGAATGTTTGGTTCACTGTGTAGTGTTAGACAATTATTCTTAGCAGAAACTGTCTTCCATATTTATAAATCTACATATCGTCCAGGCTTTGAATATTGCTGTTGCATATATCTGGTGATCTTTCTATATATTTATCGGTCCTTGGTGAAATCCAAAGAGGAATCTGCAATGTTATTGGCCCTGACCTTGTATCTCGGCTTCAGTCACTATCCCACCGCCGTAATGTACTTTCTCCGCGCCGTTTTTATAAATATTTTCATGCTAATTGTTGTGGTGAACTTTCCTTTATGGTACATAAACTTAAGGAATTTAAGTGCAAGACTGCAAGGTCATATAATATTAAAAATAAAATGGCTGGATGTATCCGTAAGTTCTATGCAAACACTTCCTTTTTTCGCACTTCTCGCTTGCGGAACTCTCTTCCGGTTTCTCGTTCCCCAATTAAGTTTGATCTTCCAATAAATTAGATGCAATGCCAATAGTTATCTCCTGTCTTCTTAATTATTTTTCTTTTATTATTATAGCTTCTTAATATTTTTCCGTATATTCTTTCACACTCAGTAACTCCTTGTGTCTTAGTTGCTTTATTGCTTTTCCTGGGGGGAAATGATTCAAGCTACCTAGAACAAGGAACGGAGTCATAGTCTGTGAAATATTTCTTTCGATAAGGAAAGGGCTCTCAAGAAAGTATTTGTTAGACGATTATAAAAATTCCTTACAGGCATATCAAGTTGAAACCTGGTCAGTAATTATATGGGTGACCGCTTGGGAATACTAATTGATTTAAGCGTTGATGTGCGAGTAGTGTAATAGATATTGGATCGGGATTCTAGATGGGTTCGTTTTATTCATTTACGCGCAAAAACGCTTGAAGGTATGAATATGCATCTGCATGCTTAATGGGTTAATTAGTAAAAATTTTATCAATAGATCATTAATACCCCACTTCTCCGACCACAAATCCCTACAATCTAAAAAATATTCCCTCGCTTGAAACAACCTGCTAAGGGTTGATATACCGTAGAAAACGAATCAATCAAAAATTGCTTACAAAGAACATAATACTCTGTCGCCAGCAGTGAAATTGAAAACGATCACTAGTACAAGTCTCGAAGCCATGATCTTTAAATTATTTCTTTTCATCAGCGAATGCTTCTCGACTAAAAAGAGGGCATCTGTCCAACGAGATTCAAAATAGCTAACAGCAGCCACCTTGTTCTGACGCCAATATTCGAATTTAATTTAATAGAGCGCTTCTTTGCGTGGTCTTCGCAATCTGAATTTCTCTCGCGTTTTGGAAACACAGGGGAAAAATTAACAGAAAGACAAAGCGATAATTGAAATTCGGATAACTAACTCAATTCTTTCAACTGGACATCTGGGACAAAATTTCCTCTTCATGGTATTGTACAAAAACAGAAATACCAAAAGGAGTTATCGGCGAGACTCTGCCAAATTTTGCACGGCGTTGGTAGAGAGCCCAGCATGAAAAGAACTATCTGTCAACGTCCTTTAAAAGGGGGATAAAAGCACAGCATTCAAACATGACATCATTTCTAACGTGGCAGGGGAGGAAGAAGCTAATTCAAAATGGCTGATATTACAACTTGCAACGATTTCTAATAAAAAACTCAAATTATGATTATTCGAGATCCTGCCGTTTTAATGTCACCTCTCTCCAAGATATATGCAGTCAAGACTCTCCACAGCTTTCTTTTCTTTAATATATTTGAATTGTCACGGTTTTTTTGGAAATATTACTTTTTATTTGATCTCTCCACGTTTTTCTTATTTTAAAATTGTCCTTTTCTTAGACTAGTTGCCTTACAAATGCTAAAGGAGCCAATCTATTTTCGTATTTATTCAACACTGAGGAGAAATATGTAGATTTATGTTATATAGGAACGAAGAGTCGCTGCCGACACTGGAGTTTGAACACAGATCACCAGAGAGCAAACATAGGTGATCCCATTTTGAATAAGTAGATCCCGTGATAGTAAAGGAAATGCGTATATGGGAATTAGCGTGGCGTCTAAGCGATCACTATTTCTACACTATCCTCTATGTCTATACTATTCGTTATACTATTCATCTATTCGGATCACTATACGGATTACTGCTCGAGCGAGTATTATTGAGCAAGTACTATTAGTGCAAGTGTTATTCAAAGGGGATTGACACCAGTATTGTTCAATGGCGTTATTATAAGTTGTATCTGCGATTACAAAGACTCTACTACAACGAGCATTACAAAAGTAACAACGAGTATTCGTTGGCATACAAAAGTGGCAACGAGCGTTCGTTGACATCACAAAATTGTACATTTATAAGGGACAAATAACTAAAAGCTAAATAACAAAAAAAAAACATTCGAAGACTTCGAACAGCAGCAAGTGCTAAAATGGATAGCAAACGGAAAACAATGAGAAAATTATGACGTCAGCATGGCTGAGGCTAGACTCCTGGAGAGTAACACATTGCGTCTTCCTGGTCTCGCGTTTTCCATTGACTTTAAGTGGGGCGACTACATCGAATCAATAGCTACATCTACTGCAAGGAAAGTTGGGTCACTGTGCCAGATAGAATTTTTTTCTCGTCAGAGTCCATCTGGCACATTTACAAATCTACCATTAGTCCGTGCATTGAATACTGTTGCCATATTTAGTCTGGTGCTCTTGCTATTTATTTTGAAGTTCTTGACAAAATGCAAAGAAGGATTCTGACTTGTCATCTCGACTTCAGTCACTTTCTCATCGACGTATCATGATTTCTCTCTGTCTTTTCTACAGACATTTTCATGTCAATTGCTCTGAAGAGCTTTATTCCCTGGTGCCCAGACTACATGATTTTAGGCGTGCTACTAGACTGGCATCTAAATTTCACGCATTTATTGTTGAAGTATCTAAAATCAACCGCCACTTCTACTCCAATAGTTTCTTTTCTCGCACTTCCTACCTGTGAAAGTCCCTTCCGTTTCCTTGCTTCCCTGATAACTACAATCTTCAAAAATTTAAATGCAACGTCATTTATCATCATCTATCTTCTTGAACCCCTTCCAGCTTTTATACTTTCCTCGGTTTCCTCTGTACAAAGTCTATTCTCTCTTCTTCACACTCTGTAAAAACCCTGTGTACTAGTGGCATTCCCGCCATGCTTAGGGTAAAATGATAAAAAGATAACAACAAATAAATGGTGAATTTCCACACTACTTTAAACAAACGGCTAGGAAGGCAACTCCCATTAATATTAAAAAGAACAATAACGGTGGAGTGTCATGGGTATGACGATAAACTACATCTGGCAGCAAGACCTCTGATCTGGAGGTTTTGAGGAGCCTGGAACCATCTCTTAATTGACATTGTTCCCATGTCCACCCTGATCCAGGGTGGTAGCACCTGTTAGGGTCTCAACTTTTGGCAAATAGTTTACCCCTAAACTGGTGTCAAAATACTTAAAAAAATTTATAGTAAAAATACCAGCAATAAATATTCATAGTAAAAAATTGCCGGCAATACAATTTTGTAAAAGAAATTACTAATGCTCCCAAGAAAATTAAATTTCGGCATTGACTGACCCATAAGGTGTTGATAGGCCACTGAACAAAGAAAGAAAGATAATGGAACTGAGAAGTTTAACTTCCTGAATTTCAAACCGATAATGTTACTGTCAGTAAATGCCGAATTTTTCCTGTAAGAAAAAACGGCCAATCTCACCATCACTAAGTGAACGTAGCATCGATTTGAATTGAACTCGGACCCTTGAGTTAATTTCCGACAACGGTAACCACTACACCACTCGTATTCCCAACGTCATTTTAACAATGTCATTTGGGTGCTTTTGATAATAATGCATTTCTTTCGTTATTGGAAATTAATCGATTTTAGTGACTTTTTACACAGAAAAATTAATCTTTGGTAAAATAATTTAGAACGTTTGAGGAGAGTGATCAATAAACTATGGTTTCAGAAAGCAACTTTGTAAGCCTATCGTTACTTAATCGCTATTTCCATGGCAAATGTTCAAATGAGCTCCATTCGGCATTTCCGAACTTTGCAGATCGGATACCTCATGTTATTTCCACGGAATCTAATTATTAGGTTGGTGCAAAAATAATGACGTAATAATGTCGTTTTTTGACGTATTTTTAACGTCAAAAAACGACATTATTACGTCATTATTTTTGCGCCAACCTCATACATTCATTTCCTCCGTAAGGTAAAAAAAAATAACTGTTCGGTTGTTGATTGTTTTTGCTTAACGTTTATTTACCTTGAGCTCCCAAGAAAAATCAGCACTATTATCAGTCCTGATCTGGCAGCTCAGCTTTCTTCTCTTTACCACCGCCGTAAGGTTGCCACTCTGTGCCTTTTCTGTAAATATTTTCTTTGTAATTGTTCGAATGAAATCTTCTCTATGGCATCCAGACTTTCGGAATTTAAGCGCAGTACCAGACTGGCAGCAAGCTCTCATCAATTTTCTTTTCCCGCACCCTTCACTTGGAACTCCCTTCTAGATCCATGATTCCCAGCCAACTCTAACCTGCAAAAATTTAAATGCAATATCATTCGCTATATACTGTCCTCCTGATTTTCTGCTAATTATTAATGTTTCTATCCCTCACCCTGTAACCCTTTTGTGTCTTAGTGGCTTTACTGCCTTGCTTAGGGTGATACTGATTGAAACATATCAACATCTCTATGAGTTATTTAATGCCGAAATCTAAATATTTTGTACGATCACTAAAGTTAAACAACGTTGAGCCTGGCCAGTAACTAGATTGGGTGACCACTTGTGAATACTAAGTTCTGTAAGCTTGGATGTAATTGTGGTGAGATGTTAATCGGAGTTGCTAATTAGAGAGTCGGGTTCCAATTCCTGTTGCGTTCGTTATGTACAAATAACAAAAAGTTACATATAAATACCATTGGAAAGGTATACATTCAGGTCTCCACCCCCAGCTATGGGTTAATTAGAAAGACTTGTATCATTAAACCATTATTATCTAAAAAAAAAAAAAAACAACAAAAAAACAAAACAAATTAAGTCTAAAAATACTTTCTGGCTTTAAATAACCTGTAAATGGTTCATAAGTTGTAGAAAACGTATCAATCAATCAAATCATTAATATTTTTAATTATTTCACCCCAAGCAATGCAATAAAGCCACTAGATCGCAAGAGGTTACTTAGTGTTAAAGAATATGAAAAAAACAAAACAAAACAAAAACAAACAAAAAATATTAATGAGAGAGGACAATAAAAGAACAAGAATTCAGAAGACAGAATATGAGAATCGACATTGCATTTAAAGTTTTGAAGATCAATGTTGACTAGCAAGCAAGAATCTGGAAGAAAATTCTACAAACGAGAAGTGCAGTAGAAGAAAACTTTAGAATAGAACTTTTAGCAATTTCAAATGTAAAATAACGAGACCTTTCCGCCAATCTAGTACTGTACTTAAATTCATAAAGTCTAGGTACCATAGCGGAAAATTTGTCAGAAGAATAACCTTGTTGACTTTATTTAGACAGAACGCCAACTAGATACGACAATCGACATCTTCAAGGGCCAATGCTCTAGGTTTGTTAGTGTAATGATATAGCTGCGGATGTTAGTCTAGCGGCATCTTATCTGAAGCTAAAATGCATATGTGTGCTTTTGTTGTCAGATTAGTTGTTCTTTGAAATATGCCTAAGACCAACACAGAAATATCTGCATATGCGTATGGAGAGGACGTTAGTGATGTGGCCTGGGAGCTGAGCCAAGCGAGCGGCAGCTAGGGACGGTTTGGGTGCTATTGATTTTAGGTAAGTTACTCACCTAATTTTGTCATAAGCTGTGACACCGATAAAGAATTTATACTGCGATTCTGAAAGATTTATAATCTTGGAGATTTTGGCAACTCTGCGTAATGATGCGAATAACAAGGAATCAGACGAATGGCTTGTTTCTTCTGGTCTGACAGGATAAGTAAACCCCAAGTTACACGAACACTGCAGTGAAAGTTATAAAGAATTGGCAAATAGTAAGCATGATAGGTTCGGTCAGCTCAAATTGGCAACTGATCTAAAAAAATATGACCTATATGCTGTTGTTAACTGGAGCAAGGAATGACTTTCTAATTTTAACCCTTCCAAAACGAAACTGCTCTTTATTAATCGTCTGAGAGTACTCTCTGTTTCCCATCAGCCGATGCTAACCTTCACGAGAGTAACTTGTTGCGACTTCCCGGCGTGGAAAGATTGTATTGAATCAATTGCTAGGTCTGCTGCTAGGAAAGTCGATTCACTGTATCGTGAGAGACAGTTAATTTGGATATTTATAAGTCTACAATTCATTCATACTTTAATATTGCTGCCACATGTGGTCTCGTGCTCCTGTTATATATTTAGAAATTCTTGATAGAATCCAAAGGAAAATATCAGTACCATAGGTCTTGACCTGGCATCTCGGGATCAGTCACTTTCCCATCGCCGTAATCCTCTTAGGAATGTGATGAATCCATCTCTTGGGAAAGGTATGAATCCATCTCTCCCCCTCCGGCTAGGGATAAATAGTAGGACACACTGAGTTCTCTAGCCTTGTGTGGCAACCTGTCTAGGAGAAAGGCAACGCTGAATTCAAAACCTAAGGCTCTAGTGTACTGAACGAGGGCAACCCACACCAATCATATTCCATGGTCTTCGGTTTGAAGAGCTTCTAAAGAAAATGGGCGCCGCCAAGCTATCTGGAAGTCTACTGAAAGAATCACAAGGAAGAGGAATCAAATTCTGTTTCTTCTGCCCTCAGGTACTCCTCCCTACCGACGATTGAAAGTATTCAAGGGACTGCCAAGGAAGTAAAGTAAAGAATCTGTCGGTTAAGCTTAAAACGTTACCCTCCTTGCTTTCTATGATGTAACGTTGTCGCTCAAAATCGAGGTAAAAAATAACCCCCCAAAATAAAACTATCGCTTGCAACGTTCGGCACTGACAGTCTGTCGATGACGAACGTTGCCAGATGATTTAGCGCTTAATGCCAAAATTAATTAATATCAACCTACAAATTATTTCTTCAACGTTCAGTGGCGTCGTGTCACCCATTACACAAGCCCTGTTTGCTATATCCCAGACGCGCCACTTAAAAAAAAAAGAAAGAAAAAATGTGACATATAAATCCGAAGATACATTAAAAGGAAGCGGTTATGTAAAGTTTTACGACGAGATAGTTGCAACTAGATTTCCTGTCTGTTATTCGCTCAATGCAACGCACCGGGGTGGGGGGTGTTCTTTTTTATGACTACTTTCAGCCAGACATATATAACATAACGAATAACACATGTTGGTTGGGCAATGTCAGATTTAGCACAAATTCCATTCATCGAGCAAGCAAGGATTGCTTGTAGTTATCAAATATCAATTTCTTCATTTAATAGTGATAATCATATGAATGAACCATCCCATAAGACATATGATAGCAATTAATTAACAAAAAATAAAATAATTAAAAAAAAAAAAAAAAATCTAAAAACAATTAAACTAATGCGTTTAAAAATCAAAACAGTAAGCAAATCTTGAATTTGTTTTTACTGTAGTTCTATCCAATACAAGGCCTATAGGGTGCCACTGAATGAGGTGTGTTATATAAACGTAAGAGAAAAAAGTAGGAAGGGAAGATTACGAAGATATGGTAGATAGACAAAGTTTGACTCAAGACTTAAAAGGTTAACATTATAGAATTCGGGAAAGCATCTATGCGAGATGGGTATCTTCCATAAAGTAGCCTTTCTGGTAAAGACACTTTCGGAGTAGAACACACTTTCTTGCCGAAGGAATACAGAAGGAAGAGGGTGATTTAACATTGTAGGCGTAGCAAAGCGGTTCTTGGCCGTAAACGTCAGGGTCAAATGTGACTGCTTGTTCTAAAGATTAAAATTGGAGCGTTTTAAGTCTCGAACCCGCGTTTTATTTCGTCTTTTTCCTTAAGAACATATGGTCGCTTTATTTATGTGCCCTGACCTTCCAGCCAGTTTCTTTACATTCACATCTGCGCAAATACCTTTGTGAACGGCAGGAATCCATCTTCTCAACCGGCTATGTGTTAACTAGTAGGACTTGTATCTGGAAAAAAAGTTATGAAGTACTGACCCATATAATTCTTGCAATAAAAATATGTTTCGCATAATTCATAGATTGATAAGCTGTTAAAAACAAACAAACCAATCAAGCAAATACTTCAAGGCTGGGACGATCATTGCTCTCCACAACTTTCTTTTAAGTAATTCTTGCAGCTTTACCAAGATCTTTGTTTGTGTAGCACTAGAGACTAGTTGAGTCAAGCTGTTACGTCATATCACGAATCCCGTAACCCATTAGAGTCGTAAGGGCAACACATGTATTTTATCCGTAGCAGCAATGGTGTGTTTAGTGCCGAAGGGAAAAAAAAGTTTCGTTCGGGGAGGTAGACAATCCCTGAACCCGTTTAGAAGGGTTCAACGGGAATACTTTTCGGCGAGCCTATGGGCTCGGAGAACCCACGATAAACTCGGCCTTGTACCACATACATCCCTCGTGGTGAGGTGGGGGCTGTTAAATATTAACAGTCGAACAGATTGTTCATTACTGTCGAACTCTCTGCCTTTAGCAGAGAGGAACCCGGACGAGGGTTTGCCGAAGGGCAAAGTTTCGTCCGGGTAGGTAGACAGACCGAGAACCGTTTATACGGGTTCTAAGGGAATATTTTTGCCCGATCCTACGAGCTCGGAGAACCAACGATAAACTCGGCCTTGTGCCACATACATACATACATACATACTCGCGGTGGGTAGGGGAGGCTGTTAAATATTAAAAGTCGAATAGATCTGTTCCAGCCGTGCTGGTTAAACTCTCCTTCTCTGGGCAGAGAGAATCCCCAGACGAAGATAGGACAAAGAGCAGAGTCTCGTCTCGGGAAACAGCTACCCGACCCTGTTTTATACGCGGTCTATGCGGTATATTTGACCGAGCCTACGGGCTCCGATTGACCCACATTAAACTCGGCCTTGTGCCACATCTTACCTCGTGGGGAGGCTAGTAAATATAACACTTGTTTTGTTATTTCTTTAACCCTTTACTTGGTTACGCACTAGTTATATACAATAATGGATCATATGCAGTATTGGTGAACAATTCAACTAGAAAAATTGAAAATAAGCGTATCTAAATAAAAATTAGTGAAACGTTATAACAGATCATTCTATCTTAAATAAATCAGCAACGTTTTGCGGCATTTTTTTTAACGCCAACTCGAGATTTATCCTGTTAAGAAGTTGAAGAATTTAACGCATATTAGATTATTGAAACGAATAATGAAGTTTATATAGTGTCTTTAGAGACTTATGAGCAAAACAAATTTATAAATTTGGACGAAAACAAAAACCCCAGAATAATGTCAAAATCTGTAATGTATATAAACGCAGGTAGAAAAAAGCAAATGCCGATAAGATAGCGAGTGTCACAAAGCAATATTCGGGTCCCTGTAGGTTATCTGGATCGATATACATATTAAGAAGATATTTTAAAGATAAAGCAGATGACAATAGTTCGGGTATAAGTAGTGTAAATAATGATAACTCCTCATCCCAGAAATTCATGCAAAAATGACCGAAAATAAGTTATATATGTATATATATGGCCTTAAGTATTGAATACGCACCAAAGACTTTAAATCACTAACCAAACACTGTATTCGTTAAAAAATTCATATAATCTATATTAGTCTATAATCTCTTTCCGTGTGAAGTTGTCAGGTCTGTTGCATCTATGCTGTCTGTATAGTAGGTGTCTTCGCCATCTTCGATGGTGTCGTCATCGTCCACAGAGTCATTTTGTCCTTTTTCCTCAAAAAAGCTTAGAGGGAATAGCCTTGGAACGGGTGTTTGTTTATGATTTTGTTTCTTTAAATTTTGTTTCGAAACGTAAAATATGAACAATATTAATTCTTATCTTTAGTTGATACTAAGCAGATGAATAATTGGGCCAATGGTAAATTCAGGTAAAATTTAGCTGATACAAATTCTAAAAAGTCGTTCTGTATTCTACGCGAAAGATGTTTTCCCAAAATATCGTAGCCGAAAGGAAGATAATCCATATCAGATATGTGCGTAATATACACAAAATATATTTTCCAATATTTCGTAGCCGAAAGGAAGATAATTCATATTAGACATATGTGCATATTATACACGAAATATGTTTTTCCAAAATTTCGTAGCCGAAAGGAACATAATTCATATTAGACATATGTGCGTATTATACATGCAATATGTTTTACCAAAATTTCGTAGCCGAAAGGAAGATAATTCATATTAGACATATGTGCGTATTATACACGCAATATGTTTTCCAAAATTTCGTAGCCGAAAGGAAGATGATTCATATTAGACATATGTGCGTATTATACACGCAATATGTTTTACCAAAATTTTAATTTCTTAGCCGAAAGGAAGATAATACATATTAGACATATGTGCGTATTATACACGCAATATGTTTTTCCAAAATTTCATAGTCTAAAAGAAGAGAAGCGCATTAGACATGTGTGCGTATTATACCCGAAGACACATTTTTCCAGAGTTTCGGAGATGAAGGGAAACGACGGGTATTAGACATGGGTGCGTATTATATACATAAGATGTTTTTTCAAAATTTCGTAACCGATCCGTGTCATACATGAGTGCGTATTATACATGAAATTACGATAATCGTTTAATTTTACCGTAAAAAATTAGGAAGGGTTTGAAAAAAATATAGTTAAAGAGAAATATATTGAAGCTCGAATATATAGCAGTATGATGAATTTATTTTTTTTTTTTTTGAGAAAACAAAATGAAAATTCAGAACTTTGAATTGTTTTTAATGAAGGGCGTGCCAATCGGTTCAAATATTGATTTCACGGCATAATATAAGTGTTTCCTTACCAATCGTTACCATTTGAACATAGATAACAAGTAACGTGTCTATTTACACTATTTATATCGTTGTGGCCCGATATTGAACTTAAAACTCTTTGGGTCAAGTCACTTTTTGGATTAATCAACCAACGATTTTATCAACAGCAGAGGGAACAAAACCATGGAGAATTAACTGAAACGATATATCCAATAAAAGGAATGATACATGGAATTAGAACAATCTACTTCCATGGGCTAAAACGGTTCGGTTGAAATTTTAACGTATATCTTCTGAAGAATGTTGGAGCGTAAAACGGCCGAAACGTCGTGAATATGGCAATACAGATGAGGACAACAGTCCGAACGATGTAAATAGTGTAAATAGTTATATACCAAATCTCAGAAATATGGACAGGTATTGAATTAATCTGTCGTCTTACTTTTTATCCCACACCCATTACTGACAAGAATGATCAAGTTAAGGGAATGAAGATATTTTTGTGTTCTTGAGAAAAATAATGTAATTTAATTTATTGTCGAACGTTGTTGAATTCACTGAAAATTGGGTTTAGAACTTTAATAGTTTAAAATTTATACAAATATATTTTAAATACAGTCCGTATTGTCGAACATTGTTGAATTTACTGAAAAAAGGGCTTAGAAGTTTAATAGTTTAAAATTTATACAAATGTATTTTAAATACAGCCCGTATTGTCGAACATTGTTGAATTTACTGAAAAAAGGGCTTAGGAGATTAATAGTTTAAAATTTATACAAATATATTTTAAATACAGTCCATATTGTCGAAGATTGTTGAATTTACTGAAAAATGGGCTTAGAAGATTAATAGTTTAAATTTATACAAATGTATTTTAAATACAGTCCGTATTGTCGAACATTGTTGAATTTACTGAAAAAACGGCTTAGGAGATTAATAGTTTAAAATTTATACAAATATATTTTAAATACAGTCCATATTGTCGAACATTGTTGAATTTACTGAAAAATGGGCTTAGAAGATTAATAGTTTAAATTTATACAAATGTATTTTAAATACAGCCCGTATTGTCGAACATTGTTGAATTTACTGAAAAAAGGGCTTAGGAGATTAATAGTTTAAAATTTATACAAATATATTTTAAATACAGTCCATATTGTCGAACATTGTTGAATTTACTGAAAAATGGGCTTAGAAGATTAATAGTTTAAATTTATACAAATGTATTTTAAATACAGCCCGTATTGTCGAACATTGTTGAATTTACTGAAAAAAGGGCTTAGAACTTTAATAGTTTAAAATTTATACAAATGTATTTTAAATAGTGCCATTATTGTCGAAGATTGTTGACTTCACTTAACCCCCCTCCCCCCAAAAAACAAAGACAATAAAAGAAAAAGAAGCCCCAAACGAATGATATTCTTATTAAGAAAAATGTATTAATCTAAACTAGATAAAATGTATTTGATGACAAATATTCTGAAATCTTTGTCTCTCTGGGCTCGATGAAAATATAAATGCAAATGGGTTTCATTCGGTGATACAGAAAATAAAACAAAGACATTTTTTAGTTAGGTCGATTGATGTTTGCAAACCGTATACTGGTAAATCGGCATCAGGAATCCTTAGAAGCAGTGAATTGAAATGGATTTTTTTCAAATAAGATCTAAAAATATTGTACATCCTACCTGACCCTGAGTGAATCCTTTTGTGCAGTGGTAAAATCCCAAAAGATAATCAAAATTGATTTTTAAAGAACCATAACACTTACCTGCAAAAGAAAAAGAAACAATTAGAAAAATAATAATAATATGTGCGTATTATACACGCAAGGAAGATAATTCATATTAGATATATGTGCGTATTATACATGCAATATGTTTTACCAACATTTCGTAGCCGAAAGGAAGATAATTTATATTAGACATATGTGCGTATTATACACGCGATATGTTTTACCAAAATTTCGTAGCCGAAAAGGAGATAATTCATATTAGACATATGTGCAGATAGATAGATAGATAGATAGATAGATAGATAGATAGATAATATTGGTGGTAAATATACATATACATATGCAAAATATATAAATATATATATACATAGATGCATACACATAAATATGTAGGAGTGGATGTGTATGGATGTACATGTATATATGTGTGTGTGTAGTTATGTATGTATATGTATACATTCATGTGTGTGTATGTATGTGTATGTATGTATATGTATATGAGAATATATATATATATATATATATATATATATATATGGATATATGTGTATGTGTGTACATGGGTATATATATGTGTGTATGTGGCTACACGCCTATATGTATGTATGTACGTATATATGTTATTGTATATGTATGTATACACATGTGTTTTGAACATAAAAATAGAGGTCCTTGCTAGATTAGATAATCGTTATATTTATTCTTTATATGTTTATATTTGATTTGTAACCTTTAGTCGATATTAATTTTGTCAAATTTTCTTAATTACACAGTTCAGTAAATGCCCTTCAGTTTTAGTTTTCCCCCACCCCATCTCTCTCCACCACCCCTTTTTCTTTTCTTTTCCTCTCCCTCCCTCTTCTTTTGATCTTTAAGATTAGATCGTCTATATTGTGTGTGTATGTCACCACAAAATGTATCCTTTCCGGTTACATCTTTAATGTATTAGACATCCGGCAACATTCATATTTCTCTCACTTAAACCGTCTTTGACTCCCCTCTCTAAAACTTCTCTCTGTTAAGGTTTAATCTTCCACCGTCTCTCGTCTGTTACCCCTCTCTTTATCTCTAACATTCGTCCCACACCCTCATAGTTACACTCTCTCTAAATTCTATTTTTATTTCCGGAGTTGTTTTTTCTGTTTTCTTTTTAAATTTGTAGGTCTGATGAATTGGATCGTATTTACGATTCCAATGGAATAAATTATGACCATGGAATATTATTATTTAAGCCTTTTTATTATTATTATATATATATATATATATATATATATATATATATATATATATATTTGAAGCATTTCACCCCAAGCAAGGCGGGAAGCCACTAGGGCGCAAAGGGTTACAGAAAATATAGAGCGAAATCAGATAGGAGTAATAGAAGAGAGTATGAGGAGAAGGATAGTGGATAGATCAAGGCAACTGGAGATGTCGATTGACATTACACTTGAATAGCTGGAGATTATAGCTCTCAGGGAAACTGGAATAGGGAAGGGAGTTCCACAGGCGAGAGGTGCGAGACATGAAGCTATTGAAGTAGAAGAGACGGCTACATTTAGGAGTTTCGACAGTGAAGGGGTGAGAGCGGGATGCCAGCCTCGTATGTCGCTTGAACTCCTGAAGTCTGGGAACCAGCGAATGCAGCTCCTCGGAGCACTTACCATGAAATTATTTGTAGAACAGAGAGAGGCGACGGCGCGTCTGTGAGAAAGTGACTGTAGACGAGATGCCAGAGCAGGGCCAATTATATTGCATATGCTCTTCTGGAGCCTATCAAGAACCCAGAAGCAAACAGCAGGGGCACCAGGCAGCAATACTCCATGCAAGGGCTAATTGTTGATTTGTAGATCTGGAGGATCGATTCCGGGAAGAAAAATTTCCTGGGGCGGCACAGGGAGCCAACTTTCCTTGAGGTGGACGAAGCAATTGACTCAATGTATTTGTTCCATCTCAGGTCAGCACTCAACGTGAAACCGAGCAGCTGCAGAGAGTTGCTCTCGAGAAGTTGAGCGTCAGACATTCTAATGGAAGGCAAAGAAGGATCTCTGTGGTGATTAATAGAGAGCAGTTTTGTTTTTGAAGCGTTAAAGTTGACCAGCCGATTCCTGCCCCAGTTCACAACATATTGGAGGTCCTTTTCGAGACGCCCGGCCAGGTTAGTTTTGTCAGTGACACTATATTTGTTTTTGAGGCAGGAATAAATTGAGGTGTCATCCGCGTAGATGCCAATTTGAGAATTTATGGCATCAGTGAGGTCGTTTATGTAGATAAGGAATAGAGTGGGGCCTAGGATGGAGCCTTGAAGAACACCTGCGTTCGTGGGATAGGAACTGGAGGAGAATCCGTTGAGAACTACCTTCAATTCACGTTTTGACAGAAATGATTGTATTAGGTCAAACAATCGACCCGTAATGCCATAACCCCGGAGCTTACAAAGAAGGCCGGCATGTCAAACCCTATCAAACGCTTTGGAGATGTCTAGTGCCACGGCACGAGCTTCCCCGTTATTTTGAAGAACTCGGTAGACAGTTTCAGTGATGGCCGTAAGCACATCAGCTGTAGATCGGGCAAAGCGGAAGCCATATTGCTTGTCTGAGAGCAGATCATGGGATGTGAGGTGGTTAACCACCTCGGTATTGATTAGGGTTTCGAAGACTTTGCCGAAGAGGGGTAGGAGACTGATAGGACGGTAGTTAGAAGGGTCGGAGGGGTCGCCAGAGTCCTTGAAGATAGGAACAATCGAAGAGGACTTCCAGCAGTCCGGAAAAAAAGATTTTATATATATATATATATATATATATATATATATATTCAATTATTCTTATATATATATATATATATATATATATATATATATATATATATATATATAAGACAATAGAAAACTTATAACGCGTTTCGTCTTCTGAGGGACTTTATCAAGGCAAATGCGAGAATTTTTAACAAGTATTTATATACAAGAACAGACATGTCATTGGTTTTTCAAAATCTTTAGCTATAGGAACGCTGATAAATATTGAGGTTAGCTAAAATAATTTAAATACTAATTTGCATATTTAAAAAAAGCCGAAACATCATATATTAGTGATAGAATTTAAATTCATAAACAGAAAATACAAGTATAATAGCCTCAGCCACGTGTAAAAAAGATAAAAAAAAATAATGGAAGCACTAACAATAAGAAAGAAAAGTCCAGCACTCACTGACATTAACTATGAACACGACCAGAACATGATGACCGTGTTTGGAAAATAAAACATTTCTATAACTTCAAATGCATACACATACAACACACGCAGTCAGTTAAAAATAAAAATAAAAATTATCCTTGATAATGGCTAAAAGAATAGCCGAAGTCGCCCGGATATTCAGAACTTTTTGGCAATTTTTACACACTATGTCCAGAAAAGACAACAAATGTCCGAACAAAAGAAAATTAAATAAAAAATCTTAATCGCAATGACTTGTGAGTCGTATTTAACGTAACTTGTATAGAAGAAGGGTTGCTGCCCAAATTCACAATTATATATATATATATATATATATATATATATATATATATATATATATATATATATATATAAGGTAAAAGACAAATAAGAAAACTGTATTATTAGCCGACGCGTTTCGGCCAATGTGGACATTTTCAAGGCAAAAACGAAATGAATTTATTAAAACAAAGTAACTATTAACAACAAAACAAAATGTCCTTAGCAACTACGCCCAGGCTTTTTTCCCTATATCACCTTTCCTAACAGAATTACTACTCTCCCAAGCAAACGTACACAACTGCATCAAGAAATCAGAAGAAAATGGTTGAATCCGTCAACACAACAATAAAAACAATATTTCCACAGGTGATAGAACTTGACGTAATTTTCACTTGACAATATGAATACAATACCGTTTTCTAAATTCTTCCAGTTTCTAAGGACATTTAGTTTTGTTGTTAATAATTGTTGTTTTAAGGACATTTAGTTTTGTTGTTAATATTTGTTGTTTTAAGGACATTTAGTTTTGTTGTTAATAATTGTTGTTTTAAGGACATTTAGTTTTGTTGTTAATAATTGTTGTTTTAAGGACATTTAGTTTTGTAATTGTTTTAATAAATTCATGACGTTTTTGCCTTGAAAATGTCGACGTTTAGCGAAACGCGTCGGCTAATAATACAGATTCAAAAGCACAGAAATTGCGAAAGAAAGTAAACTATACGCCATATTTGACGCCCCCTGTTTACATTTAACATTTCAGTATTACGGCGTTCATCTCAGTCCATATCTTGGGAGTCTACGGCCTTTTGTAAACATCAGCCTACTAGCTACGTCAACTTCTCATATAAACTTCTCTATTTGCATTTAATATTTCTGCATTATGGCGTTAGACGAAATACAAGTGACACTTGCCTACAGCATCTGTGTTCATCTTAACGGATATCTCAATTTCCCATAACTAGAAAATATATTTAAGCCATACATACGGACGTAATTAGTTTGGGAGACATACCAGCAAACTTATATAGTAATCATATTATGTTTAATTACCGAATTAACTAAATTGATAAGAAAGGAGATCTCATTACATTTTGGGAAAGCAAAAAATAAATACCCTTCTCTTCATTACGCTTCAAGATTACTGAGATACATACGTATATAGGAGTAGGTAGATTTGCCTATCGTTTGGTTTACACAGCTTCATGGTTTTTTGAACAGGAGTAGAGATTTATCCGTTGTTTCCTGTTTAGGATTGACTTTCCGGTTCCTTCTAAAGTCTACTTCATCTCTATTCTTCTAAGGTCTCCGCCTGAACTGTTAAATTTTATTCACTAATTATTTATTTATTTTCTCCCTCAATAGGAGTAGATAGGTTCGCCTATCGTCCGATTCACACTCCTCTTTGGACTTTTGAACAGGAGTAGATTTTTATCCCTTATACCCGCGAGGAAGGCGTTTCGGGCCATGTGTGTGGGCATCTCCGCCGCGCAGAGTTGCCCACCAAAATTAAAATTCACGCGAATGGCCTCGTCAAACTCTCCTTGACTGGATCTGGATGTGTTATAAGAAGGGCTTGACTAGCCCAGCTGCGCCCTCAGCCACACACTTATGTGACTTCAGCTCACGATTCTTCAGATGTAGGCCGTGCCTTCATAGCCATCTCCGCCACCGTAAGCAGAGGGGAGAAATGGAATAAGAGAGGATGACGATCTTGATGCTCGGATGCGAGCGGGTGCCAATGACGACGATGAAACAAAGATATATTAATTGCGTGAAAAGCATGGAAAAAACAAGCGATAGCTAAACGCAATCAGAAAACTAAACAGAACGCAGTCACGGTGGAGTAATGGATAAGCGGTTCGGTTTGAGGAATCGGAGAGCCGAATTCGGATTCCAGTCGAATCCATTACATTCACTTACATGAATCCTCTTCTTCTCCCCCAGCAGGACAAACCGGGTTCTATAGCCTTGGATGGCAAGTGCTCTACCGCAGAAAGAAATGGCAACCTACCGCGGGAAAAATCTGCCTCGTCTAAGCGTGGCGCATAACTAAAACAAAAGCAGCCTTTTTTTTTCTTAATTTACTGCAACTGTAGTGAAGGCAACCGTAGTTGTCTCCTCTTCGAACTACTATAAAAATGATGGTTGAACCTCAAATATGTTCATTGATTGATTTGCTGTATATTTTTTAAAATTGTTATTACATCTAAATGAGTGCGTGGTTGACAGAATGTATCGTAGGATGACTATTTTATTTTTGTGATCTGGCCCATTTTAATATCGTCTGGTTAACAGATGTTTCTTCCACAATTTCGATTGTTGGGTGCAGGGAGCCTTCTATTACTAACATAATTTTATTTAGTTTTTGTAAATAGTTTTTGTAAACAGTTTTTGTAAATATTGTAAATAGCATTTGTAAATATGGAGCATTGTTAATACACATTGCAGTTCAATTTTTAAATAGTTGTTGTTTTAGCTAACCCCACGTACAATTTTTACATATGAGGATTAGTTAGGACTTCATAGAGACAATGTGGTATTATGTTGACTGTAGTAAGAATGAGTTGTTTTCGTGTAAGGAAAATTATAGTGTGTTTGAGTCAGTTATTTTGACTAGCTAGGTTAATGGTAACACAGAGAAAGATCAGCCCTCTCCATCTCCTTTTGTACGAATTTAGTTTCAACAAACATTCAGTGGCCAAATTTATCTGAATAACGCTTCATTACAAGCTTTAAGTTTTTTTTACACGACCAAATATGTTCTTTATGTGCTGTGTCCCTTCACGACGTAGGCGATCATGGCTCTCCACAATTTCCTGTCCCTCGTAGCTCTTAGAAAATTGTTCCACCGTCCATTTATTCAATCTCACCAAATGCGTTGTTTCTGTCTGTCTCACTTGATTTTAATCTTTTCTGGGAGTATCAAATTTTCTAATCCCTCTGTCCTCACTATGTGTTCTAGAAATGTCAGCCTGATGTTAAGTATAAGTTTCTTTTTTTTTGTTTCCATTTCCATTAAAACTTAGGCGTTGTTCACAGATTCGATTGTGTCCATGGTATCCTCTTCATCTTTCTGTAGGACCATATATCTGTTGCTTGATGTCACTTCTTCATCTCTGAGGAGATTGTCCGGCGTCCAAGGAGGACTGGTATCTCTTAATAAATCAGTACTCCTTTCTTTGTTTCTAATGCATTTATTCTGTTTCTTAATACTTTACTTAGCTTTTGGAATGCATCTTTAGCTGTGACAATGTGTCTTCGGATTTCAGTGTCGCGCTTTCCGTCCTCTGTTAAACCACTTCCCAAATATTTAAAAGTATGTACTTCTTTGATTTTGGCATCCCCGATTTGTAATTTGCATGTTGAGATGGCCCTTTTTGCTAACAACCATGCAACTGTCTTCTTGCAATTAATATTTGGTCATTCTTTCTCTCTTTCCTTCTCTACCTACTCTAGGGTTTTTTGTAGATTTTCTTTTCGTGTCTGCTATTAACAGTGTCATCTGCATACGTTAATATTATGTGCCGCCGATAATGAATCCTGATAGCACATGTAATTCTCTCAGAATCGCCTCACTGTATAGATTGAATAAGTCCGGTGAGAAGACACATCCTTGTCTTACACCCTTTCTATTTTTGTATATCTGCTGGATTCATTTTCTATCCGTATGCAAGGAGTTTGCTGCCTGCATATGTTTTTCATTTGAATTCTTGTTTAATAATATTATTTCAAATACAACTGTAGGTTTTTTTTTTCCGAAACTTTGTCTCCATGTTTTATACCTATGTGTGTCTTATATTTGCTCGTCTCTCCTCCCCAAAAATGCTATTCTAAAGAAATAAATGAATCTTATTCATTAAGAAAGAATTTATCAGAAAATCCGAGATGAAATTTATGATAAACTCTTTTGTAAAATCTGATCTTTTTTTTTTTTTGACAATTGATTTTTAATTTATTTTATTATTCCCACATTTACCATTTTAATGTTCCTTCATTCTTCCACTTTGGCCTTTTCTTTTTTGTTTCTTTTTCTTTGATAATTAAGCAGACGTTTCCTCTGGATTTCTTTCTTTCTTTTGCTTTCTGTCTGTTTCCCTTCTTTAATTGAATCAAAGTGATTTTCATAAAATGAACATGGAAAATGGAAAGAACAAAAATAACTGCGTAAGTTTTGGCGGAGGAAAAAAAGAAAAAAAAAAAAAAAAGAAAAAGAATCTAAATTGTTCATAATTTTGATTGACTGATAGTTTTAATGCTTGATGTTATCTCCAAAATTTAAATGGATCAAAGTAGCTAAAAATAAAATGTAGTAAAACAAATTTAAAAGTCGGTGAAAAGTCCATTTTTTTTTTTTTTTTTTTTTTTTTAGTGAACGACCTGAAAATAGAACTCATCTTAAAAGGAGAATGAAATTTGTGAAATGCACGCAAAGTAATTTGTAGAAATACCAGATGTCTTGGCTTGTCATTAGCGTTTGGCACTTTCGTTTTTCTCCTTGGTGAATTTCAAACAAAAATTTATCCTTAATTTGATCTTTGTTAAACATTTTCAAAGCAGTATCATCATTTGAAATTAATCTTCCTTTTTATTTCTGGAAATAAATGCTCAAATCTCCCATTTAATCTTTCTAAACATCATTACCTTCCGAAGTCTGCTTGCCGTTAAATTCTAGGAATATAACTACTGTAAAACAGAATTATAAGCACTTCTCTTGTGTTTATTTTTATAACTTAAAAGATTATAGTTTTGCGCACTTCAATAACATCAAATACAAATATTAATGCATTTTTTGTTAGTTATATGCAAGTCTTAAGTTATGAGAATATCGTAGTCTTGATAATTACATTCAAATTCATGGGTTTCCGACATTTTTATGAGAGTTTGTACACGGATCAGTGAAGCCAGCAAATTTTAATCGCAAAGTTGTTTTTTCTAGATATTTTATAGGAGGACACGATAGATAAATTCCTCTACGTTAGAACAGCGTTAGGTTATGATAAATTGGAAATAATTTCGTGTAACGCGTTTCGACCACGAAAAGGACTTCATCGGACTAAAGTAATATTTTTGTTAATGGAATTACATATATATATTGGAGAACCGAGTTCGATTTCTATTCGAATCCATTACATTCACTTATGTGCTAATACCTTTGGGAAAGGTATGAATGCTTTTCTTCCCCACCCCAGCTATGGGTAAATAGTAGGACAGACCGGGTTCTATAGCCTTGGATGGCAACTGGTCTACAGTATAAAGAAATGGCAACCTAATGCGTAAAAAAAATTTGCATCGTCAGTCATGTGTCGAAAGATACATGATCGCCTAACCGTGTATCACACATGGCATATAACTGAATTATTTATAATAAGAGTTATTGTAAACCTAAATTTACAATGTTTTTTTTTATAGTAAGGTTGATCCTGTACAAGGGTCAGGGCTATTCAATGTAGAGAGGTATGTTAAGAGGTAGATAAAACGGGTAAGAGAGGATGATAACAGTTAACTCTAGACATGAAAAGCTTAAGATTGTAGTGATCTGTATTGTCTGTCTTGGGTGTCTCTTGGATAGCAACTCGGATTGAGGAATCGGAGAGCCGAGTTCGAATCCCAGTTGAATCCATTACATTCACATGTGCTAATACCCTTGAAAAACGTATGAATCCTTTTCTCCTCCACCCCCCCAGCTATGGGTAAATAGCAGGATAGACCGGATTCTATAGCTCTGGATGGCAACTGGTCTACCGCAGAAAGAAATGGCAACCTAATGCGTGAAAAATATCTGCCTCGTCAGTCATGTATCGAAAGATACATGACCGCCTAAGCGTGTATCACGCATGGCGCATAAGTGACTGAATTATTTCTAATAAGAGATATTGTAAACTGAAATTTACCTTTTTTTATAGTAAGGTTGATCCTGTACAAGGGCCAAAACATTCAAAGTCCCTAGCTATATTGAGATGCAGATAAAATGGATAGGAGAGGAAGATAACAGTTAACCCTAGACATGTTAAGATTGTATTGATCAGAGAAACATCCTCTTGGGAGTCTTTTCCACAGAGCAATGCTTCGTGGGAAGAAGTTGTTCAAGTGGAACAATCTTCTCACCTATGGAAAACGGAAGGAATGTGGGAGATTTGTTGCAATGTGCGTAGCATGGTGGGTCTTAGTCATCAAAGTTAGAACTGGCAGAACTAAGGAATGTCGTACAGCTGAGCACTTTCCATGGAAATATCGAGGGAGCAGTGAGACAGAAAGATAACAACAAGGAGACTTTCGAGAATGTTTGCACAGATATATATATATATATATGTAAGCAAATATACGGATATAGATCCGACAGTATGAAGAAAAATATACGGAATAAACAAACAAAAATCCTTATATGCAATTATGCTGTTTTAATGTTAATATAATGTCAACGTCGGACGTTTCGGTCTAATAAACCATCTTCAGGACATATTCATAAAATATAATTAACATTATCAATTCAACATGACAAAGACGATGGACATAAGAACAAGACTTATCCAAACAGATAATTCAAACATATAAAACTTATCCAAACAGATAATTCGAACATATAAAACTTTCAGTTATCTGTTACCCTCACCCCTTACCCATCTATATCTAGAGATAACATACGTTAAGTTTAAGCGACGTCTAGCTTACACAGAGTGGGGTTAAGGATAAAGAATTGAAATGGTACATCTAACTCACTCATGTCCTCTCTCCCACCTCACTTCCTCACTTCGTTAATTTTACATATGCTTGGTCCGTCAAAAGTGTGTGAATTTCTTTTCATTTTTCATTTCAACCTTTGGAAGTAAAGTCTGATGATCCAGAGCCCTTAAAAAGGGTTGTGGTGAAATAACTTATTACATGGAACTTTAAGTGGTCTGTTTTTATTCAAATATATATATATATATTATTTTTTTAAAGATATGATTCCATCGCTACATAAGAGTTCTCATGAGAACTCTAATGTAGCGATGGAATCATATTTTTAAATAAATAATTATATTTAGGCTCTACTTTTGTATCGAGCACTATTTTTTTAAAAATAATACCAAAAATACGAAGAAACTTTGGATTATTTACCTAACGAGTTCTTTCCTATTTTCTATATATTTTCACGCACACACACACACACACACACACACACACACACACACACATATATCCATACATACATATATATATATATATATATATATATATGTGTGTGTGTGTGTGTGCGTGTGTTCATTAGTTTCACTTACATGCTAATAAAGGTATGAATCCTCTTCTCCCCCCAGCTATGGGTAAATAGCAGGACAGATTGGAGTTGAAGATGTTGGAATACTGAAACTTAATTCTGTTTTTTAGACGTGTCTGGGGATGTTGTCTAGCCGATTTTATTCAGATTTCCTCAGTTTTTGTGTTCATCACTTTTTGTTATAACGTACCCCACATTGTGATAATGGAGGACTTAACAACAAAAGGTGTAACGTTGGAGCAATCTGGACGCACTTTTAACTTAATTTAGTTATTTTATAAAACTTAGCAACTGTCACGACGCCATTTCCATCGACAATGCTCTGACGAATTACACTCCTTAGTCCTACCAGTTTTAACCTTCACGGGCAAGACCTGCCGTGCCACGCCCATTGTAGTGAACCAACTTCCTTCCCTTCGTATTATATTTGTGAGATGTAAGTTCAACTCAAGCAGCTTCCGCCCACGAATAACTGCCTTGTAGAACCGACTCTGTTTTTCCCCGATTACTACAATTTTAACCTGTTCAAATCTAGGCTTAACCGTTATCGCCCAAATATCCAGATCAGTTCGCAAATAAAGTACTGCTGCCCATATAAGGGTGGCAGCTGCCAGGTCTTCACTTAGCACTCACGATAGAGTCCAAAAGTGTCTCTTATAGCGAACTAACTTCATTCCTTTCCTATTATGCTAGTGAGATGTAAGTTCCAATCAGGCTACTTCTGCTCACGAATCACTGCCTTGTAGACCTGACTCCCAAGAGATTGTTTCTCCGATCACTACAATTTTAACCTGTTCTTGTCTAGGTTCAATAGTCCTGGGTATGACGATAAACTACATCTGGCCGCAAGGCTTCTGATCGGGAGATTGGAAGTCTTGAGTAGCGTGGAACCTCCACTTAATTGCTGTTTTTCCCAGGTTCAACCTAACCCGGGGTTGGAAAATACTGGCTTCCCAAACAAAACACTATGTCAGTATAAAAATACATTTTAATAGCAATACATTTTTATATATAAAGAACCAACAACATAGATAGTAAAATAACCAGCTATAAATTTTAGCTGTAGTTAAAGACATACAATTGCGTTGGAAATATATTTAGCTGAAACGATAAAATTGTGTTTAATTATGTGGATTTCAGTATTAAATAAACCATAATGTTGTTTATGCTACTAAACAAAATCAACCAACCAAATTTAGGGTCAATCGTTATCTTCCCCACATATCCCCATAAAATATGCTTCTTACTCTGTAACCCTCTACCTTGAGTGACTCTTGGGTCTTGTACAGGGTGAACTTCCTTGTAAAAAATATCTACATATAGGCTAGTGAATAGAATATTCGCTTTCAGTGTTCGAATCTCACTATGGTCGATTTTTCAGATGGGGGTGAGTTATTGATTCTATCTACCCGGGAATGAGAACGCGGCATGCGATAAGGTTGGGAAGTGCCTTAAAAACGATATGACGGAGATGTCAGAGAGGTCTTTTGAGGGAAAATGTGTAGACATAACTATTAGAAATCCTTCGATGTTTATACTAATTATAAACAGACCGAAGAAACAATTAAAAATATAATTCAACTATACATACCAATCAATACATATCCTACCAAAAGCCTTAGATTTATGATCAATAAAAAGTTTCAAACATCTAATGTAATCATTACCAATAATATAGAGTCTCAAAAATGGCCATATGTAAAAAAACAATATTCATATACGAATTCTCATGTGGAAGATTGGGTTTCCTATATATATATATATATATATATATATATATATATATATATATATATATAATTACTTACTGATACTAATTAATCCCTAGCTTGCAGGGAGAAGCGGTGGATTCATATCTTTCCCAAGGGTATTTGTGTGTAAGGGAATATAACAAACCTGACTAGAATTGAAACTGGGCTCGCCAATTTCCACCTCGGGGCCTTTTCCTTTACACCATCCGCGCATCTAAGCTTACAGTATTTGGTGTTCCCAAGAGTTTACCTATCTAGGTACTACTGACTAAGATGGACGTTGCTTAACTTTGGTGATCAGAGGAGAACCGGTGTTTCAACCTGATACAACCGAAAGCCCAGTACGAAGAAGAAGAAGAAGAAGAAGAAGAAGAAGAAGAAGAAGAAGAAGAAACTTAAACTTATTTTAAACCATTAATTGGTCAGCAAAATAAGCAACAAATTTAACAACAAATGATTGGTCAGGAAATAATCAGCAAATTTAATAAGAAATGATTGGTCAGAAAATAAGCAACAAATTTAACAACAAATGATTGGTCAGAAAATAAGCAACAAATTTAACAACAAATGATTGGTCAGGATATAAACATGTATTAAACAAATAGATAAAGCCACTTAGTATGGAATAGATTTTCATTTTGATTTCTGTAAATGTTTCAACCTTGTGGGGAAACTTGTAGACAGCTTTTTATATAAAGAAGAGTCAATGTTGCGTTTGTGTAAACCACCTCCTGGCTAAAAGAATGCGGCAAACCCCAAACGGCAAAATATTAAACTTTTAAAACTTTTAACAAAATTTTCTTCAGGAAATAAGCAAGAATAAAACAGGTTCACGGTGTCGTACTAGACAATTTTCTCCCCAGAATCTCTCTTATATATCTATAAATCAACCATGCTCAGAATATTGCCGCCACAGATGTTCCGGTGCTTCTGCTATATATTAGTTTGGTGCAAAAATAATGACGTAATAATGTCGTTTTTTGACGTTAAAAATACGTCAAAAAACGACATTATTACGTCATTATTTTTGCACCAACCTAATATTTAGATCTTGATAAAATCCAAAGGAGAATTAGCAATATTATTGGTCCTGACTTGGCATTTCGGCTGCATTCACTTTCAGTAATGTTGCTTCTCTGTACCTTTTCCCTAAATACTTTCATGGTAATTGTTCGGCTGAACTCTTCGCTATGGTACCTAGATTTTATGAATTTAAGAGAAATACTAGATTGACAATAACGCCTCATCAATTCACAGTTGGATTGACTAGATGCAACCGTAAGTTCTATGTTAACAGTTTCTTTTTTTGCGCTTCTCGCTTACGGAACTCTCTTCCGGTTCCATGTTTTTGATCTTAAAAATGTAAATGCAATGTCAATCGTTATCTTATGTCTTTTATGACTATTGTTCTATTGTTCTATTGTTCTATTGTTCTCGTTCCTTTGTCATGCATTCTGTTTTCTAATTCTTTTACACCCATTAACTCTTTGTTTTTTAGTGGCTTTGCTTGCGGAAAATTCGATTGAAAAAGATAAAGTAACTTAGTATGGGACAGTTTTTAATTTTGTTTTTTTCTTAAATTTGTAAGTCGTGTATTTAAACATTTGGACAGGTTTTTATTTAAAAGAAAGAGTTAATATTTGTACATTTTGCATTCGGTTTTTAAATGTAAAAATGAGTGGGATTATTAAAATGTAAATAATGATTTAATAATTGTGCTTATATTTATATTTGAACATCACTTTGAACACACTGAGGTAAATGCCAACAGAATTGTGATATCTGTCCCAAATAATTATTTATATAAGAATACATATTCACACAACTAAGCAGCATCCATCTTTATTGTTGTTAACACAATGCTACGATGATTGTCTATCCGGGCAACCCTCAAACCGAATACTTATTCAATCTACTTAGGGTGTACTCGACTCAGTTGAAACGATGAGAGAAATAACTTAGCAATATTAAATCAAAATCCTAACCATGGACAATAGAATGAGAACAATCTATCTCTGTAAATTAAATATTTTTTTCCTTTACAATTAGAATTTTAGGGTAGAAGGCTTCGAAAATTAAACACTTGACATATTGAAAGAAAATAGGGAGATATTATTAATAATCTAGCTAATGAGTTTGGGTGAGTAGAGTCGGGGAGTGAAGATGGACGCTAAAGATACAAATGAGCAACAAGAGACAGTTGTGGAAAGCTTAACAACATTTTATTATAATCTACTTGTAGTTGTCAAATGTTAATAGACATGTTTTGGTTTCGTACTACCTGCTGATCGATGTAAGCGAGAATTGCATTATGTTTAGATGACATATTAACCTATGAGAGTGTGTGGTGTTTGGGTAATCAATTTACGAACTTAATATTGTTTTTATTATTCGTATTGGAGATGTGATTTCCCAAAGGATACGAGAATTCATAAGCGGTATTGTTTTTATATAAAGGTGTTTTTTGACGTCCAGTTTTATTAGCAATGATTAGGTTTAATTTTTTTATAAAGAGTTATAGACTTTAGGTATCTATTCCAATAATTAAATATGTATATACAAACTGAATTTTTGATAGTTTTCCATCTTGTTTATCGGAAGCATCTGATTATAATAAAATAATGATATTTTTCGTTTTTTTCGAAAAGACTTTCAAGCTAATTTTAAAGATTCATCAACGACATAAGAGGGTTATTGATCCGTTTTCATTTTTTACGACTTAAGCAAATTAAGTAACGAAATACGTAAAGATTAATAAAGAAATTTTGGTAATCCTTCACATAAGCGGCGTAAAATAATCAGTCATAATATTCTCCCTATCTATCTATCTATCTATCTATCTATCTATCTATCTATCTATCTATCTGTTTCTTTCTTTCTTTCTTTCTTTCTTTCTTTCACAGCCTATGCATATCTATCTATCTATCTATCTATCTATCTATCTATCTATGTTTCTTTCTTTCTTTCTTTCTTTCTTTCTTTCACAGCCTATGCATATCTATCTATCTATCTATCTATCTATCTATGTCCTTTCTTTTTTTCTTTCTTTCTTTCACAGCATGTGCACATCTATCTATCTATCTATCTATCTATCTATCTATCTATCTATCTATCTATGTTTCTTTCTTTCTTTCTTTATTTATTTCACAGCCTATGCATATCTATCTATCTATCTATCTATCTATCTATCTTTTTCTTTCTTTCTTTCTTTCTTTCTTTCTACTGACTTGGGAAGATTATTAATCAGTTTTCGTTTTTGATGACATGAGTAATTCCGATATTATTTTAAGTAACTAAATACATAGCATTTTAATAAAGTAATTTTTGTAATTCTTCACATAAGTGGAGTAAAAAATCATGTCAAAATTCTACTTCACTAAAACAGCGAAAAATAATTTATCATTTTATACCTTTAAATGTTTTTCATCGTAAATATCACCGTGGCCAATGGCGTCCTGGCCATTGGGTATTCAGTCGTATTGAGCTGGGTTCGGGAAAGGGTTTCTTAGTTGAGGTGCCGGAGAAAGAAGCGATTGTGAGGTATATTCAGCCTGGAAGCCATATTGTTTCAAATGGCCGGGCTGCTTATGCATGAATAGAGCAAATCAACCCCTTTATTCTTATGGCGTTATTCATCATCAGAATGTTGTGCACCATTATGCTGATATCATTCCTAATCAAAACGTGGAAAATCTTTGGTTGCGCGTCGAGCGTAAAGGGTATCGACAATTTCGTACTTCTGAAGCGTTGTACTCGTTGCATCTTCAGGAAATTGTGTGGCGTCAGCGATGTTTACAGGACAACAGCTTCCAGGAAAATTGCCCCCTGACAATTTTCTCCTGGATAACTGCCCCCATAACTGTTCCCTCTCTGGCAATAGAAAGGGCAATTTAAAAAAAAAAATGTTGTTGCTTTTACTTCACTAACAATGATCAGCGTCATCATCAATCAAATGCTTGCAGGACATACAGCCCCGACTCGGTGGCAATGTTATCAAGATTCAACAGTCATAATAGGAAATATCGTACAAGATTCAAAAAACGTCAGCACTTTTTGAAATGTACAGCTCATAATTTGCAATTTTAGTTGTATAATTATAGTGATATCTCTAGCTATAAAAGGCAGAATGTGTGTGTGTGATGAATGCACGGCCGCAACTTTCGACAGATTTGCACCAAAATCTACATGCACATGCTCCGAGTTAGTGGGAAGGCCAAGATCGACTTTGCATTTCCCAACTCTCATCGATAGTGGAAATAATCCATTTTTTCATGCTTCTACGGCAGTTTTCATGTAGTTTGCGGCCTTTTTCTACTGGCCAGAGTGAGAGCCAATAACTGGCTGCCACGAATAGGCAGGAAGATTCTATTGGCCAGCGTGAGAGCCAACAGCTGACACGAATGTTAACTAGCATGCAAAAAAAAAAAAAAAATTCGATAGCTGCATTCGTCACAAGTTTTTTTTTTTTTTTTAAGCCTTTCATCCCAAGCAAAGCGGGAGCCACTAGGACGCAAGGGGTTACAGAAAATTTAGAACAAGATCAGATAGGAGTGATAGAAGAAAAGATGAGGGTAGTGGATAGATCAAGGCAACTGGAGATGTCGATTGACATAACACTTGAATAGCTGAAGATTATAGCTCACAGGGAAACAGGAATGGGGAAGGGAGTTCCACAGGCTAGAGGTGCGAGACATGAAGCTATTAGAGTAGAAGAGACGTCTACATTTAGGAGTTTCGACAGTGAAGGGGTGAGAGCGGGATGCCAGCCTCGTATGGCGCTTGAACTCATGACGTCTGGGAACCAGCGAATGCAGCTCCTCGGAGCAATTTCCATGGAAGTATTTGTAGAACAGACAGAGAGAGGCGACGGCGCGTCTGTGAGAAAGTGACTGTAGACCAGACGACAGAGCATGGCCAACTACATTGCATATCCGCCTCTGGAGCCTATCAAGAACCCCGAGGCAAACAGAAGGATCACCAGACCATATATGGCAGCAATACTCCACGCAAGGGCGAATTGTTGATTTGTAGATCTGGAGGATCGACTCCGGGGAGAAAAACTTCCTGGCGCGGCTCAGGGAGCCAACTTTCCTGGAGGTGGACGAAGCAATTGACTCAATGTATTTATTCCATCTCAGATCAGCAGTCAACGTGAGACCGAGAAGCCGCAGAGAGTTGCTGTCGAGAAGTTGAGCGTCAGACATTCAATGGAGGGCAAAGAAGGATCTCTGTGGTGATTAATAGAGAGTAGTTTTGTCTAAGAAGCGTTGAAGTTGACCAGCCAATTCTTGCTCCAGTTCACAATCGATTGGAGGTCCTTTTCGAGACGCACGGCCAGGTGAGTTTTGTCAGTGAGACTAGATTTGTTTTTGAGGTAGGAATAAATTGTGGTGTCATCCGCGTAGTTGCCAACTTGGGAAGTTATGGCGTCAGGAATGTCATTTATGTAGATAAGGAATAGAGTGGGGCCTATGATGGAGCCTTGAGTAACACCTGCGTTCGTAGGATAGGAACTGGATGAGAATCCATTGAGAACGACCTTCAAAAAATTTAAATCTACATGGCACTTTACTCCAATTGGATCATTCGCTTGCTTAAACTCAACATTGATTCTGAT
Organism: Acanthosepion lycidas; assembly: GCA_963932145.1. Classification (NCBI taxonomy): domain Eukaryota; kingdom Metazoa; phylum Mollusca; class Cephalopoda; order Sepiida; family Sepiidae; genus Acanthosepion; species Acanthosepion lycidas. Next base: position 61,373,286 of record OZ010597.1, on the reverse strand, counting down.
TCCACAGGACTGGGTTGGGCGTGAAAAAGTATTTGTTGTTAACATTCATTTTCATTCGGTTTTTCCAGTTACGAGTTCTTTTTTAAACCTGATCGTTTTGTGTTCATTTTGTTTAGTTCTTTTTTCGTAATAGATTTAATGTTTAGTATAGAGCTTAGAAAGCTTAGAAAAAAATCGCAATGTGAGATAGGCAAGAAGTAAGGCATGTAGCAACATCAACACGGCAAAGGGCACTCCTTTAAAGGCAAGGAAGGGCAAAAATATTTTAAATCAAGTGATAGCGATTGCTGCATGAGTCGTACAATTTTTGAATCAAGCACGGGCAACGCTGAGCCATGCTGCTAGAAAAAATATAAATCTTATTAGATAATTCTTCTTACTGGAAAACAGATGTAAATAAAACCCCAATCAGTTTTATTACTATTTATTCCCACCTCCTAGATGTGTCTTCTCTTCATTTTTTTCTTAATGGGGGCAATTGTCTAGGGGACAACTGTCCTCTCAGTATTACAAGACCAGCTCCGTGATTTGAGAGACACCATGTGTACGATTTTTAAGATATATAACCTAAAATTTACAATTTAGTTCACTCAGGCGGCGTAAAGTAAACTGCTATTCCCTGTTTGGCGTAAAATCAACAAAACCAAGGTGGAATATTGCTATGAATGACTGGCTGTCGACTCCCTCATACATCGAATACGATAGAAGAGTCATCCATAAAGATATATCCATATATTTGCTTACACACACACACATATATATATATATATATATATATATATATATATATATATATATTAACAGCCCCAAAATACAAATATATAGACCAATACATACCGTCAAATGAACTGTCATAGAAAATAACTGAAATTTATATGATAACAACCAAGATGTGTCACACACAGTAGTGATGCGGCATTAAAAGAACGCACCCTGAGTCCATTCACAGGTTTTACATAGTCAAGAATAATAAAACTACCCTGAATACGTCACTGGATAGAATTTATTGTTCGGCCAAGATAGCACACGCTTGAATACATATACTATAATTTAGGTGACCCGTAATCGAAAACGGCCTTTAAATGTGAGTAGTGTCTCGACATTAAAACCAGTTTTATTTCAATACGGCTTATACAGGCTTATACAGCAGATACAAAAGTTCCGCCCCCATAAAAGGGTGCTACCAACCTCTAGCTACACTACTGGTGAATATTTGATTTTAAGTTAACATGACATCAATTTACATCTAGTTATATCCACATATCTATACCAATCTCTTCATATTGATCTGCCTTACTTTCGTCACATAATGGAATGTTATTTGATTTTAAGTTAGCATGACGTCAATTTACATCTGGTTTGAACAGGGCAAGATAGTTAGGCAAGGTAGGCAGTGCCTACTCTTAATAAAATAGACCAGCTACATTTTTCTTCCGTAGCATAATATGAACCCAATCCAACAACATTTAGACGGATACTCTGATAACTATGCATAAAATGCAAAATAATTCTTTTTGTAGATTTACTACACAAAAGTCGCAAACTGCATACCCACAGTAATTACTGACTGCACCAATCTTTTCATCAGTACCAATCCTTTCATATCGATTTGCCTTACTTTCGTTACATAATGGAATGTTATTTGATTTTAAGTTAGCATTCGTTAACACGCGCACTTACAAATTAAATGCAAACGTTTCTGAGTTTTTCCCTCAAATTGTAAGGAAGAGCTTTTGGATTAACCTGCAAATAGAATATCTCTTGATATAATTATCGAAGGTAGAAAATATTAGAACTCCAAAACATTATGAAATTTAAATAGATCCGTCAGTCTGGATGTATGGCAACTGAGTTGAAAAATAAAATTATCGAAAAAAAAAGCGAACAGTCAAAGGGAACGTTCTTGCAACATTACAGACGTATTGTATTTTGCTTGATGAGTATTGTTTCATTGTCACTACATGATAAGAAAGATAAATCTGCGGGTCTTTTTGTGTATTAAAACCTGTAATATGACCTGAAGAAGCCAATCCCAAAACGATACAAGCACAAAATTTTACCGTTTCCGCTAAACCGTCTGAGGATCGCCACATGCGTGAAACTTGAATTCACGGGGAAGTTTTGGGTATCTGACCATTCTGTATTAGATTTATATATGTGCGTGTGTAGGGGAGTGCAGTGTTTAAGTGTATGACGTTTGAAGATGATATGGGTGCATAGTTAAAATGTTAGTGTACCAAAAATGAAACTCAGGTTCGAATTTCATCATGGTCGATTTCTCAAAAGCGGTGACTTCTTGATAATAACAGCCTGCGGAGACGATCACAAATTTCGACTCCGTTGGAAGTATCTCAAAACTATATCACGTGTTGATTCACGTTCGGTATCCGAATGTGTTCGGAAGCTGACGAATCAACGTGAACAAGGGTTAGAACTTCCTGGCGTTGTTTAGCTTCTGATGTTGCAGTTTTTTGTGTATATGTATTTACTAGTTAGCGAGTCAAAATGACTTGACTCATTTTATAGTCCACCAAGAGAAGGGTTAACCAATCAGAAGACGTAGAATATTCAATCCGTCGTGTATAAAGGCGGCCATTTTGTTTACTCTCTCCGAATGTCCAGTGCCAGCTTGTCAGACGAAGAGGAACAGAAGGAAGAACTACTGAACTACGCTCTGCTACTTTACCGGGATATCCACTGCTACGTTACCGGGATATCCACTGCTACATTACCGGGATATCCACTGCTACTTTACCGGGATATCCACTGCTAACCTGAACAACGCTTCCCTACTGTCTTCGAAATATTCACTGCTAACCTCTGGATTCTATACTCAAAGACGACTGTCATCATAAACAACATCTGATTCCACCAGATTTATGGAAGTATCTGAAAACCATATCACGTGTTGATTCACATTCGGTAACCGAAAGTGTCCGAAAGCCGACGAATCAACGTGAACAAGGGTTAGAACTTCCTGGTGTTGTTCAGCTTCTGATCCCTCCAATTTTACGCTCTCTCCATTGACAAAATGATGTGAGTTTTAAAGTTTATCAACCCACTGTTGGTTATTTGAAAGCGGAACATTTTGGACGGTAAGAATATTTCTTTTCTTTTTTTTTTTGCGAGTGAATATAGCATTAACATTTATTCGAATGATTTTTCCAGATACAATTTCTACACTTTAACCCAGAGGAGAAGAATTTATTTTTTTTCACAAGAATATTTACGCGTAAATCAATGTAAAGCACCCGACTGGAATTCGAACTCGGCTCTCAGATTTCTCATTCCTAGTCGCTATCTATTACACCACTCAAACATCCCCTTTTCTTTGTAACTAGACTCCGTTAAGCATAGTTGAAATATAAACCCTAGGTTGGGTCTGCGGGGTTTAAAGAAAAATAACAGACAACCATACACGTAAGCGAGTAGACAGTCATTCATCAATAGGTCATTAAAAGTTTCCACACGTGATTGATTTATTTTAGTTTTTAAGTGCTGACTGGTCTTTGAGTTGTATGCGAAGATGACCATATTCATCATTTTGAGAACGAAGCATGGTAATTATTATCACTTCCATTTTCAACCTTTCTGACAAGCGGAGAAAAATCATAATTCTATCTGACATTCCATGCAATCTATATAAATCGAATCTGAACAGCCCCTAGGGAAAACATCCATTCACGTCTAGCGACACATCCATATATGAAGAGAGAAGAAGAGGAAGCGTTAAAAATAAAGAGTTTATTTAAAATATGGTATATTTCGCTGGGGAACTTTGGATATATTTTGTTGAAGGAGCTTTCTCTATTTTTAATATTTCTTTTCTAATCTCCGCTCCAAGCAAGGCGATAAAGCCACTAAAACGCAAGGAGTTACTGGGAGTGAAAGAGAATGAAAAGACTTTAATGTGGAGAAGTGAGGAGAAAGGTCAATACAAGAACAGGATTCAGGAAGACAAAAGATGGAGATTGGCGTTACAAAAGATGGAAATTTGCGTTTAAATTTTTGGTGGCAGGGAAGACACAACTTTAACAAAATATTGAAATAACTTCCATATATATGAATGCTGGCAGTCATTTAAAGAAGTAAAAATGTGCAAAAGTTTCTTAATTGACAAATTTATTTTCTAACTGAAACCAAGTAGCGTTATTGATGTGTCTTTTGTCTTCTCACGCGGCCAAAACGCAATAGCCCATTATATATTAGACATTGGCAAAGCGTTTAAAAAAAACAGTAAGAAAATTCCAACTTCATTTTATTTATCGTTGTCAAAGGACGAAAGCGTGTCTGAAAATTGGGATTTTTGCTATTTTTTCCCATCATGCATCTATTTTGTTTATTGATCTAATAATCACATAATAATTGTGCTTATCCCTCTTTTTGTTAGTTCCTTAGCTCGCACGACCGTTACGCTTTGCCAATATCTAATAAATAAAGTCCTATCCCTTTTTAACCACGTGAAAAGACAAAGGACACATCAAAGACGCTACTTGGTTTCAGTAAGAAAATGAAAGAAAGAAGGGAAGATAGATGTGTTTAACGAATTTTTCAATTTAAAAACTTTTGTGCCCGCCTTACAAGCATACATATTTGAATATTTTGTTAAAGTTTTTAAGGCCCAAATATTTAACGATGCGATAGGGGAATTTCTATAGATATTTTATTCTCGTAGAATTCGCCTAAGGCTTACTAAATCATTAACTGAAGAATTAAGATTCATCAGAAATTTAAAATAGAAATAGTGAAATTTTTACGGGTTAAAAATAGTAATTATTATTATTATTATTATTATTATTATTATTGTTATTATTATTATTATTATTGTTATTATTATTATTATTATTATTATTGTTATTGTTGTTGTTATTATTATTATTATTATTATTGTTATTATTATTATTATTGTGGTTATTATTATTATTATTATTGTTATTATTATTATTATTATTTCTACTTTTTCGAAGCAACGTTGTTCAAAGACTTTTTGTGGATTTATATATTCATTCCGTTGAACATTGTTTAAGATTGTCAAACTCTGTTTTTCCTTTGGTTTTTCTTTTTTTAAATCGCCTTCTTCTCTTAACTATTATTATTATTATTATTATTATTATTATTATTATTCCGTCTTTTACTAAGCGTCCAAAGTCAGGTATAACAGTCAGTTATGTGCCATGTGTGATACACACTTAGGCGATCTTGTATATTTTGATACATGACTGACGAGGCAGATTTTTTCCCGCTACTGCCATTTCTTTCTGTGATAGACCGGTTGCCATCCAAGGCTACAGAACCCGGCCTGTCCGGCTATTTACCCTTAGCTGGCGGGGAAGAAGAGGATTCATACCTTTTCCAGGGGTTATTAACACGTAAGTGAATGTAATGGATTCGATTGGAATCCAGGTATATACAGTGAGTTAAAAACGTACGGTCCATTCTCAAAGCCATTTGATGCTCAGCAGAAAACCATTAATTTGTAGGAACCTTTTTAAATTGTATGGTACCCAGATTAAAACGGGAACATTTAAAATATGAAAAAAATGAAAAAAAAAATTAAAGTATAAAAAAAGAACTAAATGACAAAAAAAAAAGAAAAAAAAAAAGAAAATGGTTATTCAATTATTAAATCAGGTCCAGTGGAACACGAAACATTGATATCGGATCATCTTTGATCCGAGATCAACGTTAATGCAGGATTACCAGCAAACCCGATTCAAGTTCCCTGAACCCGAACATGTAACATTTTATCCAGCTTGATCATCGAACCATGGGGAACAGCGGCCTTATATTAATATCGACTCAGATACGGCAATAGCGGGCTCCCACGGAAGCCGACAAACATCGATCCTAGATCCTCTTTGATTTAGGTTCAATATCTGAGCCGGGATCGATATCCGGGTGTTAGGATCAGCATGGAAACAAGACAAATCTTAATGCTTGGATCAGCATTCGAGCCAGGAACAAGTTTCGAATCTTAATCACTATCAAGCCAGAATGCTATTTGGGCAGGGATCATTTTGGATTATGAACCACTTAGCATTCAGGATGATCGGTGAACATGGATAAGCCTTAATGCAGGATTCTCAAGGAAATCGATGCTCAAATAATTTCCTTGGTTATCTCTCATGCGGCGAAGGAAATGATCAGTTCTATTCATATTCCTGGAACATCGTTTTGTGAAATCTAATGTTTATGCGTATTCCTTAGGCTATGATCTTACCAGGAGAATCTGGAAAAAACTTGTTTAATAATTATTTCAAATTTTAAGAAATCTCTTCTCTAGAGATCAGTTCTTTTTATGTTCTTCCTATTTCTCCCGCTATACGTACGAATATTTCATATAAAGGGTGTTCCAATAAATGGAACGATTTTAAATGTTAATTAAGATTAAGCGTCTAATGATTTTTTTCTTTTTCTTTCAGATTTGGCGGACATTTGGGTTATATTATTTTTCACACATAATTGTTATGACTTAAATAACATTATCCAATAAAGAAATAAAGAAATTTTCACCAATAACACTGATTTATTTACTGCTGACTTTGATCCGTTTTAATGAAACACGCTTATATATAATCCGTCTTAATGAAACATCCTTTATAAAATACGTTTTTTGTCTCAGCGTCAAACATGTTTTATGATTTTTATATTTTATGAGCCAGAAACCATCGATAACGCATATTTTGTGCAAGCTAACTTATATTCTGTCTTAGCTAATTCAGGAACACGGAGTTTAAAAATCAAGTCATTGTTTAGCTGCAGACAGAATTGACGATTTATCATCACATTTCCAGCACCGAGCCCCTTCTCTGAGATGGCTCGACCTTGGGCAGCTTTTCCCCAAGGCCGGGCACCTCTCAGTATATTTTTTCCTCAGTTGTGACTCTGTTCTTTGACGGAGTCACCTTGAGTGCACTCTGCTCAAAGACAGAGACACAAATTAAGTAAGGTCAGGTTGTCACACAAGGTCGGTTTAATGTGGGCAGCCCGATCGCGTACTCCCGGGCTAGGAACAAAAATTGACCGCAGCCCCCGCAACCGTCTGTTGCGTTGGCCTCAGTGCGAGCACCGATCCTTCTCTCTGGTGCAATGAGAGGGCGCGGCTTCGGGCAGCAGTTCACAAGGGCTAGGCACCTCTCAGTATAATTTTCTTCAGTTACGACTCTGTCCTTTGACGGAGTCGATTCTGAGCGCACTCCGCCCAAAGACAGAGACACAACTGAGAAATGATAAACAGGTTGTTACAAACCACTCGGGAGTAATTTTTATTATTCAGAATTATGAATGGAAACATTATAATGTCCGGGGATATAATGCATAGTTATAATGATAGTATAATTTTATTGTTGTACATTATGAATAGAAACATTATAAAGTCCTTGAATATAATCCATGATTATCATGACCCGGGAATTTTATTGATATAAATCTTACTTATTATAAAATGCAGATTGTGTGTGTGTGTGTGTGTGTGTGTGTGTGTGTGTGTGTGTGTGTGTGTGTGTGTGTGTGTGTGTGTGTGTGTCTGTACGTTTATATATTGGATCGGATTTCCTACATTTTTCAACCGATTTCAACAAAACTTCACAGGACTACGTAAAATTACCTAGCGGTGGTTCTAACAGCGCCAAAAATTGGAAAAACACAATTGTTTTTGCACGAAATCAATTTGAAAAGACGATTAAGAGGCATCACGAGAATGAAAGGGGTAAACTCATATCAAGTTATACTTATTATAAAACCCAGGTTGTTTGTCTGTGTGTGTGTGTTCGTTTATATATGGGATCGGATTTTCTACATTTTTCAACCGATTTCAACAAAACTTCAATTTTTTGGGGGGGCGCAGGTAATGTTTCTTATTGTCTTGCATACTTTTTTCTTTATTTTTACATTCAGAATGCTTTAAAAATTCCATTTACTAGACAAGTGTTTATAATGAAATTCTATTCAATCGGTAGACTCATAACCATTGAAAACAATGTTTTTGTTTGAGTTTGGGTTTGACCAATTCGTAAAAAAAAAAACTAATTAAGACATGCGTGTCCGTCAACCTTAAACAATAATCTTTGTCAATTTTATTTTTTAGTCTTTATGATGGTCGATACTTGATCTATCTCTTACTGTTACATCCCCGGGCAACGCCGGGTTCTACTGCTAGTTATGAATTTAAGCATTATAAAGTCCTTAGATATAATGTATGATTATAATAGGAGAGTAATTTTATTGATCTAAGTTATGAACAGAAACATTTATAACGTCTTTGGATATAATCACTTTAGAAATTCAGTATAGGAACTTGAATTTGTTATTGCTATAATTTAATGTGGGTGATGTTAGCGATTAGCAGAAAGGAGAAATTCCAACAGAGTATTAAAGTTATGGAAGAACGATATCAAGGAAGATGTAACAACAGAACGGTTGACAGCTGGCACAAAAGCTCTTGCCATGAATACAATTTACACACAACATTCGAATTTTAATCAATTATTGTGCTATATTTCTTTCGTTTTCCCCAAAAGAATGTGTTTTATTTCACACTAAATTTGTTTTTAAGCTTCTATTGAACATTTTTTCTTTCTTCATATTTACAGTTACCTAATTCAGTCATGGCTTACGGTCATATCTCATTGGAACTTCCGTTCTCGTCCGATCACCGAAAAGCAACGTTGATCTTGGTGAGTACCTAGATGGGTGACCACTTTCGAATAATAGGTGCTGTAAGCCTCTACAAAAATTCATAGGGCCATTGCGGTACGTTAATGGCACATTTCTCTATATGAACAGCAAAGGGGAAGAATTGTGAAAGGCCTACGTCCAACAAAGAACTTTCGTGGTCTGATTATGAATCCAATCAGGACTATTTGCTACGTAGGGCATGGTCTTCTGGAGCAGGAAACTAAAGCTTTTTGTGGCAAATACTTAAGATTTTTTTAAACAAAATCCAAAGAAGGATCTGTAATGTAATCGATCCTGACAAGGAATATCAACTTCATTCTCTTTCCAACCGACGTGACGTGGCTTCCCCCTGTCTTTTCTACAAATATTTTCATAGTAACTGCTTTGATGAGATATTTTTGCGTGTTACTAGATTTACAACTAGCTCTCACCGTTTTATTGTTGTACTAGCTAGATGCAACCGTCTCGCACTTCCCACCTGTGGAACTCCCTTCAGATTTATTCCTTCCCTGATAACTACAAGCTTCAAACATCAATCACCATCTTCTATCTTCTTGAAGCTTGTGACAGTTTTGTCCTTTCCTCAAACCTCCCAATTCTCAGTCTTCTCTTCCAATATTCACTTTCACTTTCACTTTCACTCTCTGTAACCGCCTGCATTCCAGTGGCATGATTGCTTTGCTTAGGTTGAAACGATTAAAAAATACGAGAAAAAAAATCCCATCCACCAATTAAAAAACCTTCTCTAGGCCCGTGTAATTAGATCAATTGTTATAAGGTTTCTTTGTTTATATTCTATTATCACATTCGGTTCTTTGTTTTTTTTCAGTCTCTTTATATCTAAACAACAGAAAAGAGAAAGAGTAACCAATACTGAGGGCGAAAAAGCGCAGGTTCTATTCCTATTAGTGAAAAGGAATATACGATGTTGCACACACACTTAGTAATCATAAAGGGTTTTGAAAGATGTTTCTGCTGAACGTAAATTTTTTTCCCTCAGGAATGAAAAATTAAATTATTCGATTAAATTTAAACAATTTTTTCAGTTAAAAACAAATAAATGGAGGCATATATATATATATATATATATATATATATATATATATATATATATTAAGTTGGTGCAAAAATAATGACGTAATAATGTCGTTTATTGATGTTAAAAATACGTCAAAAAACGACATTATTACGTAAATATTTTTGCACCAACCTTATATATATATATATATATATATATATATATATATATATATATATATATATATATATATATATATGTATATATAACTAAAATAAATCCTAAAGAGCCAGGAAAACCTATCTAGTTTTTACCTAAACGGATCTTCAGGGTAAGCAGTTTGAACAGTCTATGTTTTATGCTTGCTACTCGCTTCGGTTTTTTTTCTTTAGCCTCAAGACTTAAGGCACTGGATGATTTGTTTCACCCTGTTCGGATGTTTGTAGTTCTTTCTTTTTTTTCCCAATTTGTTCCTCGGTACCGATTTGTTTTGACAGATCTACAAGTTGTGATATCTGAGGTTTTTTCTAAAGGACTATTACTATTAGTAAATATATATATATATATATATATATATATATATATATATATATATATATATATATATATATATATATATACTTAGTGCACCAGGTCTCTGTATTCGTCCCTTCAAAAAGTGTGGATGGTCCTGCATGAAACCTTCACCACTATAATCAAAACAATTGTGCTGTTGTCGGTTTCCTGGGAACTGATCTGCTTGACCCTCATACACCGAATTCGACGGGATAGTTGAGTATATATATATATATATATATATATATATATATATATATATATACAAGTTCGCGCAAACTGAGCCTTAAAATCATAAAAGTTTAGTGAACTGGTTGTTGCATTATCCGAAAATAATCTCATATATTAATAGCCGATAAAAGTATATATATATATATATATATATATATATATATATATATATATATATATATATATATATATATAACGACATCCCAAACTTCCAGGAACTAGTTTTATACTCTTTAGAAACCTATACTGATTATTTTCTTTTGAATCTGAGAATGGAAACAAATCCCTTTATAATATCAAAAAGAATTAATCCGTTTTGATGATTCCATAGAAACCATTTATTTATTAAGATATGTCCAGATTGAAATTCTGTTCTCATCATATTTCTGTTCCGAATTATGATGCTTTATGACTCTAATGTCATCAGCTGTGTTTATGGATTCTTAGACACATTCGAACGGAATCGCTGCAATCCCAAAATTCTAATGGAAATCCTACCAAATTTATGACTAGAAGATTTGCCATATTTTTAACTTCAAGACGATTTCTTTTGTCAGAATGAATTATGCACATAACAGAAAACCCTTTTCAGCGGCCACAGAACTTACAGCAATGGTATTAATGCTATTTTTAGCTTTTTTTTATCGGCTATTAATATATAAGATTATTTTCGGATAATGCAACAACCAGTTCACCAAGTTTTATAATTTTAAGGATCAGTTTGCGCGAACTTGTAGGATACCACACACACACAAACACACACACACATATATATATATATATATATATATATATATATTAGCAAACGTTAACTTTGGTTCAGGCGAAAAACAAAAAAAAAATGAAAATTTAAAAAAAAACGCTTTCGAAAAGGACATTTTCTCTTGACATCGATATAACCATATACAACCTCGGTCAATTTTATTGTTTGAAAAAGTTATTTCTAGAATTTTAATAAAACCATAACACATGAAACTGAATTTATATACTTTTCTTTCTAGAGAAATGATGATAAAATCTTACCCTCTATATATTTAAGTGTTTATTTAAAATATCATACAACATTGTAGAACTTAATTTGGGAACAATAACAAACTATAAAAATATGCGAACAAATTTTAATTAAATATATATTATTTACCTTTTAAAGATGGTTTTATAAAAAAATTACATATAGTTTTTTAAGACAATAAAAAATTACCAAGGAATTAATTTTGACATAGTCTTAAATTAAACTTTAACCATAATTTCAATATGAAAAAGAAAAAATGCCTATGTGACAATGTCGGCATCTTTCATATTCAATAATGTTAATCATACTTTTTTCTTTCAATAATTGACATAAAAGAAAATGGAGAACCAGTAATGGTTTTATTTTGTTCGCTGCCAGCAGTTAAATTTATATTGGGTTGAAAATGAAAACATCTCATTTCAATTTAACAAATTCGGTAAATGTAAATGGCTGATCAAATGAAATACAACAGATACTCAAATATGCAAAGGCGCAGACTGTTGTATCGCTCGCAATAAATACATGCATGTACAACCGTGTCAGACGATAACCAGTTGAATTCTTACTCTACCCATAATGCATCAGTGCACGTTTACGATTGTTTTTTTTACAGTATCTTTTAATAGTTATTTTTTTTTCTATAATAGAGATCATGTATTGCATACCCTTGCAAAAGAAAGTAAATAACGAAAGATAAAAAAAATGAAGAAAAATAATTTATATAACCCATTACAATAGACCTGTAACAACAATATAACGTCAACCTTTCGTTAAAGCTTTTTTTTTTTCTCCATTTTCTCGTCTGTTCCTTTCTTTTATCTTTGAAGCTCTGTTTGTTTTTTGGCTGTCTCTGTCGCTTTGCTGTTGATCGCATATGGCAGCGATCTAATATCCGATCTTTTCCTTCCAACACGTTTATTTATTTATTTAATTTTTTTTTAAGTTCATTATACTTTAAAAGCGATTCACCATGAAAAACAGACTTATTGGATAAAAAAAGAACCTAAAAAGTATTATTTCGATTAAAACCGATAATGATTTATATTAACTAACTTTTTAGTAAGGGATTTCAGTAGCGATGCTAATGGTAGACACAGAAAAAAATTCCGAAACTCTTAGAGAATGTATTAAAGGAAAACGGGACGAAAGGACTAATCAACAATTGTAAGAAGATATAATGTATTTTTTGGTAGCAAGTAGTACAGTCAAAATGGAAGATGTTGAAATCAAGCAAATACAGCAAATATAGAATCTGTCTATATTTCTGAGATGAGGTATTATGTACATTATTTACATTATTCGGACTATTGTCCTCATCTTTGTCGTCAAGGACACATGGCACAGTGGATAAAGGCGTTAGTTAGATCCAGGACCCAAAGAGTGTGAGTTCAATACCAGTTTAAGACGGTGGAGAATTTGGAGAGGGGAATTAACAGGAGATAACTGATAAGTGATATCCATTAAACATGGCACGCGGAACTAGAACAATCTACCCCAGTGAGCGAAATAAAGGGTTCAGTTCGACATTCCAACCACCTTAAGAAGACCATAGCGTACAACGGCCGTAACGTTGTAATAAATATGGCGACAAAATTGAGGACAATAGTCCGAATAATATAAATAAGGAGAAAATACAGAAATTTAAATATCTGGCAAGTGTTAAAACAGACGTATTGGATCATCGTAAGATGTATTCCAAAAGCTTAAGAAACAGAAAGATAACGCCATAAACATAGAATGCTGAACTGTGCTATAATATCGATCTTCCTTTATGTAAGTGAATGCAGTTTTCTTACAGATGAAGAGGGAACTTGAAGCAACAAAGATTTGGCTCTACAGAAGATTGCTGAGAATACCATGGACGGAAGATTTGAGCAATGAGGAAGTTTTAAGGGAAATGTAAACAAACAGGGTACTATAGTTAGAATCAGAAAGAGGCGACTGGAATTTCTGGGTGACACAACGAGGAAAAAAGGCTTGGAGAATTTGACACTCACGGGACATATTGAAAGCCTGAAGTACAGAGAAATGCAATGAATAAGCTAACGAAAAAGTTTGCCTGAAATGGTTGGCAGAACAGTGATTAGGAGAGATAGTAAAATGAAAAACTTCAATATGAGCTACAAAGGAAAGGAAATTGGGGAGAGCCATGGTCTGATGGGACACGGCACATAGAAGATGATGTATGTAATTTAACGGGAATATTTACCACCTATTGCTGGATTTTGGCATAAAGCTAAACTAATATACCGCGGTTTCCCTCTTTCATACTCCTCTTCAGTCTTTTGAACAGGAGTAGAGGTTTATCCCTTATTCCTGTTTTGGGATTGGGTTTCCGGTTCCTTTTAAAGTCTAATTCAACTCTATACTTCTAACGTCTACACCTGAACTCTGGCATTTTATTGATTAATTATTTATTTATTTTTCTTCTTTTTCATCCAGGAGATAATATACTCGCTTATTGTTCTGTTCACACTCCTCCCCGGTATTTTCAAAAGGAGTAGAGGTTTATACTTTGTTCCTTAATTAGGATTAGGTTTCCGGTTCCTTGTAAAGTCTTTTTATTCTCTTTCACTCTATGTATCCCCTCGGGACTGAGTGGCATTATCGCCTTGCTTCGGGTGAATTGATAAAAAAAAAAAAAAATGGATGGAAGGACAGTGACTAGGAGAGATAGTAAGTCTGTCAAACATTGCTAAGTGCTTCAAAATAGGACCCTAACTGTGCAAGAGATAGGGCACATAAAAAAACTCCAAATAGAAAGCTTTATTCTGTGAAAAACAAAAGGACAACAAACAAAAACAATTAAAAAATGTATTATGTCATTAGCTTAACTTAGCAAACAATGATTTATCAGGATCCCCTACGATTGCTGTAGCACCACTTTTCATCGGTTGTCTCTGGGTGGGGTCATCATCATCATCACCATCATCATCCTCATCAATTCCCTGATCCGTTCATCAACCGTTCTGGGTATGATGATAAACTACATCCGGCAGCAAGGCCTCTGATCACGAGGGTCTGAAGAGCATGGAACTACCTCTTAACTGCTGTTGTGTCCCAGATCCACCCAGGGTGGTAGTAGCTGTTAGGGTCCTAGCAATGGGAAAATAGTTAAACCCCTAAATGAGATCAAAACAATATGAAAGTATAAAAATAGATTTTTTTTTATAATTAAAATGCCAGAAATATATTTTTAAAAAATATATATAACTAGCAATAGATTTTTGAAAAATAAAAATATTAATAAATATTTTATTCATACGAACCTATCCTAAAAATCTTGTCGGCATTGAGTTTGATATGCTGTAAAACAAAATAAACCAAACCAAACTGTTCATAAGCCAATTACATTTTCTGAATTTGTTCACTTTCAGTCGAATACAAATTTAACTGTGCCGATAGACCTGTGTAAAAGATTTTCCAATCCCCTAAGTTATATTGCTAGCTCATTAACCAACACCTCTCACTTTACAAGGTATCCCTAAAATCTGGAGATAGAGGTAAAAATGCATAGATTCAAGAAATTAAATTTTTAACAATATTTTATTGAATTGGAATATTAACATCTTCAATGTGATTTTCAGAATTTGAGATGCAAAGATTGATGTGCTTTTCAAGATTCAATTGAACTCGATGCAATAACTGAGTTTTGCCGTCAATTTTAGCACATTCGCTCTTTATGCATTCAATCAGATGTGTTGCATCTGCGATTTTCATTGAGTACACCTTCCCCTTTAGCATACCTCAGAAAAATAAGTCAATTCTTTCTTCTTTTGACAAAACCACGTTTAATATATGGAGGAGAAAAAATATAGTTAATGAGAATTGTCGAGTTTTTAGGGACACCCTGGACTTCTTACGCTTACGGACATATCGCGTTGAAACGCGTACGATCACCGAAGCTAAGCAGCATAGAGCTTGGTCTGTACCTAGATGGATGACCGCTTTGGGAATAACAGATACTGTACATTTGGATTTGAGGGTGGTGTAATGATTAACATTTCGGAATTTTTAATCGGAGAGCCGAGTTCTGATACGCCGGGACAGTTATAATTTACTTATGCGCAAATACACTTGGGAAAGCTAAATAACCTGCAAAGGGTTGATAATCCGTAAAAAAACGAAAAAAATCCATTATTCAATCTCTTTATTTCTTTTGCCTATATATCTGAGTGTGTGTGTTAGAAAAATGGTTAAAACGTGGACGATTATGGCTCTCCACAATTTCCTTTGTAATTCTTCGTAAATTTGTCATTTCGCTATCCATGGTATTCTTAGCATCCTCCTGTAGAACCACGTTTCTGTTGTCTAGGGTCTCTTCTTCACCTGTGATGAGTATGTCCAACATTCACTGCTATACAAAAGGAGATATTACTTAATAGGTCATTACACTTTTCTTTGAAAACGAAATTTTCCTGTTTCTTAGTAATTTGCTTAGGTTTAGGAAGGCACCATTCAGTATGCCGTTTCGGATTTCGATGCTGCATTTTTCATTCTCTGATTTACTTACCAGAATGTTCTCAGAATGTACTTCCTGACATTAGCTGCTATGGTTTTATAAATTTCCCAAAGCACTCAAATCATCTTGATATGCACATCTGATCCCCTGTGATCCTGAGAGGGATTACAAGAAGAAGTTGACGCAAGCCTCTTAGAGTCAATTAAATATGGATCCAGTATATGACTGGTGAATATTGGACAGAATGCTGTGGGAATTATGTTCATGAGAGTTGCCTAGCATCTGGCTAGATGTATAAAAATGGGTTGAGAGGGACTTGATGTCTATATGGGAAGAAATGTCAGGACTTTGCCAAAGACACAGATATATTTAGTGCACATGGAATGCCAAGCTAATATATATTGGTGATAGAAATTTATCTATATAGTTAATATGTGGTTATGTAGATGAATTGTATATATATATATATATATATATATATATACAAATATAGGTAACTATACTCGTTTCGAAAAAACCCTCGAATTTTTGATTTGCCAATGATCAAACCAATCTCGAGGGAAAAAAAGGTTTTTAAAAAAGAAAGAGCTAGAAACATGAAAGTCTGTCGAAAAAAAATCGCACAGATACAGGTTTGAAGCCCAAAGAAAAAACCCCGATACGAGTAAACAACTAACTAACAAAAGAGTTCAATACAACCGTAGAGCAGACCTAGATACACCTAGTGAGCCAGACAAACCTACCAAGGTTTCACCTAAGCGGATCGTCAGGGAAAGCTGGCCAGCTTTCCCTGACGATCAGCTTAGGTGAAACCTGGCTAGGTTTATATATATATATATATATATATATATATATATATATATATATATATATATATATATATATATATATATATATGAATTATATAATATCAAATTATACAATATATATAAAATTGTATAATAAAATTATCCAAATCACGTAATAACAATATTGCCCAATTGTTAGCTTTGCCACGTCTACACATGCGCACGAAACGAGAGACGCTGGAAGTTTCATAATTTTTGAAAGAATATTGCATATATATATATATATATATATATATATATATATATATATATATATATATATAACACATATGTATATATGTTTATATATTATTATTATTATTATTATTATATATATAATATGTAGTATATTAATAAATACACATATACCTATGTTTACGCCATAAATTAAATGAATATTTATTTGCTGACCTGTATATACAGTCTACTGCATACATATACAGTTGCAAATATCTCGTTATTTTGTTTATATACACACTTATATCTACATAATATTATATACAAACACTTATTAATTAATTGTAAATATCAATTTTTGATGTTGTTTCCCTGACTTCGAAGTTTCTTGGAATTATCCATTCTTCAAGGGGTCTGTATATATATATATATATATATATATATATATATATATATATATATATATATATATATATATATTTCAATAAAGGTGCAATTAATTTACAAATTCATGAATTATTCATACATGAAACAAATACAAAGGTTAATGATTTAAATGGCGAGAAATCCATCTTCGCGAACAATTCAAATAATATACAAAAACCCCGAACCTGTTTATGAATGAAAAGATCCTGTTTTATAAATTTCCGTTGCATTAGATCTTTTTATTTTACAAGCTTTTGTCTATTCCTACAGACATCCTCAGGTATGAAATAGATTGTGTTCTTGTTTTTACTCTCAGTAATAAGTGGACAAACGAAAACAAGGTTGTAATCCGAAAAATGCTATGAGAAATGTGTGTTATTGTTTTGGAACGTGCAGTCGCAACGCTGAGTTTGAATTTAAATTTTAAGGTTAAAATTATGCGTTTATGTACAAATGTAGTGATAAGAGAATTCTTTTTTACTGGTAAATTTTCCGTCAAAGTGGCATGAACTATATTGTTCAATAATTACAGTAATGTCGCACTTATTATCCTAAAGTTGCACTTGGATCAGTTATTTTAATTTCAATAAAGGTGCAATTAATTTACAAATTCATGAATTATTCATACATAAAATTTATAAATCAGGATCTTTTCATTCATAAACAGATTCGAGGTTTGTGTATATTATTGAATTGTTCGCCAAGATGGATTTCTCGTCATTTAATCATTAACCTTTGTATGAATAATTCATGAATTTGTAAATATATATATATATATATATATATATATATATATATATATATATATATATATATATTCTATCAATCAATGAAAGTCGTTCAGGAAATATTGATGAACTGGTGTTCCAAGAAATCGATATGGGATTTGTTTGTCAATGAAGGTTTCACGGTTATAGCCTTTCTACTGACTTTTTTTAATGTTAATAAAGATCGTCCTCTCTTCACGTCTCCTCCATACGAAATCAAATTTGATTATGTATATATTTAATGTTATGAATAATTCCAAAGCAGAAATCCTATGAGCGAAAATGCAATTAGAGTCGCGAATGAACTGATTAAGACACATCATATTTGGAAGCTTTTCTAAGGCCCCGAAATGAAACTTGGGCAAACGCTCTCTTTTCCATTAAAGAAGAACGTAAATAAGAATAGAGTAATAAAAAAATAAATGTGAATTCAGAAATGAACGTATTTAGGAAACCATTATAAGAAAATTGAACATAAGATAGGCAGCAGAACCAGAAAATTAACCTAAGAACTTGTGTCATGCTCTAACATAACCTCAGGTTTACGGTCATATTACGTTTTTCGTAATTCCACCAATGTTAAGCAACGTTGAGCCTGGTCAGAATCCTAAATGAGTGACCGTTTAGTAATACCACGTGCTGTGCGCTTGGGTGTACGGGTGGTGTAATTGATAACAGATAGGAATTTGGAGTCGGAGAGCCGAGTTCCAATTTCAGCTGGGTACGCGCAAAAACCCTTGGGACCATATGAATCCACATCTTCTCCCTCCAGCTATGGGTTAATTCGTAAGAATTACATCAGTAAATCATTATTATTTCTTATATATAAACGTATATTTAATATACGTTTTTCTTTTAATTAACCTTCAAAAGGTTGATAAGCCGTAAAAAACAAATAAGTCGATCAAACAACCCTCGCCATATCGAGACTCTCATAAGGATGTTATGTACGGCGTCCAATTCGTTCAGAAATGTCTAAACTATCAGCTATTTATGAGATGGATAAATTGTCGCCTAAATGACGCAAAAATAAAACAGCACTGACATCTCATTTTAACAGATATATATATATATATATATATTTACATAAATAACACAAAAATGTTGTAAAATACTAAAGAGTAAATTCATGCAATAAAATAGCTATTGGCTTCAACCACGGCCTCTAGCCGACTTCAGAACCTCCTGTAACTCTTCTGGACGGTCTCCTTGTTTAAGTTGGTGAATCCTTGCTTTCAGTTCATCTTATGTGTTAGAAGGAGTTTTGTTGGCCTCTCGCTGATGTGCGTTCGGCACATAATAATCAAGGAGGTTGCAGTCTGGGGAGTTAGGTCGCCAGATTTAAATGGTGATGTGGTCACAGAAATTATCTGATTGGGTTCTCCTGCTTGTTTGGCATGGCGCAGAGTCCTGTTGCCAGACATAGGGTCTTCCAGTTGCCACCCTCTTGACCCGTGGCTGCACTATCTCCTCAATGCACTTGATGTAAAACACCGTGTTGAGTCTTAGGCCCTGTGGGAAGATGAATGGAGGCATAACGTCGCCATCACTAGTGATCCTTCCAAACACTTTCGTAATCGCCATTAGACTCATCCAACTCTTTCCGAATCCTCTGCACTTTCCTCAGATTGACACCAAACACTCTGAAATGTTCGTGTTGGAACTTCCGGTACGTATGCCAAGAGGGACAACATGCCGTTTTTCTAATTTCTGTCGGGGTGAATTGCGTCATTGTTCTCTTTTTCTCACAGACGGTGCCCAACTGACCCTACTAAACGGTGCAGGCGACCAAATCAAAAACCAACAGCAGGCATGCGCGAAATTAAAATTATAAAATGGCGACAATTTATCCATCGCATCCTGTACAACAAATATTCTCAATTCCATAATTAAAAAATATTTCAAATAAAAGAATCTTCTAGCTCTTAAAGAAAACAAACCTTTATCAGATTTTATGGACCGACACTACACAATCCCAAACGAAAACATTATTAAATAGAAAAAAAAAAAAAGCACATTGCTTGAAAACTTCCAACATCAGTAACAATGAAAATCGATAACATATAAAACTATAAATGAAAGTAATGATATAATCAATATGTCGGCTTTTCACACTACCTTAAACGAAAGGTTAGGAAGGAAACTTCCATCGATACTACAAGAGAAAACAGTGGACTCCAGAAATTTATTTTCCTGAAAAGAGAAAGATTTTACAAATTTCAACCGAAAGTAACGTTAATTTTTCTGTCAGTGAATACCGAGTATTTTCTCTATAGAAGCAGTTAATGTCAACATCACCTTAGCAATAATGGACGCTTTCACTGTTTTGTTCGGGAATTTTCGGAGACTGGATACCGAAACTTATCCTCTGACACTTTCGGAGACTGCTGACTGAATAATAACCTCTGATAGTTGAGCAATTTTTCACACAAATATAGCCTACCTTAACACTATGTTTTTACAATTCACACAAACACACATATCTCTATCTATAAAAGGCAGGATGTGTGTGCGTATGTGTGTGTGTGTGTGTGTGTAACGAATGTACGGCCACAATTTTCGACGGATTTGCACCAAAATTTACATGCACATGCTCAAAGTTAGCGGGAAGGCCAAGACCGACTTTGCATTTCTCAACTCCCATCGATAGTGGACATTATCGATTTTTCATGCTTCTACGGTAATTTTCATGTAGTTTGCGGCCATTTTCTACTGGCCAGAGAGTGTGAGCCAATAGCTGGCTGCCACGAATAGGCAGGAAGATTCTATTGGCCAGCGTGAGAGCCAACAGCTGACTGACACGAATGTTAACTAGCATGCAGAAAAATCGATAGCTGCATTCGTCACAAGTGGGAAAAATTTAAATCTGCATAGTACTTTACTACAATTGGCTCATTCGCTCAACGTTGATTGTGATTGCGCAGACCTGGGTTGGGTGTGAAAAAGTATCTGTTGTTAACATTCTTTTTTCATTCGGTTTTTCCAGTTACGAGACCTTTTTTAAAGCTGATCCTTTTGTGTTCATTTTGTTTAGTTCTTTTTTCGTAACAGATTTAATGTTTAGTATGGAGCTTAGAAAAAATTCTCAGTGTGAGATAGGCAAGAAGTAAGGCATATGGCAACATCAGCACGGAAAAGGGGACTCCTTTGAAGGCAAGGAAGGGCAAAAATATTTTAAGTCAAGTGATAGCGATTGCTGTATGAGTCGTATGATTTTTGAATCAAGCACGGGCAACGCCGGGCCATGCTGCTAATATATATATTTACTAATCCGACATATTTTAATTTTTTTGCTCAAATCTTATTTTTAATGGAGACCCATATTTTCAGTAAATCTGTTTTTATTTATTCAATAAACAGTATATCTATGTATTTCCATCTGCCAGTCTGATTATCGAAATA
>OZ010597.1:61339233-61344233 GCA_963932145.1 Acanthosepion lycidas | reverse complement strand
TATATATATATATATATATATATATATATATATATATATAAAGAGAGAGAGAGAGAGAGAGAGAGAGAAAGAGAGAGATTGGCCCAAAATGTACTCAGTCTTCAAATGACAATAAATGCAGTGTTTATTGACTTGCAAACAAGACTAATGATTAAAATTAAGAAATATTAATGTTTATTGACTTACAAGGGTTAACGGTTTTAATTAAATATTAAATAAAATTAAATGCGTGTATCTGAAGAAAAAAAATTAATTAACAATTAATAGACAGAACTTGTCGATATTATTTAACCAAACATGTTTGAAAAATTATTCCTGTCGAAATGTACCTCATATATATATATATATATATATATATATATATATATATATATATATATATATATAAGGTTGGTGCAAAATAATGTCGTAATAATGTCGTTTTTTGACGTATTTTTTAACGTCAAAAACGACATTATTACGTCATTATTTTTTCACCAACCTAATATATATATATATATATATATATATATATATATATATATATACGTTACCCGTATACAAATAAAATGATTCTTGAGTACATTTAATGTAAGTCTTAGCAATACTTGGTTTCAGTTGAAGAGCAATTCACTTAGGCGCCGGAAATCTACTTTCTCATGCAGCAACTTCCTGTTTTATTTCAAGGGAAGATGAAATGTTCTAATGCCTCCAGCTACCACATTTACGCTCCAGGCATGATTTTCTTAAGCGTACACATTACAAAGGTAGAATTTGGAATTCTTTATAGAGTACGGATGTCGATAAAGGCTTGAACTTTCTCGCTGTCAAAGGCGAATAAAAAAAGAGAATGTATTGAAATATTCTTTATCAAGACGAAACGCGTAAAACAAAACTGTCTTACACGTCTTTTAAATCTTAGAACAATTGAAAACTTTTAAATATATAACGATGTTAGGTAACTGAATGACAAATTAAAAAAAAATCTGTGTAACTAGTTTCGATCTCTAAAAGAACTTCATCAGACTATTCTTACTGATGTATTAGGTTGGTGCAAAAATAATGACGTAATAATGTCGTTTTTGATGTATTTTTTAATGTCAAAAAACGACATTATTACGTCATTATTTTTGCACGAACCTAATAATTATAAATATGTTGGGAGAGTAAGAAAATATATACGTCGGTTATCAATATGCACCATGTGGATACTCTGAAAATGTCCTGGCGCTCCGACGTGTCAAGACACACAGTTGATATCATTCTGTTTCCCAACATCCTTTTTTTGCCGTTGTTTTTAAATATCACAGACTGCGACAACTGAAGGTTTGCTTAGAAATGAAATGCACCAACAAACCACCCGCACAAACCAAACACAGTTGTAATTCCAGGGTAAAGATCGAATGCCCCTTAAATGGCAGTTGCTTGCAAAACAATGTAATATACCAAGACACTGTAAAATCAGCAGATAAAATATTTAAGAAAATATATATAGAAGCAACTCAAGGACCCTAGAAACATAGGAACCACGCCCACAAAACATCCTTTACGAAGAGAAAATATACATAGGAGTAACTGAAGGACCCTAGAAACATAGGAGCTACGCCCACACCCTTTACGAGAAGAAAAATCTAAGAATGTTAAAGCAAATTTACAGCAGAAGATTTATTTGGAAATCGGAGCAATTTTCACGTTACCTTTTTAAAAACTACTTTTTTGTAAATGACGAAAAGTGTCACATTGATTTTTTTTTAACATTCTGTCATTCATTTAGCCATTATAGTCAATAAATATATACATTATAGTAGCTATGATTATATTGTTTAATATGTTTCTTTTACTTAGGTACATCCAATACAAGGCAACTCAAGCTTCGCCATTGTTATGTAAAGCTTGAAAATTCACTGCAGCTTTTCTATTAGAATTAAGCCCTTGTAGACAAAAATATATTTCGAATTATATAACGTTTCACTAAACTAAATGTTAGCGATAACATTACCATTAATCGTAATAGGCCTCTGGAGTCCTGATGGCAAGCTCACGGGTGATTGCAGTTTAGACAGAATGCGAATGCTCCGCCGGTTACGCACGGTTGTGTTGCCAGGGAGCCTATTTTGACCAGTTGGGAACCAATTACATCGAACATCTCCACTGCAACAGGCATAAACTCATATCTAGCAGGCAGGGAACGGTGTTTAACTAATTTATGCCCGTCAGTCTGTCGGACGACAAAACCGAACGAAGTGGTGTTTTATTCACAATGGCAGGTTTGTTTGGAATAATTTAATTGGAAATGTTTATAAAAATGACGTGGGGAATCATAAAATAAACAAATGATCGAAGAATTAATCGACCTAAAATGTATCATGAAAGAGAAAGTGAAAAGGATAAGGAAGAGAAAGAGAAGAAGAAGAAGAAGAAGAAAAAAAGGAGAAATAGACAAAGAAAGAAAAGAAGAATGGTGAAGATGAATGCACGAAAGGGAAAAAGAAAAAGAGAACGAAGCGAAGAAAGAAGATGATGAGGAAGAAGGTGAAGAAGAAAGAACAGAAGGAAGACGAAGAAAAAACGAGAAAATAATAATAATAATAATAATAATAATAATAATAATAATATTTAGAAGAAGAATATCATGAGAAAAGAAAGTGAAAAAGATCATCAAAAAAAGAGAAGTATAATTATTAGGTTGGCGCAAAAATAATGACGTAATAATGTCGTTTTTTGACGTATTTTTAACATCAAAAAACGATATGAGTTTATGCCTGTTGCAGTGGAGATGTTCGATGTAATTGGTTCCCAACTGGTCAAATAATGACGTAATAATGTCGTTTTTTGACGTAATTTTAACGTCAAAAAACGAGGTTTATTGTACACAACCAGTACAATATGAAATACGGTACAGTTATACAGACAGGTCAATCTAGTAATGAGTGCCACTAGTCAGACGTGCTTGCATCTTCGCGTTCTCACTCAAGTCTCTCGTAGACAGTTTTATAGGTACTTACTACCTATAGTGTAATTATAGGTAATACTTACTACCTATAGTGTAATTATTCATGGGGTGACTGGTTATTCCATTACATCAAAGACAAAAGAAAAAAACCGTCAGACTCTATAAAAATAATTAATTTGTAAGCATGAGAGAGCTACAGAAATTGTGGGCTGTCAAATTAATGGTCATGCTTATAATCATCAGAGTACTGGAGGGGCTTTGTGTTAAGACTTGATTCTAATCTATACTTGTGATGTGAATTTACAGTAAGTTTTTATTTTGCCTTTTCTATGTGCCGTGTCGCTTCAGGACGTTGGTAATCATGGCTCTCCACAACTTCTTATCCTTTGTGGCTTTTAGTATTTTTTATCTAGTCACCGTTTTGTCGACCATTTACATTAAATTTGTTAGGTTGGTTATTCGCTGATTTTTTCTGTCATTATTATCTTCAAAAACCAAATGTCACGTGAGTACCAAATTCTCCAAGCCCCTTGTCATCATTAGGCGCTCTAGAAATGTCAACTGTTTCTTTCTGATTCTAATTATGTGTCCTTTTGTTTATATTTTCTCTGAAACTTCGTCTTTGCTTACACGTTTCGTTCATGATATTCATGCTCATCATCCTTCTGTAGAACTGCTTCACGTTGCTTCACGTTTCTTCTTCATCTTTGAGGAGATTGTCCAGCATTATAGGGATATAATATATAGGAGGACCGACATAACGGCTCATTACTCTTTTCTTTGTTTCTAACGATTTTTTTCTTTTTTTTTTATACTTAGCTTAGCTTCTGGAAGGCAACTTTCTCTATTCTAATATAAAAAAAATAGATATTACATAAGATTTTAGTTCTCTTTTCCTTGTTTCTTACGGATTTCTCCTGTTTTTTATACTTTGCTTAGCTTCTGGAAGGCATCTTTTTCTATTCTAATGTAAAAATTAGATATTACATAACAGTTTAGTAATCTTTTCTTTGTTTCTAAAGAATTTTTCCTGTTATTTTGCATACCTTCACGAAAGCACCTTTCTCTATTCTGATATAAAAAAATACATATTACATAATAGTGTAGTACTGTTTTCTTTGTTTCCAACAAAGTTTTTCTCTTTTTTTAATACCTTGCTTAGCTTCCGGAAGGCAAATTTCTCTATTCTAATATATAAAAAAAATACATATTAAGTAACAGTTTAGTACTCTTTTCTTTGTTTCTCATAAATTTTTCCTGTTTCTTAATATTCTGTTTGGCATTTGGAAAGCATCTTTCGGATCTCTGTTAAAACGTTCCCTAGTCAACAAATAATAAGAAAGATTTTGTTGCTTTCTGTCTTGGCCCGGTAAGTAGTTTTGAAAACATATTCGGTCTCATTTATTTCGCATTCACCTTCCTCTTCAGATTGATTAATTGACTGATTTCTTTGTTTCAAAAGCACATCAACTCCTTATGGGTCATTTAATTTGAATTTTGTTAGGAACTTTGAAGTAATAAATATAGCATATATGTTATTCTGCTTTCACAATTGAATGCATGGTAGATGATGCTCAGCTTTTGTGCCTGTACATGTTTGTGTGGATATAATTGTTAGTTACAAGATATGTGTGTTTGAAGTTGTAGCTTTGTTGAAGTCATATTATAGAATACCGTTTGATTTCTTAAACAAATTGTAGGATATTACATGGATTAATGTTATGAATGTTATTTTATGTTGCTTGTTCGCATGGTTCGTTTTGTTTAGCGGAATATCAACTTCTGTGTGCCATTTAATGCTGAAATCTATGGGCCACTCAATGCTGAAATCCATTTTTATGTTGCCAACTAAATATATTTTGAACGCAATTCTATAATTTCGACTATAGATAAAAAGTATTGCTGGTTATTTTGCTTTAAAATTTACTGTTGGTTATTTTACGTGCAGTGGTTTCTCTCTGTCTTTTCTACAAATATTTTCATAGGCAACTGTTTTAACAAGCTATTTTTACTGTTGCCTCAACTACATGAATTTAAGCGTTGGCATCTCGGTTCAACCCTTTCACTG
>OZ010597.1:61321733-61326733 GCA_963932145.1 Acanthosepion lycidas | reverse complement strand
AAACGTAAAAGAAAACATTTTATTTTAAAAATAAAAGATATATTAACAAAAAATAATAAGAACCTCCTAAAATTTATTGCACAAATACTCCTTTCTTTTCAATAACTCTTAGCAACCTATTGTCAACATCTAATGCTAGATTTGCAATTTTAGCGGCTGGTAAATTGTTTGCAGCAACTTTAACTGCCTCCCAGAGGTCACACTTGCTGTTGAATTGCCTTCCATTAGAATAAATATCTCTCTTGAGGATGCTCCACAGGTTCTCAATGGGATTCAAGTCACAGCTATTTGAAGGCCAGTCCATAAGATAATCTTGAACAAATCCCTTTTCTTTCAACCAGGATTTTGATGCATGACTTGGTGCGTTGTCTTGCATAAAGATCATAGATCTACGCTTGGCTAAAGACTGGTTATCAAGCCATTCGAAGAAATATTGCTCTAGAAAATCAGAGTAACTTTTGGAATTCATTTTAACCCCGTCTTTCAGTTTAAATAGACCCACGAGCTCATTACCAATAATCACAGCCCATATCATGATCCCACCGCTGCCTTGTTGGCGTTTAAAAAATTTTTCTTGAGTTATGTTGCTTGCAAAGCCATCCTCGAGCCCATCCATCGGGCCCATTGAGAGTAATCCTTGATTCATCTGGAAAAAGCACTTTACTGAAATCAGTTTTCTTGTATTTTTTTGCTCACTGCAATCTTCTTTCCTTATGTTTTTTTGTTAAAATCGGTTTCTTTATTTGATTTTTTACATCAGCAAACTTCTTTAATGCTTTACACCTTGTTTCCCTTGACACCATAGGAGCTTCAGCGGCCTCAAATACGAAACGCACTTGACGCATTTGGGTTTCTTATTAATTCTCTTCGGATAAATGATAGATCTCGCTTTGTTAAATTCCTGAATTCAACTTGAGACTTTTTTTTTCTTTGGTTGAATTCCCATTTGACATATTTTCTTGATTGTTCGATGATCCCTTTTCAAATCCTTAGAAATTTGAAGCGTAGACTTTCCTTTGTTAATTTCTTTGATTATATAGTTCTTTTCATTCATTGTTAGTTCTTTTTTACGAGCCATAATACTAAATTATAGTTCTTGCAAATAATCCCTTGACACTGCAAATTGTTATAATTACTAAAAAAAATACTAAATATAATTCTGAAATTGAAAATTGAGACTTAATTGCTTTCATGCTTACTCGCTATACATAATAGTACAGGTTATTTCATTGGATAACACATATCTATGAATTTTACATAAAATATTTGACAATACCTCTTTTGCATATAATCTCTAGACGCAGTTTATATATATCTATAGGTAAAAAAATGTGTAATACAAGTAAATCCTATTAATATAAAATATTAAAACTGATTTACAAAAGAGAGCTCAATATAATTTTTATTATAGATCATATAATTGAATTACAATTAATGACATAAATAGCTGCGATCTCATTAATTGTAATCCGCTCATACATGCATATATATATATATATATATATATATATATATATATATATATATATATATATATATATATAAGGGGAACCTTTGTGGTGTGGTGAGGCGACTACACCCTACATGATTTCCTTCGAAGCACTGCTACAAACAACAAAAGTGATATATATATGTTCACTTTCGTTGTTTGTAGCAGTGCTTTGAAGGAAATCATGTAGGGTGTAGTCGCCTCACCACACCACAAAGGTTCCCCTTATATATATATATATATATATATATATATATATATATATATATATATCTGTAGAAATATAGTCTTAAGGTGTGCCATATTTATGGGATAAAGTGCTGAATATCAGAGATAGAGCGTCTGTTTCATGCTAAATGCAATCGTCAGGCCTGACGATTGCATCTAACCTGAAACAGACTGTCACCTCTAAGTGTTGCCTTCTATGTTCACTTTTATATATATATATATATATATATATATATATATATATATATATATATATATATATAAGATAATATATGATATATGAATAAAATAGACAATCGGAAAATAGTCCTTACTCTTTGCCAACGAGACTGATGATAAACAAAAGCGAAATGCTGTGGAGTTAGATGAATTTCAAAAAATTTAAAAGACTTTCCTGTATAAGCGTCTTTTTGGATAATAGTAACTTTTTCTTTTTTTGACTAAATGTTTGTTTTTGTTTTCCATGTCGACAATGTGTTAAAGTTCTCAGAATACTTTTGTAGAATAAAAGAATATATTTGTAGAGAAGACAAATTGAATGAAATAGACAATAAGTACCATTTTTCGATTGTCTATTTTATTCAATTTGTCTTATCTACAGATCGTTAGGAATTCGCATTGTATAAAGATATAAACCCCAGGTTCAAAAGAAAAAAAGAAAAAAAAAGGTGGCTTTATTTAGACAGGAACAGAAAAAGATATCGACAAACAACAAACAAAAGATTAACATTTATAAATAAATTTTATATAACAAAATAAAAAATATTTGAAACGTATGGAGTGACAGACGTACAATTAATAAAAGAACACTAAACACTGATATTAGATGTCAGTTCAAACTTTTGCGCTTCAGGAATTGGGAATGCGAATGTTAGTAATGGCAGACAGAGTTGCTGTAGAATTTTTACAAAATTTGGTTGTTAATTCTTCAGCAATGTGAAATATAGAATTCGAGAATAATACTTGTGTTTCGTTTACCCTTGGTTACTTGGATTTCCTCTGGTATGAAAGGAAAGTGTTTTCTATTTACATTATTCGGACTATTGTCCTCATCTTTGTTGCCATATTTATCACAACGTTTCGGCGGTGGTTGGAAACTGAACCCTTTATTTCGCTCACTGGGATAGACTGTTCTAGTTCCACGTGCCATGTCTAATGGATGTCAGTTATCAGTTATCTCCCGTTAACTCCCCTCTCACACTCTTGGGTCCTGTCACTGGATCTAACTAACGCCTAATCTAACGCCTTATCTAACGCCTTATCCACTGTGCCATGTGTACTTGAGGACATCTCTGTATGAATTTCTGGGTATTATAAACCTAATGTATTCAGCAACCATTTTTTACCAGTGCTCATATTGCAATCTATTGGAACTAGAACAGTCTACCCCAGTGAGCGAAATAAAGGGTTCAGTTTGACATTCCAATCACCTTAAGAAGGCCGGATCGTACAACGGCCGAAACGTTGTGATAGATATAGCGACAAAGATGAGGACAATAGTCCGCATAATGTAAATAGTGTACATAATACCTCATCTCAGAAATATAGACAGATACTGTAAAATGTTTTCTTTCTATTTATATGGGTACAATATTCCCTTATCCTTTATCGATTAAATAGTCAAATAGACTCAAGATTTTCCGGATAAAATTTGCTGGTTCCCTATACAGCAAGTAATGGAATAGGTGTGTGCGTGCATTTTTCATCGCTTACGAGAAACTATTTTTTCTACGAACTATTGTTGGAGGTCATGGGGAGACTAAAGTTACAATCCCAAAATCTCAATTGATGATGTATGTCACGTGAGTGTAGTTGACCGATTTCAAACTCTCTTTCGTAGGGGGTCATTCTGTTTGTTGTCAAGCAACCCTAAATTCCTTTCCTGACTTTTTTCACCGAAACAAGACTCAGTACAGATAGTAGAAAAAAAAAGAAAGAAAAAAAAGAAAGAGAGAAAGAGAAGGAGAAACACAAAGACAGCGCGTTTCTTATTAAACTGATTGTACGTCTGATTCAACAGTTAACATTGAGGGCCATAGGACAATATATGTTCAGAGAACTTTAACACACACACACACACATATATGGATAATTAGAAAGTAGTACTTAGGTCATGCCGACGCGTTTCGTCATTTGACTTTATCAAGGCAAACGTCCTGGGTATGACGGTAAACTACATCCGCGTCCTGGGTATGACGGTAAACTACATCCGCGTCCTGGGTATGACGGTAAACTACATCCGCGTCCTGGGTATGATGATAAACTACATCCACGTCCTGGGTACGGCGATAAACTGCATCCAACAGCAAGGTCTCAGATAATGTTTTCAGAAAAATAATGTTGCCAGCTCTAAGTTTTTGAAACAATAATGTTGCCAGCTCTGTTTTTGAAACAATGTTGCCAGCTCTATTTTTTTTTGTAAAAAAAAGTAATGTTGCCAGCTATGCGTTTTTTTTGTAAAAAAAGTAATGTTGCCAGCTATACGTTTTTTTGTAAAAAGTAATGTTGCCAGCTATACGTTTCTTTGTAAAGGAATAATGTTGCCAGCTATACGGTTTTTCGTAAAGGAATAATGTTACCAGCTATACGTTTTTTCGTAAAGGAATAATGTTGCCAGCTATACGTTTTTTTTTTGTTTTGTTTTTTTGAAACAATAATGTTGCCAGCTATACGTTTCTTTGTAAAGGAATAATGTTGCCAGCTATACGTTTTTTCGTAAAGGAATAATGTTGCCAGCTATACGTTTTGTTTTTGTTTTTTTTGTTTTTTTGAAACAATAATGTTGCCAGCTATACATTTTTTTTATTCCATACAAAAGAGGCATTTCAAATTCATATAAACTGGATTTGGCATTAAATAACCCACAGTGGTTGATATGCCATAAAACCCAAACAAACAAATTATCAAAGCAAGTGATAAACTAAAGCGAAATGTTGTGTAGTTAAATAAATTTCACAAACTTAAAAAAAAACCCGCTGCTGTGTAAGCCCCTTTTTGTTTTTAGCAACTTTCCTTTTTTTTCCACTGTGTGTTTTTGTTTTCCATGTTGAAAAATGTGTTAAAGTTCTAAGAATAAATCAACAGATAAAATAAATATGTACTATTTTACAGAGTCTGTCTATATTTCTGAGATGAGGTATTATTCAGACTATTGTTCTCATCTTTGTCGCCATTTTTATCACAACGTTTCGGCCGTTGTACGCTCCGGCCCTCTTCAGGTGGTTGGAATGTCGATCTGAACCCTTTACTTCGCTCACTAGGGTAGACTGTTCTAGTTCCACGT
>OZ010597.1:61286733-61319233 GCA_963932145.1 Acanthosepion lycidas | reverse complement strand
AGTCCGACAATTATTTTTTTTAAACATTCTTATGTTTATAGATTCTTTTTTTTTTATAGATACAAATATTTAAGTAAATGTTCTGTTTATAATAAACAGTATTAACAACATTTACCGGCCTGTCGGAGGACGCATTTTTTCTATGGAAATTTGTCTGACATTCAGGCCAGTAAGTGTTGTTAATACTGTTTGTTAAAAACAGAGCATTTACTTTAATATTTGTATCTATAAAAAGAACGTATAAACTTAACGTCTTAAAAATAATTGTTGGACTTTTTCCATTTCCTAATGTGTGACGTCATTTGTTTACATTTGGATACGCATTGAGTAGATATGGACGTACGAGGGAAAATCATGGAGAATTGTATTTTAAAAACAGTAAAATCGACCTCGCTAACCGAAACGCTCTTCTGTGGCTAAATCGGTAAAGCACGTCAGGCTATATGACGGTTCCGTATGGGATACAGTTTCGAATCTTGTCAGAGGACGCATATTTTCTATCAAAATTTCTCGGGCATTCAGGCCGGTAAATGTTGTTAATACTGTTTATTATAAACAGATCATTTACTTAAATATTTGTATCTATAAAAAAAAATCTGTAAGCATTAATAGTACGGTGAACATGTGGCATCCTTTGAGCACATGAGATTTGTAATTTAAATCTTCTTTGACAATACGCCCCATTATTCATCTGCTCCTCCTAATCTCTTTGGCGATTTTCATCTCGCTTTTGCTGGGGTTCTCCTTGACCACCTGGGACACGTCGCCGACAAATTCGGGCGTCCTGAGTCTTGCGTTCTGGCCTCAAATTGTCCTTGTTGTCTGATGACTTTGTAAGGTCGTATACCATGGTTTTAGGGTATTTAAACCTTTTGATTATTTCTTTAGCTTTGTGGCCGGCGTAAAGGCTCTCCACAGCAGCAGATCGACAATCGTATTCCGAAGACACCTTGTGCGTCAGTGACCAGAAAGTTACTGAGGTGTACTATTTTCTAATTGCGCTGTCGATACCTATCAATGGCACCGTTGTCACGCAAAATTTCCCGATTTATCAGTGCTACACTGTACACATCGGCATCAGTAGCAACATACTGAATTTAAAATCACTTTAGCTATTCAACAAAATTGGTACACTATTCACGCACACGAGTATATATGAGCGCTTTTGTCATAGAGGTATTTTCGTCTGAAGAGACGATCCCAGCTCGTGTTACCGTTGAGAAATGCCTTAAAACGACATCACAGGTTGAGCCAAGCATGGTGAGTGAAACTGGGTAGATGGAATTCTTCGTCGATGGCTGTGATTGTATTAACACAATGTCATAAGTCATCGTGACCGATGGTTTGAGAGTATTGGCTTTGTTCAAACTATTGATTACGACAGATGGTGTTCTCTCTCCCAGAAACTGTTACCAACGCACTCTCAACGTATTTGCAGTATAAACAACAGGTGTGCACTCTGGATGTTGAAAAAAAAAAGCAAATCTGCCTAAGAAGGCGTCTGCAACAAGAACTGGTAATTTGCCCTAGCAGATATGATGACGAGTGGTCAGCCATTTTTATTATTGCGCAAAGGCTTAAAAATACACACACACACACATGCGCGCGCGCAGATAGGAAGGAGAATGAAAGGAAGAAAGTAAGAGAGTGGTGAGTGAGTGGGAAAGTGAAGAACAGTGGAAACAGGTGAAAATGCGTGGTATAGGGGAGATGGAAAGAAGAGAGAACTAGTGAGATAGGGAGAAGGGAGAAAAGAAGAAGAAAAGGGAAAGTGATATATATATATATATATATATATATAGAAAGAGAGAGAGAGATGGGGAAGAGAGAGAGAGAGAGAGAACGAGGGGGATATAAAGTGGGAGAGGTGGAAGGATAGAAACAGAGGAGAGATAATGGGTAGAGCAAAATTAAAGGCAAAGGGAAGAATAAAAAGCAATATTCGTAATTCTTCACATATATGTTCAATCATTTGAAGTTTTTCCATTATTACCCTTCTAGGATACAACACTAGCTTTCTTTTTTTTAAATCATTTCACCCCAAATGAGGCAATAAAATCATTTAGATACAAATTTATGGGGCATTTTAAATGCCAGAAAACAATGAAACAATGTTTGATGAAATCGGTTCGATTTGGTATGAGATCGCATATAGCAAATAAGGGTTGTAGTACAAGATGGTGGTCAAATTCCGTTTCACTTCAGTTACAGGAATCGAAATCGGCAACCTTTAATCTACCAATCAAGAACTGTTGTCCCATTATAGAGAAAATACATACACAGTGAAAGATTCATTAGTGAGTTCTACTTATATATCACCACGATTTGCTTATCAACCGCCTACTGAACCCAATGTATTTATCGGTTTTTTACTCTCCCAGGCATTTATTAATCCCTTCGAAAGTCCCATCGACCCCCAGAGATCGATACTGATCATTTTGGGGACTCCTGATATAGAAGTTATATATAAAGTTGTATATTTGCTGGGGAGAGAGACAGAGAGACAGACGGACAGGCAGAGAGAGAGAAAGGTTTAGGAGAGGGGAAGAAGTGGGGGAGAGAGAGAGTGTGTTTGTGTGTGCGTGTGTGAGAGAGAGAGTGTGTGTGTGTGAGTGTGTCTGTGTGTGCGTGTGTGTGAGAGAGAGAGAGAGAAATGCTAAGGAGAGAAAGAAAGAGTGGGTTATTTAAATTTGGAGAAACTCCACTTCGTGTATAGAAATCCATGACATTGATTTGGTGGACAAAAAACTGGTATTCACCCTGGTGTATACCACTGTCCTTGGGTCAGAAACTGTGCAAGGAAACTCCAATTTTTCGTCCAGACAATAATAAGAATAATAATACTAATAATATTTGGTCGCACGCCGTTTTTAAGACCAAATATTCTTCGTCGGCTGTTTACCAATTCAAAAAACCAATCGTCTTTAACGGCGGACAGTCAATATCCTAAAATAACTTGACACGCTATTCTGTCTCCATATCTCGTCCAATCTTCGTCTGAGTTCGTCTAAAATCTCATCTTTGTATTTTCTTTTTTTTTTATCCCAAAACATCCCTATCAGCTTGTGTTACATTTACATTATTTTTTTTTTTTGTCTGGATTACGATTTATTTTTCTATGTTTTCTGGTCTGGATGTTGTTGTTGCTGTTGTTGTTGCTGTTGTTGTTGTTGTTGTTGTTATTACTATTATTATTAGTATTATTATTAGTATTATTAGTAGTATTATTATTAGTATTATTATTAGTATTATTATTGTTCTCCTCGTGTTATTTCTCCACTTTCTCTTTTTTTCTTTATTTCTTTCTATTAATACATGATTCTTTTACTTTCATCGACCTCCGATCCATCTTTTGTTCCAACTTCGGCTGTTTGTTTGTTCTTCTTCTTCTTCTTCTTCTTCTTCTTCTTTCTTTCTTTCTTTCTTTTACTTTTCTTCTTCATTTTCTTCCGGACTTTTCCCCACTCCTTCTTTTCTTCTACTTCTGGTAAGTTCTTCTACTTCTTTTAATATGTACTTTTTCTTCTACTGATTTACATTCTTTTTCTTCCTCTAATATCTACTTTTATCATCCTCTCCTCTTCTCCTCCTCCTCCTCCTCCTCCTCCTTCTTCTTCTTCTTCTTCTTCTTCTTCTTCTTCTTCTTCTTCTTCTTCTTCCAGTATGTACGTTTTCCCTATTATTCTGCTTTTTCTTCTTTTAATATATGCCTCATGTAATGTGTATTTCCACTGTTTCTTCTTATTTTCTATTCAAATATGTATTTGTTATTTA
Source organism: Acanthosepion lycidas (assembly GCA_963932145.1). Lineage (NCBI taxonomy): Eukaryota > Metazoa > Mollusca > Cephalopoda > Sepiida > Sepiidae > Acanthosepion > Acanthosepion lycidas. The sequence continues at coordinate 61,315,459 of OZ010597.1, read as the reverse complement.
ACTTGGTTACCTATCAGTATGGCACCTGTTCGAAAGTTTAAAGCTTCATTGAATCCTCCGCCAATGCTTTTCGATTCAACAAATTTAGGTAACTATCGATTTGTGCATCGTGAATGACGCCCTTTTAAAAATCATTTCACTCCACACAAGACAATAAAGCCACTAAGATGCAAAGGGTTACTAAATGCTAGAGAATATGAGAAAGAAAAACTATTAAGGAAATAGAACAATAAAACAACAGGAATTAATGACTGAAATTGCATTGAAATTTTTTGAAGATCAAAGTTGACTGGGAAACAAGAGGCCGGAGGAGAGTTGCACAAGCGAGAAGTGCGAGAGAAGAAAATTTTAGCATAGAACTTACGGTTTCATCTATTTCAATTGTGAAATGATGGGATCTTGCCTCAGAGCTAGTATTGTGCTTAAATTCATAAAGTCATGAAAATATCTACTGAAATGGGCCAGAACTGCTACGTTAGGGAAATAGGAAAGTGGCTGAAGCTTAGATGTCAGGTCACGACCGATAACACACACACACACAACACCCCACCACACACACACACACACACACACACACACATATATATATATATATATATATATATATATATATATATATATATATATATATATTATTTTCAAGAAAAAACAGGCCACTTTAAGGCTCCATTATAATAATTTATTTCACCAGAGCCCTTTTAAAGGACGCCGGATCATCAGATAGCACTTCCAAAGGCTAAAAAATGAAATGAAAATTGATGGGTAGTGTAAATTTTTGTAATTTAACAGAGAGTGTAATAAGGAGTGGTTAGAGAGACATGGTAGAGTTTAGAGAGGGTTTAATTTAATATTTCTCTCAATCATACTTAGTATTGGGGGAGGAGGAGTGACCAGACCTTGACCTATTTAAACGGTTAACTTAACGGAAGTGATATATTGAAATGGGAGGGGAGAAGAGAGAAAAGAAAAAGGAAAAAAGAAAGAAGGGGGAAGTAAAGAGAAAGAGGCTGTAAATGGGTTTTACATATGAAGGAGAGGGGGTGGTAAATTTTAGCAATTTATGTAAAAATAGATTTTAATATATATATATATATATATATATATATATATATATATATGTACTATAAGCTGTTACACTGGAACGTGCAATTTACTGCAGTGAAAATGCCTATTTGTTTCGACGTCCAAAAACGTAAGAGACGTTTTTGGACAACCAACAAATATACGCGGTAACTTGCATGTTCAATGTAAGAGTTTATAGTAAATATTTATTGCTCTACTTCTTGTATTGAGACCTTTTTAAATTAATGATATGAACGTTTGAATCTATATTATTTTCGTTCTTTTACATATATATATATATATATATATATATATATATATATATATATATATATATATATCCAAGTATAGGATTGGTGTATACGGAATAAATTCCAATAACCAAAAATACTATTCTTAAAAGAGTGCTCAATACGGAGTAGAGCAAATAAGATTTATTCGAAAATTATAACATAAATATGTTATAAAATCAAAATGACTATTTTTGTAGTGAATTTATAACATATTTATGCTATAATTTTCGAATAAATTATATATATATATATATATATATATATATATATATATATATATATATATATATATATATATAAACTCCAGGAAAACCTGGCTAAACAATCATCTCATGTAATGATTGATTATAGTGTTATCAACATACTATAAATGTCAACTAATTTTTTCTCATGTGGCCCTGAAAATCGTAAAAAATGCGGGTTACTTGAATTAGAGACATTTTCTCCTAGGAATTAAAGTCACATAGAAAATGTTAGACTTGGTTGCGTTTTTATGAGTATAAGAAAAGATAACCTTAGATTTAAAGTAACCATTCTTTCAATTCAAATATTTTATTTGTTACTAGTTTTCATAAGCTATTAATAAAATTACGCTTCAGGAATGCTTATCTGTCTCTTGTAACTATATATTATTTAGTCGTCATTTTTGGTTCCTCATACATTCCTCAAAATCGTAAAAATTAATATCGGGAAACTTATATTAGAGATACTGCTTAACCCTTTGAGTCCTGCACAATTTTAACTGTTATGGGGTCCTCTCCTTTTTCATATAAGTGGACTCAACCAGAGTGTTACTAGGACTGCTGCCGTTAAATACCCAGAGTCCGTCAGAATATACAGAGAGGGAGCAGAGATTGTGATTGAGTTGGACTTGGACTTTTTTTTTTTTTTTTTTTTTTTTTTTAAGCTTAGCGCCCCGAGCAAGGCATGAAGCCTCTAGGATGCAGGGGGGTTGCAGAAGATTTGGAGCAAGAGCAGATAGGAGTGATAGAAGAAAGGATGAAGGGAAGGATAGTGTGTAGACCAAGGTAACTGGAGATGTCGATTGACATTACATTTGAATAGTTGGAGATTATAACTATCAGGGAAACAGTAATTGGGAAGGGTGTTCCACAGGCGAGAGGTGCGAGGTATGAAGCTATTGGAGTAGAAGAGACGGCTACATTTTAAAATTTCTACAGTGTAAGGGTGAGAGCGGGATGCCAGCTTCGTAAGGCGCTTGTATTCATGGAGACTGGGGACCAGGGAAAGCAGCTCATCGGAGCAATTGCCATGAAACTATTTGTAGAAGAGACAGAGAGAGGCGACGGCGCGTCTGTGAGATAGTGGCTGCAGGCGAGACGCCAGATCAGGGCCAATCACATTACATATCCGTCTCTGGATCTTGTCAAGAACTCCGAGGTAAACAGAAGGTGCCCCAGACCATATATGGCAGCAATACTCCATGCAAGGGCGAATGGCCGTTTTGTATATTTGAAGTATCGATTCAGAGGAGAAAAATTTCCTGGCGCGGCACAGAGAGCCAACTTTCCTCGTGGTGGACGATGCAATTGATTCAATGTATTTGTTCCATCTCAGGTCAGCAGTCAACAAGAAGTTGACTATCAGACATTCTAATGGGGGGCAGGTAAGGATATCTATGGTGGTTAATGGAGAGTAGTTTAGTTTTAGAGGCGTTAAATTTGACCATCCAGTTGTTGCCCCAGTTAATAACCGATTGGAGGTCCATTTCAAGACGCGCGGCCAGGTTAGTTTTGACCGCGACACTAGATTTGGTTTTGAGGCAGGAGTAAATTGTCGTGTCGTTCGTGTAGATGCCAACTTGGGAACCTATGGCGTCAGGAAGGTCGTTGATGAAAATAAGGAAAAGTGTGGGGCCAAGGATGGAGCCTTGGGGAACATCTGCGTTCATGGGATAGGAACTGGAGGAAAAACCGTTGAGAACGACCTTCAATTCTCGATTTGATAGGAATGATTGTATCAGATCAAACAGTCGACCGGTAATACCGTAACCCTGGAGCTTACGAAGAAGGCCGGCATGTCAAACTCTATCAAACGCTTTGGAAATGTCTAGGGCCACGGCACGAGCATCACCATTATTTTGAAGTGCTTGGTAGACGGTTTCAGTGATGGCCGTAAGCACGTCAGCTGTAGAACGGGCGTAGCGGAAACCGTATTGCTTGTCTGAGAGAAGGTCGTGTGTGGTAAGGTGGTTAACCACTTCTGCGTTGATTAGGGCTGCTTGGACTTGGAGGTAGAGTAATAGTGTGAGGTAACCGCTTGTAGATGTCACAGTTACAAGCACGTAGACTCTAAGGAAATCCTGCTTCGAGACTGTATATATATATATATATATATATATATATATATATATATATATATATATATATATTGTTATTATTATTATTGCTACTAACCGCGTTCCTGGATTTACTAATAGTATTACCCATTGTATTATTGTGTAAATACATTTAATTTCTTATATTTAATTCTTGCGTTTATCATTCATTGGAGACCAAATTTCATCTCGGAATCCACAACATTAACCATTCTGTTTACCCACTGTTCAACCGGTCGCTGGGCATTACGTCATTATTCTCTGCCATTAGTAAAGCTGTGGTCAGGGCTCAAAGGTTTAAAAAAGCGATACATTGTTTCATGCTTTAGTTTCATGTAGGAGGAGGAAGACTCTGTTTTCCACACATTAACGTTTTTTCTCCAAGGACACAAGGTCCCAGACCTATCTGCTCTGTCGATATTTCCATAGCAAATGTTCAGATGAGCTCCAATCTCTAATTCCATTTGTTCCAAACTTTACACCATGTCATATGTATGGAGTCTACTCAATCTCATTTACTCTGCATTACAAATGTAAGAATAAATTTCCACTTAACTTTTTATAAAAAAAAAACTGCTACTTTAGAGAAAACTCTGAACACCGCCATTTTGACCTTGTTAAGTCATAGATCAATAGTTACTTATCCTTGTTATAATTGTACTCATCGCTTCTTACCACCTACTCTTTCATTTATATCCAACAAATTATTCATTATAAGCACTTTAGCACTAGCTAGGATGGTTCTTGTGTCTTGGATTTTGTGAATATTAACATAAAGTTGACCTTATATATAAATTAATTATATTTCAATTCAGATATTTTATTATGAGAGGTTTTAATGTTCATATTATTTAGCCGTAATAAAAAAAAATGTCACTACAGGCAAGCATGTCCGAGAAGTCATCTCATATGACAATCAAGTTAACAATGTATCATAAATGTAAGTTTATTTGTTTTTCGTCTTATTCCATGCTCAAAATCGTAAAAGAAATTCTGGGAATCTTATAAAAGCGGAATTATTTTCAATCCAAAACTTGCAGGACATGACGTTTTTACGATTCATGAATTCCATTTTTTTCGGGTTTTTTTTTTTGGTCTTTGGATTTTGGTTCTTGTTACTCGTAATGGCATGGAATTGAAGAGCGTAGAACAAGAGAATCGTAATTAAATTCCTTACGGAAGCAGCGAACAATATCTGAATGTGCGATGTTTTGTTTTTTTTTTCTCTTCCAAAAGTGAAGAGATCATGAGAATTAAGCAGCATACTTTACACCAATGTACAAAACTGTCAGTTCTCGTTCGTCTATCTTTCCGTAATGTTGACTGCCTTGAAAGGCCTTTAGATATGTGTTCACAATTTTATTTGCCATAAAAGAATTTGAACACTTTCAAATCTTTTTCACGGTTACATTTGGTTAGTCTCAACTATTTCCTCAGATCTTGCATTGAATCCACACACTTTGTGATCCTCCATTTCTCGACGAAAATTTCCATATCTTTTATTCATTGTTCCCAGGAGAGCTTTGATTTACCAAATGGAAAAAATACATTAAAACACAAATTGCATAAACATTTTTCATGTGATATGATATACAGCATGCTGTCTAATGGTAGGTTGAATTTTAAATTATAGACATTGGCAACTCAGATAATTTTTTAGGTATTATAATATATATAACCTGGTTTCTTTTTTAACCTTTTCTACCCCTGTACTTCTTTTCAAATATTCCCGCCTTTATATTAAAAATACACTGGTAAATGGAGCATAGATAAGCCAAATCTAACGTCACATGTTTAGGTTTTATTGCAGTTGTAGCAGTAGATGTGTCAGCCGATATCACGTTAAATGAAAACAACTGAGGGATGTTACGGAAATTGTTTCGACAATTGTTGCCTTGGTGATTATCAACTAAGTGGATTGAACCTCGCAAGATCGATGCCGGGTGAACCTGACAATGATGGTCACGTAGTGGAACCTTGGTTTCTTGACAAATTACTTTTTTAGACAAAGATGGCAAGACAAATGACGCTGTCCTCTATAAGACAGTGATCGCTAACGCCGAAAACAGAGACCGCGCAGAGAGTGTACAGAAAGGGTCGAGAGACGGCTTGCCGCAACGTGTAAAGGCAGATACACCTGTTAGAATGTTCACCCACTTCACTTCAGCCTAACATCTGCAACGCTCGTCTATAGCATAAAGTTACAACCAGAATAAAATTTGCCTAATGCTACAATACACTCACGCCTTTGTGAGTAACATTCTGGCCAAAGAGTGATATTTTAAGGGGCAACGTGTCGGTTAAGATAAGTTTTCTTTTTGTCTTTTTCATATGGTCCTTTTACTCAGTGTGAAATGTTTGTGCACACACACGCATATATATATATATATATATATATATATATATATATATATATATATATATATATATATATATATATAAGGCAGGATGTGTGTGTGTATGTGTAACGAATGGACGGCCGCAATTTTCGACGGATTTGCACCAAAATTTACATGCACATGCTCCAAGTTAGCGGCAAAGCCAAGACTGGCGTTGCATTTCTCAACTCCCATCGATAGTGGAAATAATCGATTTTTTATGCTTCTATGGCAGTTTTCATGTAGTTTGCGGCCATTTTCTACTGGCCAGAGTGAGAGCCTATAGCTGGCTACCACGAATAGGCAGGAAGATTCTAGTAGCCAGCCTGAGAGCCAACAGCTGACTGACACGAATGTTAATTAGAATGCTAGCATGCAAAAAAATCGAAAGCTGCATTCGTCACAAGTGGGAAAAATTTAAATCTGCATGGCATTTTACTGCGATTGGTCCATTCACAACGATTCTTATTGCGCAGAACTGGGTTGGGCGCGAAAAAGTATTTGTTGTTAACATTCTTTTTTCATTCGGTTTTTTTCAGTTACGAGTCCTTTTTTTAAAGCTGATCGTTTTGTGTTCATTTTGTTTAGTTCTTTTTCCGTAACAGATTTAATGTTTACTATAGTGTTTAGAAAAAGTTTGCCGTGGGAGATAGGCAAGAAGTAAAGCATGTAGCAACATCAGCACGGCAAAGGGCACTCCTTTAAATGCAAGGAAGGGCAAAAATATTTTAAGTCAAGTAATAGCGATTGCTGTAAGAGTCGTACGATTTTTGAATCAAGCACGGGCAACGCCGAGCCATGCGCTGCTAGTATATATATATATATATATATATATATATATATATATATATATATATATATATATATATATATATATGGATTGATGCGCGGTCGTGTAATAGCGACTCAGATTGAGAAATCGAAGAGCCCAGTTCGATTTCCACTCTAGTTAGTTACATTCACTTACGTGTAAATTCCCTTTGGAAAGGTATGGGTCCATCTTCTAACACCAGTTATGTATAAATAGTGCGGGAAGGCTGGGCCATATACTCTTGGTTGGCAACTAGTCTAGGAGAAGTACAACTCTGGATTCGAAACCTGAGGATACAGGGCCTTGCTGTTCATTCTGTTCACCAGTGTTGTGTATTTTGTTCTTCCGAAAAGTGTAGTTGGTTTTTACAGGCCTCCACCATATAATCAAATCATATGTGTGGGATAGTCTGGCTGTTCTGTTATAAGAACTGAGCTACTGCAACCTCATATGTCAAACACAACAGGAGTGTCCAGTATATGTGTGTGTGTGTGTGTGATAACATACACTTAACACAGACACATCCCCTTCCCAGGGACCAATAAAACTGTCAAAATGACCAAAGGAATTCAGAGTAGCATGAATCGATCCAGCCTGTATCGTAAAAAACAACTTAAAAGAGGCCGTTTGACCAACACAAGGACTGACCAAATCGATAAAAATATATATAAATAAAAAATATATATAAATGTAAACTACAGATAAAGTACATTTTCTCCATCAATTTTCTCCATCATTTCTGTAGTTCACTGCTACTAACAAGCAGAATTTTTTTTTCTCCTGATGATGGCCATGTTGGCCGAAACTTAGTTGAGGAATCTATTTGAAATGATAAAAAAATATTAATATGCAATGCAGTGTGTCTGAAAATTTTAATAATTTTAATTTCTCAGTGTTTTTTTTATTGTACAAACACATCCCCCCATATATATATATATATATATATATATATATATATATATATATATATATATATATATTTGTAGGTCTGATGAATTGGACCGTATTTACGATTGCAATGGAATAAATTATGACCATGGAATATTAGTGTTTAAGCCTTTTTATTATATATATATATATATATATATATATATATATATATATATATATATATATATATATATATATATATATATATATTCAAATTCGGTAAACTTAAACATAGGTTATGGAATACCAAAGACGTATTCTCGCAGAGTAAAGTTCGACATATACGGATCAGTCGTTCTCTCATCGTTTCTTTATGGTGCTGAAACTTGAACTTTGTAACTCAAGCACCTAAATCAACTTGACGCTTTTCACATGAGTTGTTTTCGTGCCATATGTGATATAAAATTGGCTGACATGTAACAAGATCACAGGCACTGAAACCATTCAAGCAAAGATACAACTTATGGGGGCTGGTTAAGTTGTGAGAACGGATGAGCATACGCCTCCCCCCCCCAACAAAAAAGTGCTGTATGGACAAATACCAAACTCCGAGCGTCCAGTTGAACGACCAGTCTTACGCTACACAGACAAAGACAAATTGAAACGCTTCAAATTTGATCTGAAAACCTGGAAAGCCCAAGCATCAAACCGAATGGTGTGGCGTAAGACGCGTTTCATTAAGTGGAACGATTTTGAAGAAAGTAGTCTGAAGCACTTCGATCAGCTTAGTCGGGCTCTGAAACAGAGACGCATATGAAAATCCTGCTTTAACAAATTCCATCTATCATTGTGGCTTTCTCGCACGCAGAAAGGCTGGGCTGGGTTAGTATAACACTTAAGAAAGCACAATTGAGATATGTCTTTCCCTTACCGGATTTTCTCCACAATAGCCACTGCTAGCAGGCATAAGTGTAAAACGAAAAGCACCATCCAATGCTGACACTCATTTATCGTGCACAATAGAAAAGTCCACCATATATATATATATATATATATATATATATATATATATATATATATATATATGATCTATTGATTCCAAGGAGGAGAAATAAAACAATAATATAATATAGAAGAGTCCACCATATATATATATATATATGTATATATATATATATATATATATATATATATATATATATATATATATATATATATGTATATATATATATATATGTATATATATATATATATGTATATATATATATATATATATATATATATATATATATATACATATATATATATAATTACATGAATCTTAATGATTTAAATGGCCATTTAATTCTCGCCATTTAAATCATTAACCTCTATACTTGTTTTTGTATGAATGATTCACGTAATAATAACTTGAACAGCACATATAATCGAAATATATATATATATATATATATATAGTGATAATATTAGTGGTTCATATATATATATATATATATATATATATATTTAGAATATATAAATATCTATCAACACACACACACACACACGCACACACACACACACACACATATATATATATATATATATATATATATATATATATATATATATATATATATATATATATATATATTCACAAGTAGATAGAATCCATGTTGAACTCAATGTCCAGGACAGAGTAAGAATATAATATAAAAAGCTCAAACACTAATATTCCATGGTTATAATTTATTACATTGGAATCGTAATCACGATCTAATTCATCAGACCTACAAATCCAAAAAACTTCAAAATATGTGATCTGTTGATTGCAAGGAGGAGAAACAAAACAACAATATAATATACATAATGCTATACATAATGGTAATAGGTAATGGGTCCGACTTCTCGTTGGTAGTTTAGTAAATTAAAAAATGCTTCTAAAAGAAGAAAAGTAATCCGAAACTTTTGTATTATCTAACCGCTTTCTTTCTTTTAGGCATTTAACATTTCTTTTTGTTGAAAAAGAAAACGAGGTTGGAAATAAAACTTAGAAAGTGAAACTGAATGTATATTAATGTATTATTGTCTTTCCGCAGTGAGAGCAATTCTACAGCTTCCCACTGAAAAAGATTGAGATAAAAATCTGTTTGTGAAGGAAACGAGTTAAGTGGTCGAGAAGGAAATAAATATAGAAAGAAATCAAGAAAAATATACGAAAGAAATAAAAACACAAGGAAATACTCAAATTGAAAAAAAAATGGTGGCGGTGAAAGTTTTTTTTATGGAATAATACTTTCATCATTTTAAATAAAATATATTTTACTTACATAATCAAAGGAAATGCCAACATAATCTGGTTACACACACACACACACACACACACACACACACACACACACATATATATATATATATATATATATATATATATATATATAATTGTATATTTGGGCAGCATTCCCTTTTTTATACTTTGACTGAAAATGGTTGGCAATAAATTATATATATATATATATATATATATATATATATATATATATATATATATATATATATACAAGTCTTACATATATTTGATATATATATATATATATATATATATATATATATATATATATATATATATACAAATGAATATATATAAATACGCATATTATGTGTTATATATTATAACTCATTATATATATATATATATATATATATATATATATATATATATATATGCATATGTACTAAAATGTACTAAAAAGTTATATATACATAGGAGAAGGGTAAAGAGAGAGAGAGAGAGAAAGTGCTCTTTTATACATAAGGAATATACTACTAATCTATATACTTATGTGTATGTCCACACACACACACATATCTATATACATATATATATATATATATATATATTATATATATATATATATATATATATATATATATATATATTATATATATATATATATATATTTTATATATATATATATATATATATATTTTATATATATATATATATATATATATATATATATATATATATATCTATATATATATATATATATACACGGATATCCAAATAAACATAATACATATATACGCCCAAATATATACACAGACATACAGCTATATATTGCCAGGTGTGTGTAAAAATTCAGATATAAATTAAATATATTAAAAAAAAAACAATATACACCACAGATTGAAATTTTTAGGCGATTGCTGGTAATTTTTAAATTGGCCCCAAAAGTAGTTGTTTTGTACTTTAAATAAGAGAAAATTATTATACATGGTTAAAATGTGAAACGTCGTTTTATTAGAAACATTATTATGACAAATAAAAAGCATTTTCTGATTAAATTTTGCTCCCGTCAAAATATCCTCCTTTAGCTTTGATTACTGCAGTACAGACTTTTGCCATTCTTTGCAAAATTTTCTCGAAGTATAAGTTTGATAATTGATTCCATTCTTGATTAAATAACTCTAAGTGATCTTTTTCCTTTTTCACTCTTCTCTCAAATTCATCGCATGCTAATTTTGGTGTTTGCTTCAAACTTTTGAAGTGTAGTGTATATGTATATATATATATATATATATATATATATATATATATATATATATATATATATATATATATATATGTAAGCCTCTCTTCACGATGAATATAATCATCTTTTCAAATGTTCACTGAATACCAATTTCATAGTAAAGGAAAAAAATATTCTTTGCATTTGACTTCATTTTTTTTTAGTTCTGGAGCAATATTTGCAAGAATATATATAAAATGCACGTTGGTATACATATATATGCATCGATATTTATATATATATATATATATACTACAAAATACGAGAAAATTGAAAGTGACGAAAGAAAAGTGCCTTTTTTTAACACTTTTTTGTTCCCCCACAAAGAACGTTTTCCTTGCATTGATAAGTAAACTCAAAAGAAATATTTGAAAAAAAAAAAAACAACATCTTCCAATCGAAAGGTGTTACTCATTTTAGATTTTCACCATAACCTTTTGTTTTTATTTGATGTTCATTCCTCCGCTGGAAGTTGACGTTAATGCGGGAAGAAAATCGGAAATTCGAAAAGACCAAACCGAAACAAAAGGAGAAAATCGTCGAAATCTGCAGGAGAAAATGCCATTTGCGTTGCGTTTTTCTGTGGATAACTCTGAAATATCCAGGAAGGATTTTCCATTACCAAATGCATGCAGAATGGTAGTGCCAAGTCCTGCAAATTTCTGACAAGGTATATTTTGTAATATAAGTCACTTGCAGAAAAAAAAAAGTGATGGAAATGTACTTATAAAATCTTGTAAAATCTCTTACTGAAAGAAGCGTTAAATTGAGAAAACAAATATGAATTATTTTTTTTTTTAACCAATCTTCTTCATTCACGTGTTGTATCCCTTCAGAGCGTTGGCGATCAAGGCCTTCCACAGCTTCCTTTTCTTTTTAGCTCTGTAATGTTTCTCTCCTGACTATCTTTCGCAGGGCTTACGGCCACGTCACGTTGAAACAGCGGTTCCCGTAAGGTCACATAAGTAAAGCAACGTAGAGCCTGGCCAGTATATACGTGGGTGACCACTTGAGAATACCCGGTGACATAAGCTTGGGCGTGCCGCCGTTGTAACGGATGGTGGCTCGGACTTTTTAATTGGAGAGCCGAGTTCAAACTCCGGATGGTTTCATTATATTCACTTACACGCAAATACCCTTGAGAAAGGTATGAATCAACCTCTTCTCCTCCTAGCTATGGGTTAATTAGTAAGATTTGTATCACTAAATGATTATTTTCCCCCCTCCCCGATCTAAGATATTTTCTAGCTTTAAATAATCTTCAAAAGGTTGATAAACCGTTAAAAAACAAATCAATCAATACATATCCTTCTTAGACACTTGTCTCCCATCAATTTACTAAAAGAGAGCAAGAAAAAAGGACTAACTATTAATTGCTTGTGCGGTAAGTTACTCAGTATTTTTCCTTATCTCCTTCATCCAGGAAGGACTTTCCATTGTCAAATACATTCAGAATGGTAGTTTCAAGTACTGAAAATTTTTGACAAGATATATTTTGTTATATAAGCCACTTGCAGAAAAAAGAGTGTGTATAAATGTCCATACATACATTCTTGTAAAATCTTTTACTGAAAGAAGCCTTAACTGTCATTTCGATTCATAATTGACTCAGCAGAAGATTCCTGCAGTAGGCTGCCATTTCTTTCTGCTGTAGACTGGTTGACAACCAAGGCTATCGACCCAAGCCTGATCTGTTATTCAACCCATTGATCGGGATAAATAGCCGAATGGTATACGTTATAATTGATTAGGCGATCTGTCTCTTTTGATCTATCGCTGATCAAGCAGAAGATTTTCCCTCAGTTGGTTGTCATTTCTTTCTGCTGCAGAGTGTTTGCCATCCAAGGCTATAGACCCAAGCCCGCCCTGTTATCCAACCCATAGCTCGAAGGGGATTTGATAAATAGGCAAGTTCTATATGTTATACATGCTTGGATGATCATATTTCTTTCGATCTTTGACTATGCAGATCTTCCTGCAGTAGGCTGCCGTTTCTTCTTGCTGGAGACTGGTTGCCAACCAAGGCTAGTCTGTACTACTATTTACCCCATAACTGGCGGAAGAAGAGAGGGTTTTATACTATTCCCAAGGCTATTTGTGTGTAAGCGAATGTAATTAATCCAACTAGAATTCGAATTCGACTCGATATCTCACTCCTACTCGTTATCCATTACCTGACATTCCTGTTTTTAACACATATTGATATATTTGTATCGTTTGGTTTATAACATGCATTTTCCACGAACGTTTTGAATGCTCTTTAACTAACATTCGAGATATCTTGTGGGTGTTAAATTCTCCAAGCCCTATTTCCTCGTTATATATGCTGGAATTTCATTACTTGTGGCAACGTCTTTTTCAAGCAGAGAAAGAGATCTTTTTTTACAGGTTTTAATATCAGACTTTGGTGTTGCTTTACACCTTATTGTAGGCAGGGACAAAGTTAGAATCATTCCGCCGTCTGAAATCGTTCAGTTAGGCGAATATTTAACGAATTGGTACATCGATACGTGAAATAGTCCTCACGGAAGCGATTTATGTTAGCCATTTTTCCGGAACGATTTTGGAAATATCAAAGACATTCATGTGTTTTTTTATGAACCGAAAACTGTAAAGTAAATTACAGTTGTAATTGGAGGCAAGTTTTTCTAATTATAAATAAATTTTAGGCACTAGTCAAAACGAAATCCCACACCACCTACCAGAAAACAGAATACCAGAAGCATTTACTTGACCAAATATCTGTGTCGAAGTTGCCAAGAACACCATTTTATATTTGTTGTATACTATTCGGAATGAGAAAGTCCTGAAGTCTTATGTAATATCTAATATTTTATATGGCAGTGAATACAGAACAAACACACCACGTGTAAATAATGTAAATAAGAACAAAGAGATTTGGTAAGTACATGGAATAAGAAAAATGGAAATTGTGGAGAACCATAATTTATCACGTGATGACAGAAGAAAAAAGCAAGAAATTGTGAACAGCCATGTTTGTTCCCACGCAAACAGTCTGAAATGTCCGTACTAGAGCTTCCGGTGCGAATGCCAAGCAGTACAGCATGCGGTTTCCAAATTTCTGGCAGGATGAATTGCGTCATTGTGCTCCTTTTTTCACAGACGGTGCCCGACTGACCCTACTACACTGTACAGGTGACAAAATCGAAAACAAACAAAGCGCATGCGCGAATTTAAAAATATAAAATCGTGACAATTTACCCATCGCACCCAGTATATTTAATTCAAATTATAATTTCAGGAGAATATTGTTCAGATGTCACAAAATATATGGGGATATTTATTAAAAAAAAAAAATCATGATGTTTAACCGGCATCCATTTTAATATTACTTTCGTTCTGAGCTGTAGAAGGTGATAGCATATAAAATTAATTAATCAAATTGAGTTGTGATATCAGAATTGATTCAGTAGCTTTTCTAAATGATTTACGATGAAGAAATCTTACCATTTTGGCATATTTAAGATAAAAAAGGATGGTTTGTATGTTGTCCACGAGATCAAAAATGATTTAATGGATTCCCGATTTTTATAGCCTTTTGTATTTCATAGATGCGCTTTGTAAAACTTTGTTGTTTCACTAATACAGTGTAACCCGGATATAAGAGAGTTGTCGGCACCGGAGAAGAAGTCTCTTATATCCGGGTTTCTCTTATATCCGGTTCACACTGTATATGTTTTGTCATATTTACTGTATGAGATAATATCGTTTATTTATAGTGATTTCCCAACGACTTATCAGCCTTTTGTAGCTTATTTGAAGCCAGAAAATATATTCAGATTATAAGAATAAAGGTTTAGAGAGACAAATCTTACTGATTAGCCAGTTTTTCATTGTGATGTGTCTGTAAAACATGAATATAGAGGGGCTGATTATAGGGTCACATTTGATCTAACGAGAAAAGCTTGCTAACGATTACACCACGTCGAAGTGCCTATAATATATATATATATATATATATATATATATATATATATATATATATATATATATATTATGAAATGGACGATTATTTAATATGTTTTCACTTTATACATTATTTAATAGTTAAATTTATTTAAGTAAATGCGATGTGTTTTTTTTGTGTTGTTTTTTAAATAAAAACAGTATTAATTTCAATTGGCGTCTGAATACACGGTTAGCAGATTATTCTAACAAGATTTCTCGAATGTTCAGGAGATGGAAATGAATAAATATACTGTTTAATAAATAAATAAAAAAAACACAGAGCATCTACTCAAATATGAGTAACCATTAAAATAACGCTTAAACAAATAAACTATATATATATATATATATATACACACACACATATATATATATATATATGACATTTTTTACTTTTTATGAATAAAAAGAAAAGCGGAAAATAAAACAAACACGGCCGATTGGCTTTGCCATCACTCAACAAAGGTGGGATTATATATTGCAAGAAAAATAAAACATAAAACGCTGTATATTATTAATGAAGACGGAATACACTATAGACGGCGTGTCTGTTAGGACTCAACGGGGTTTCAATTTAAATTTCTATAACAAAATTCTATACTCCGCAGAAAATTATGATATATATATATATATATATATATATATATATATATATATATATATATATATATATATATATATAATAAAAGGCTCAATATTCTTACTCTGTCCTGGGCATTGAGTTCTATCCTCTTGGGAATTTATATATATATATATATATATGTATAATTTATTCGAAAATTTTAATGTAAATATGTTATAAAATCACTACAAAATAGTCATTTTGTTTCAAGACTTTCAAAATAATTTTTAAATAAATATTATTCGCTTTATTTTGTATTGAGCAATTAAAAAAAATTTTGATTTTGGTTACTGGAATTTTATTCCATCTATCTATACTCGTATTCGTATATATATATATATATATATATATATATATATATATATATATATATATATATATAAGCATTTGAATCATGTTTTTTTATATAATGTTAAACTCTACCTTTCTTCACTCTGAAAACAGTGACTAATTAATCAATGTTGTAAGAAGCTGGAAATTTTTTCGCCGTCACTCATTTAAAGCTGTGGACAAATAAAATTTAAAATATTTCCTTTTCCTACCTGTTTCCCGAGTAAATCCTTTTCGCTGATGGTATAATTCCAAAGCATTATCAAATTGACGTTCTAAATGAACGATAACACTTACCTGAAAGAGAAAAATACAAATAATTAAAAACACTTAAACCTACGTTGGTTACAACGACATAATATAAACATACGGACATAATGATAAGAAGGCGTTTGTTTTCTTTAACGTTGCAAAGGGGAAAATGGTGAAAGTTTCGACCTTCTTACCTGTAAAACATAAACAAAAAAAACAAAAAAAACAAAAAACAAAAACATAATGCCAATAGGACAGTTTTTCCCTTTACACCGCTATCATTTTAACTGCTTTCACTCCTCGACAATATTTCTTGTTTTAAATCTCGATAATTAAACCCTCAACATCGGCCCATATTGTGGGAGTATTATCATCTCTAAATTGCGTCTCTGTCTTCGAGCAGAGTACGACTCAGTTGTGGCTGTGTGTGGAGAGAGGCGCAACTGTGGTAAATAAAAACTCTGAGGTGCCCGGTCCCGCGAAACAGCTACCCGAGGATGGACTTCGCATTGCACTAGAGTGTGAAGATCGGTAGTCATACCAATGCCGGTGCAATTGACAGTTGCAAGGGCTGAGAATTTTTGTACCTGGAAGGAATTTACGCCCTCGGTTAAAACACATTAAGCTCAACATTGTCTCACATCTCGTCTCATTACAGAAACTGCTCTAAATAACAATATTATGAAAGGGAATTTATATATTATTGTCCTTTGAGAATTAAACAAAATTATAAATAAAAAAAAATATATTATAAATTATAATTATTATTTTATTTATTTATTTATATAAATTAAATTATAAATAAAAAATGTATTAAACACTATTTATTGTTTATTTATAAGAATAATTTTATTGTTAGAGCATCTTTAATGCAGTAAAATATTCATCATTTATTAATTTATAAAAATTAATATAAAAGCAATTTTTTATTCATAAATTTATAAACATTTAGGCAGCATATCTTATTATAAACATATATTTAGACAGCATATCTTAATATATATATATATTAGGTTGGTGCAAAAATAATGACGTTTTGTCACATAGTAACATATCTTAGAAAACGTCATTATTTTTGCACCAGCCTAATATATATATATATATATATATATATATATATATATATATATATATCGAGAGAGAGAGAGAGAGAGATAGATAGATAGATAGATAGATAGATAGAAGCATGCATACATACATACATACATACATACATACGTACATACGTACATACGTAAATACATACTGACCAACTGACTGGTCTCGATCGATAGAAAGAGACGAACAGACCGGTGTAGAGGGATACAGAGAGATAAACGGACTGAGATAGATAGATAGATAGATAGATAGATATGAACAGACTGAGATAGATAGATAGATACGAACTGACTGACACATAGATAGATAGATAGATAGATAGATAGATAGATAGATAGATAGATTTGAAGTATCGAAGCAAAATGGCTTTTTTGTAGCGATTTTATAAACTATTTATGTTATAATTTTCGAAAAAAATATATTTGCTCTACTTTGTATTGAGCACTATTTTAAGTATAGTATTTTGGGGTTATTGGAATTTATTCTGTATACACCAATCCTATACTTAGATAGATAGATAGATAGATAGATAGATAGATAGATAGATAGATAGATAGATATAATAGTGATATTTGCTCTATCATGTTTCATTAAAATATTTGAAATGACTATAAGGAAATCCATAGTTTCGATCTTTTCCAAGATCATCCTCAGGAATGAATTACAAAGACAAGCTTACTGTAACTGTGATGAAATCTGCATTCCGTTGTGATGGTGATTTTTAAAAACGCGCGCCGACGCCCTCTGTAATTGTTCTAAAATGTTAAATTTATCCGTTGTAATTATGGAATTTTTGACAAAACAAGCGTCCCAATATAAGGAGGCTGACTAAAAAATGGTAGAAATGTAAAATGGTATTAAATATTATATGTTGTTGGTATATTCGTAATAAATTTTCTTGGGTGTTGGTTGGTTTTGATATAGAGAACCTCAAGACTTTGAAAATCTTGGAAAAGATTGAAGGTACTTGGGTTAACAAAAGCTACAGCCCCTTGGTCTTGATGAAAACATCAAGAAACTGATTAGACAACTGGAAAGGGTCAGTATAAGTAGACACTATGCCTATATTATTCAGTGAAACACGTTTTAATGAAAATATGATGCCTATATATATATATATATATATATTGAATAATAAAAAATAAATAAATAAAAAAATTAAAATCTTCAGACACACTGGGTTGTAGATTAATATTCTTTCGTTTTTTTATTATTATTCCATTTAGATTCCTCGACTAGTTTCGGCCGAAATGGCCATCATTGGGAGGAGAAATATATATATATATATATATATATATATATATATATATATATATATATATATATATATATATATATAAAAGAACAGTAAGATATTTGACCCGGTGTTCTTATTGATATTGGTATTTTTACAAAATAGTGTTCAATGTAAATTTACAGACCATTAATATTATAAATTAACCTATTCAAAATATGTTTTTTTCGCTACACAGTAATAACCAAGTTTCAAAAATGGAAGCTAAAACTTTAAATTTAATTTTGTAATTAAATTAAAAACATTAGTTCCATTTCAACCTCAAGCGATTTTGGAGTAACTTATTTTTTAAAATTTACTGAGTTTTAACTACAAGGGAAATTCATAATTTACGGTTACCAAGGATACAGAGAAATCCAATCATCCAGACAAGGGGTGGTAGCGTGTTCATTTTTATTAATTTTTGTTGTATCAGTTATTTGTTACATTCGATAAACGGGTTAAGTCTTGGGGATGTATTTTTCAACGAATTCTGACATCCGTTACATTCATGTCATCTCTCTCTCTCTCTCTCTCTCTATATATATATATATATATATATATATATTAGGTTGGTGCAAAAATAATGACGTAACAATGTCGTTTTTTGACGTATTTTTAACGTCAAAAAACGACATTATTACGTCATTATTTTTGCACCAACCTAAAATATATATATATATATATATATATATATATAGTGATATTTGCTATATGTTTTGTATTCTAGAAGCAGATAATGTCTGACGTGCGAAGAAGTGTGTGTGCCTGCACATAAGATTCAAAATATTTTTTTTTACATTAACATGATATGAATTTAGAATGAGGTCTGTGGAATCTAATGCATTCTTTGACCAAATTCAGAATTTGTGTAGAATTCAATACGTCTTATGGGTGGAACTTTCAACCATGAAATTGGGTATTCAAAACTTACTGTGAACTTTTATTCGAGCGATGTCTCTTGGCACTGGTAGCAACTTAAAAAGATATATACAAATTAGTTTTTCGAACCTCTCAGAATAATTTTCTTTGTATCTTAGTAAGATTCTGTACTAATGTATGTTTGTTAAAACACTTAAGTTCTACGAGGATTTATTTTTGGTTGGTACAAACATAAGATATGCAAAGGACGACGTATCAATGACAAACACAGAAAGAAGACTGCAGCTACTTTTAGACAAGTTAGTAAAGAAAAAAGAACTAACTAATAATTATTAATTACAAGAAAAGATAATGTGAGGTCGTCAGCAATAGAGGCAGCTCAAGATGCGCACTACAAATTGGAGACGTCAAAATCAAGAACGTGCAGGAAATTAAATACCTGTGAAGTTTCATAACAGGCAATGGCGAATTCGAAGGTGCATTGCAATAGCGAAAGATGCCTTTCAAAAGCTAAAGAAACTATTAAGAAACAGGAAAATTGCTCAAATGTTATCGATTTCACATGGCCTAGGAGTATTTGTACAGCTAACTGGTGTGAGTAGAGTATGAAGGCGTTAGCTACGTATCTCAGCCATACTGTTGGCTTTATTGGTGCTGTTCTCAAAACCATTTCCTCGGAGTATTCCAATGCCTATCTTTCTCCTATACGGCAGTGAATGCTGGATATATGAAGTGGAAATTTGAGGCAACAGAGTTGTGGCTCTACAGAAGGATAGTGAGAAAACCATGGACGGTACCTGTGAGCGAAGAGGAAATTTTAAGAATAATGGGAATGAAAATGACACTCGTGCATAGGATCAGAAAGACGAAAGAAAGCTTAGAGAATTTGACACATATTGTAGGCAAGAAGTACAGAGAGAAACAGCGAATAACCTCCTTAACGAGTAAATCTAAATCAATGGCAGAACATGGACTGGGAAGGATACTTCGGAGATAAATAATGCTAAAAGCTATACAGGATAGGTAGTTGTTTAGAGCAATAATAGCCCTATCCTGAAGAGACACCACATAAAAGGAGATACTGATGTCTGCATCTCTGCTAGGGCGGTTAGACAATCCCTGTTGCAGACGCCTGCTCAGGAAGATTTCTTGTTTGTTCATGACCCACAGAAACATCCAATTATGCTCAGCGAGCCTTAGTTACAGTTTCTGGGAGAGGGCGCATAATCTGGCGTGATCAACATTCTAAACAAGACCAGTAGGCTCAAACACTCGGCCACGACGACTTGTTACTTCTTGCTATATATATATATACATACATACACCACTTTGAATATCTTCGAATTTTGATAACTAAATCTTTTATTGCCTATTTCATTTCGTTTGCCTGGGATATGTAGTTACTCAGGTATTCACATTTAAAATGACGTCAATTTTTTGGAGGTAGATGAGGTTGTTCCACTTCTAGGAACAATCTCATCTACTCAGTTTCACTCAAAAAGGTTCAGTCAACATTGATATCTCCTCCCTAGGCCGATAACATAAAAAACAAATCGACCATGGCATCTCATGATTGGAAAGTGAACATTCTAATCACTCGGCTACGCTCTCATAACAAGAAAATCGACATGAACTTGAGCTAGTTTAAAATAACAAATACACTCTATCCGTTGCTAAGGATGCAGGGAAAATGGTAGCAAACCACCAATATCACCTCCGTATAAGAAGTAAGTCCCACTAAGCGAAACACTGCTCTGTTGAACAGACTCCCAAGTATTAGGTTGGTGCAAAAATAATGACAGTTTTTGACGTAGTTTTTAACGTCAAAAACCGTCATTTTTTTGCACCAACCTAATAGATGTTTCCCCGATCACTGCAATTTTAAACTGTTCAAGTCTAGAGTTGAACGTGATCTTGACCACTTATCCGTATAAACTACTCCTTAACGTAACCCTATGCCTCGAGTGGCTCCTTGGCCTTGTAAAAGGTGAACCTTACTGTAAAAAAATATCTTTCAGTTTTTAGAAGAATTAGGAGAGGCATATATCTGTTTTTTTCTGAAAGGGTCTAAGGTAAACTACGTTTTGGCTTTGGGCCGGCAAACAATCGCCGTTGTTCGGACGTCTGCTGAAGTTTAGGTCGGTGAGTTTTACGTGAACTTTTCAGCTGAAGTCTGGGTCAAGCTCGACTTGCTCCCGCTTCCACGCGTTTCAAGGTTGATTTATGGCCTGTCGTTCCTTGTAAGAGTTTCTACAAGTTAATGCCAAAGTCCCCAAACAAAGCAACGCAAACATGAGTTACGGACATTATGTCCATCCTTTTAAAATATTTACGTTGCATGCAACTCATGGATTGGCATTGTATTAAGAACCTGGAAAATTTCGTTGGAAACAAAGAAAAGAGTGTTGAAATTCTATGAAATATAAATCCTCTTGGATGGCAGTGGACACTGGATAATTTCCTCACAAATGAAGAGGACATTTGTAGCAACAAGAGACAGTTGAATTTTCCAGAACATATAATGAAGAAAGTGATTGAAGAATTTGAGTTACATGACAAAGTATTTCTCATATATATATATATATATATATATATATATATATATATATATATATATATATATATATATATATATATATTATGTTGGTGCAAAAATAATGTCGTTTTCTCACATAGTAACATATGTGAGAAAACGACATTATTTTTGCACCAACCTAATATATATGTATGTATATATATATATGTGTGTGTATATATATATATATATACATACATATGTATGTATGTATATATATATATATATATATATATGTATGTATATATATATACATACATGCATATATATATATACATACATATATATATATATATGTATATATATATATACATACATACATATATAATATATATGTCTACATACATATATATATGTATGTATATATATATATATATATGTATATATATGTATGTATGTGTGTATATATATATATATATATATATACATACATACACACGTATATATATATGTATATATATATATATATACATTGTGTCCAAAAAATTGACGTCATTTTAAATGTAAATACCTAGTAACTACATATCCCAGTCAAACGAAATGAAATAGGCAATAAAAGATTTAGTTATCAAAATTCGAACAAGATATTCAAAGGGATGCAGGTTTTATTACCGATTCCACGGTGATTCATAAATGTTCAAATATGCTCATCACCTGTGACACGGCACACGTGAAGTCGTTGTCCAGCTCATGCCAGACACGCTGTAGCATGTCTTGCGTAACATTTGTTAGCGCCTCAGTGGTTATCAGTTTAATTTCTTGTAGACATGGAAGAAGAGGAGGATATAGAATTATTATTTCATATATCACCATAGAATAAAATGACAGGGGGGGGGGGCGTGGTGTCCATTTCAAAAGCACCGTCATTATCACTGACACGCCCAATCGATCTTCTTGGTAGATTCTCAATGATAAAAGTCCGCTCAGTAAACTAAGCTAATTTTTACACACACACACACACACACACACACACACACACACACACACACAACATATATATATATATATATAAATGACGTCACATATTATAAAATGGACAAAGTCCGACACTTATTTTAAGATATTCTTATGTTTATACGTTCTTTTTTTATAGATACAAATATTTAAGTAAATGCTCTGTTTATAATAAACAGTATTAACGACATTTACCGGCCTGAATGTCCGAGAAATTTTCATAGAGAATTGTAATTTAAAAACAGTAAAATCAGCCTTGCTAACCGAAACGCTCCTCTGTGACTCAATCGGTAAAAGCACGTCAGGCTATATGACAGTTCCGTGTAGGATACAGGTTCGATTTCTGTCGGACGACAGATATTTTCTATGAAAATTTCTCGTACATTCAGGCCGGTTAATACTGTTTATTATAAACAGAGCATTTGCTTAAATATTTGTATCTATAAAAAAGAACTTATATATATATATATGATAAAATATAGTTTTAAGGTATGCTATATATTTATGGCTTAAAGTGTTCAATATCAGGGATAGAGCGTATGTAAATATAAAATTGCCAGGCGAGTGCGTTTAGCATGAAATAGACTGTTGACTGGGTGTCTCTCTCTCTCTCTCTCTCTATATATATATATATATATATATATATATATATGTGTGTGTGTGTGTGTGTGTGTGTGTATATATTAGGTTGGTGCAAAAATAATATCGTTTTTTGACGTATTTTTTAACGTCAAAAAACGATATTATTTTTGCGCCAACCTAATATATATATATATATATATATATATATATATATATATATATATATATATATTAGGTTGGTGCCAAAATAATGACGTAATAATGTCGTTTTTTGACGTTAAAAAATACGTCAAAAAACGACATTATTACGTCATTATTTTTGCACCAACCCAATATATATGGGGGTATTTAAGGCGAAAAGATCAGGCTGGATATATAAAAAATAGTTAAACTGTACCGTAAAATATATTTTAAAATCGTTAAAATGAAAAATATATGTACAAAGACAGGTAAGACAAAACAAAAATAAAGAATTAATAAATAGATAAAAACTAATATAATCACAAATTATTAATGAGAAATTAACTAAAGTAACATTTAGTTACCAAGTAAGGGAGAAAAGTATGCGTCGCCGATACATATATAAAGTTAGTTTATAATTTATATGATATCGATTTCGAATTGGTAATATATGTTTAACAACTATATATGACAAGAGAGAGAGAGAGAGAGAGAGAGAGAGAGAGAGAGAGAGATAGATAGAGAGAGAGAAAAGAATCAGATACGTAAAGAAAAAGTACGATAGTTGGGACTGCTTCGGATACAGATTGAATTGATCAACACTTGTGTATGCTGAAGACGAGTTTTTACTGTAGATTTTGATTTCACGCATTTTTCTCGCGGTTTCTTTTTGCGTCTCGTAGATATAAAAGATCTGAAGCTAACTTAAAGTTATACCTATGTGTGTCTGTGTGCGAAAGTCGTTTGCAACGCAACTTCTCTTCCTAAGCTCATGTAAAGCAAGTGTTCGACTAAAACATGTCAGTTGGGGAAATAGCTAGCCTGTTTCTTTTCTTTTATTTTGTTTAAACAAATTCACCACAAGCAAGACAGTAAAGCCACTAAGACACAAAGTGATCACTGGGTGTGAAGAAAAAAACGAACATAAACATTACTAAAGAGAGAGGACAATAGAAGAGTAATCATGAATAGAGTAGATGGTGATGGAAATTACATTTAAAATTTTGAAGATCAAATTTAGCTGGAAAGCTAGAATCCGGAAGAGAGTTCCGCAAGCGAGAAAAGAAACTGTTAGCATAGAACTTACATTTACGGCTAGCCAAGTCAATTGTAAAATGTTGAGACCTCACCGCCAAACAAGTACTGCGCTTAAATTCATAAAGTCTAGGTAACGTCGCGAAGAGTTTTTTTATGAGACTTTACCGTCAATCTGTTAGGTTGGTGCAAAAATAATGACGGTTTTTTACGTATTTTTTTTACGTCAAAAACCGTCATTATTTTTGCACCAACCTAATAATACCGCGCTAAAATTCATAGTTTACGTACCATAGAGGAAAGTTCACCAGAACAATTACCATGAAAATATTTTTAGAAAATGCACAGGGAAGCTACATTATGTCAGTGAAACTGGAAGAAATTTCCACAAGAGAGAAATGCTATAAAATAAACTGTCAGCATAGAACTTACGGTTACATGTAGCCAATTCAACTGTAAAACTTTTGGAGGCGTTAAAATTAAGAAGCCATACTTTGCCCCACTTAACAACAGTCTGTTGTGCCTTTAGCATAGATTCCTAACTAAGAACTGATGTCATCGGGAAGGTCGTTAATTAAAATTAAACACGCAACAGGACCATAGACAGAGACTTGGGAGACACAAATATTAGTACGAGAGCTTTGGGTTCGAATGCCAATTAATACAGCATGCCGTTTCTAAATTTCTGGCGGAGTGAATTGCGTCATGGTGCTTTTTTTATCACACACAGTGCCCAACTGACCCTACTATACTGTGCAGTCAGTAAAATCAAAAACAAACAACGCGCATGCGCTGAATTAAAAATACAAAAAGGCGACAATTTAACCAACACATTCTGTAGATACCGTGGATCTATTATACGATGCTTTGCTTGTAAAACGGTTGCCTCCAAGAAGTATCTGACCTCTTCTGCCATGTAACTTGAGAAGAGACAGATCAAGTCGAAAATAGTGTATTGCTACCATATCTGGACTGGAGCTACACAATCTTCGATAAAAATCGTTGATGCGATTGTGTGAAGGAAGACTTTTCCGCCGTTTTTAACCTCTTTCCCAACACCTGTAAGGTTGCAAGCCAGTCATTATTCTGTCGCTATTCCCATGGCAAATGTTCAAATGATCTCCATTGAATCAGTTTAGGCCTATACAACTAGAACACGACATTGTATGGGCTTACGGCCATATCACGTTGAAACACCGGTTCCCGTACTACCACCGGAGTTAAGCAACGTCGATGCTGGTGAGTATCTGTAAGCTTGGATGTGCGTGATGCAGTGGATAATGGCTCGGAATTGTTAATCGGACAGCGTAGTTCAAATGCCGGTTTATTTTGTTGTAGTCACTTTCGAGCATATACCCTTGAGAAATGTGTGAATCCACTTCTTCTCCCTCCCCCAGCTATGGATTAATTAGTAAGACTTGTATTAGTAAAATCAACTCCCAAAAATAATTCTCACAATTGAAATATATATATATATATATATATATATATATATATATATATATATATATGCATATATATATATATATATATATATATATATATATATATATGCACGCACACACACATACATACATACATACATACATACATATAGTGTAGGTTTTAGTTTTCATATTTTATAATTTAACAACGGATCTTGAATAAATAGATTGCTGCAAGCACTCTTTCATTCTTTCTTTTTTCTATCTATCAATCTATCTATCTATCTATCTATCTATCTATATATATATATATATATATATATATATATATAAATATATATATATTTATATATATATATAAATATATATATATATATATTATATATAAATATATATATATATATTATATATATATATTATATATATATATTATATATAAATATATATATATATATATATATTATATATATATATATGCGTGTGTGCGTGTGTATGTATCTTTCTTTTGATCAATAGTTGTTCTTTATCTATTTCTGCTTGTATCTAACTTTAGATCAGTAACTATTCATTATCTATCTATCTATCTATCTATCTATCTATCTATCTATCTATCTATCTGTATTTCTGTTATTATCTATCTTTCGAATACGAGCTGTTTATCTATCTATCTATCTATCTATCTATCTATCTATCTATATTTCTGTTATTATCTTTCAAATACGAGCTGTTTATCTATCTATCTATTAGTCTATCTATCTATCTATCTAAATATTTCTGTTATTATCTATCTTTCAAATACGAACTGTTTATCTATCTATCTATCTATCTATCTATCTATCTATCTATCTATCTATCTATCTATCTATCTATCTATGTCGGTCTGTTCATTATCTATCTATCTATCTATCTATCTATCTATCTATTCCAGATTTCCATGATTCTGAGGTTATACACCCGAAAAACATCATGAATTATTCAATATGCAAATTTACAAATATTTTCAGGATCTGAATACTTGAAGTCATTCTCTTGGATCAAAAGAAAAGAATAGCTTATTTGAGACATGTTGATTTCAGTGAATATCTACCTCGGATCCCCCAAATAATGACCAATGGCTAATACCACGCTCAGAAGGAGACATTTGTCAAAATGATTCATTCAGCTTCCCTAGAAATCATACCGTAAGCAAAGCTAACTGCATTTGTGGGTGGATCTTTTCGAATAGCCATCGCTGACAAGATAAATCCTCAATAATTTGGGTTAAATCCAATGTCATCCCCGATTTGCTCTGTTTTCTGATCAGTGGATTAATATGGATTATCTGTAAAATTAAGAAATCATCCCACAAGCAAACGAAAGACTAATATGGCGTCAATTATTGACTGCCGAACAAAATCTCTATTTCTTCCTCTAAATTTACTGTTTCAAAAATTGTTCAATCATTGCACTCGGCACCTGAGTAATGCGGTTCAAATTTTTCGGTGAGTGTGGCTTGCTAACTGTCGAATGTAAAGACGGGAAGAACGATACAGGCGGTCATGGCTCTCCCCAGATTTAATATCTGTGAATGCTTATGAATTCTTGAGAAAGTAGTGGAATGGTTCTACCTCGCTTTATCCACTGTTTTTGAATTTAGACAGCCTGCCTGACACAGGGCTGGGGAGTGATAGCACAGTCAACCAGGTTCTCTTAATCCTTAGACAGAAGGGGAAAATATGAATTCACGTTTTTCATAAAGGAATTAGGGCGAAAGTGAACGCAGCTGACGAGGCCGCTATTTGAAATCGTCTCGCCGATTTCATTTTCGTGCCAGTAACTGTTATACACTTTGTATATTCTTGCATATCTACACGTGTCCTTATCTTCAATAACAATGGATCAATATTCCTTTGGTATTTCATATATTCTATCTATCTATCTATCTATGAATAAAAATGACAATAGGAAAATTAGTAATTGCTGACGCGTTTCGTCAAATGTGGCCTTTATCAAAGCAAAATATGAAATGAATTTAATTGAACAAGGTAA
Organism: Acanthosepion lycidas; assembly: GCA_963932145.1. Lineage (NCBI taxonomy): Eukaryota > Metazoa > Mollusca > Cephalopoda > Sepiida > Sepiidae > Acanthosepion > Acanthosepion lycidas. The sequence goes on along the minus strand of OZ010597.1, from coordinate 61,286,949 downwards.
CTAATAAAAACAAAAAACAGAATGTTCCTAGCAAGTGGAATGTAGAGAAATGCTATTTTCATATTGTTAGCTGAAAATAACGTGAGTATTTGTCACGTGTGGAGAATATTGTCATTATAACTGTGTTGATGTATTCAACCATTTTCTTTTGATTTTATGAATCTGTTGTGTACGTTTGTTTTTGAGTAATTTTGTTAAGAAAGGTGAAATGGGGAA
>OZ010597.1:61269233-61281733 GCA_963932145.1 Acanthosepion lycidas | reverse complement strand
CACATACACACATACATAGACATATATATATATATATATATATATATATAAAGTGAACACTGATTGGTAACAGTCTGTTTTATGCTTGAAGGGGAACTTCAGGTCATGTCTTACATTCGTTCTCTCTTTGCGTCGTTTCCCTCGTCTGTGAATAAAGAGCGGGTTGGGTCGAATTTAAGATTGATTTTCGGAGAGTTGATCTAAGGTAGCCAAATTATGCCCTGGGTTCAAACTAAGAGAGATACCAAATTATGTTTTTGCACACGTCACGCGCTAGAAAGACGAAGAGTCGAGGATCTTAGAGGCTTGATGTAGACGGTGTCCTCAAAACCACTAAAAATAAGAACTAGACGAGGAATCCCTAGACATGAACAGTGGAACGAGAACAGTCTAACCCCCGTAGATTAAATAAAGGGTTCAAACCAGAATTCTCTTTAAGTGAGCCAGATCGGTATACACATGAGGATGAGCACAACGGATGAAATGTTATGGTGAAAGTAACAGATGAGGAAAATAGTCCGAATATAAATAGTGTAAATAATGATAACTCCTCATTTCGGAAGTTCAGACAGAGAGGAAGGGTTTATAAATTTCAACACGTTTATTATATTATATTATATTATATTATATTATATTAATGTCACACCTGTATTATTATTGTATTATCATATATGGTTTATTTAAGCTTCATTAGAAACTTGTTTGGACAATTCTGGTACTTTGAATTCTGTATTGATTTTTTTTTTTTGTCATTGATCGGCTAGATTCCACGTGTTTTTATCTTGAAGTTTTAGTACGTCTGTATATGGAAAATTCTGATTGGCTGATTTTGTTTAGCGCCATATTAACCTTTATGGGTTATTTAATACCGGCATTTAAATATTTTGTATACAGTTTTATGACATTAACTACAGATATAATATATTGCTGGTCATATTGCTATAAAAATGTATTGCTGGTACTTTTACTAGAAAAATGTATTCCTTCAGTTTCATAGTGTTTTTTTTTTTTTTTTGTGCTTAGCGGTTCACTATTTGCTCATAGCTAGAACCCTAACAGGTGCTACCACTCGGGATCTGGGAACAGCAACAATTAAGAAGTGTCAAATTCTGGTTATATAAAGATGATATTATACATTCAGGCTGGTCATAATTTAGCGTTAAATGTTACTGATTGCAATCTACATAGACTTTCTGTTTCTTTAAGTTGCTGCCCACTCACTTTACCAATACTCCTTAAATCCGACATTTTGTTTGAAATATTTTCTGAAAGAAGAAATGAAATATTTCAGGCGTGAAGAATTTTTGATATATTTTTCCCCAAAGTTCGAAGATCCGATCAATTATTGTAAAATCATTATAGAAACAAAGAACCTTCTAACTATAAGAAAATTCAATGCATTAAAGAAGCAAGAAAAATACATCTACTCTCTTGTACTTTTTAGCTAATCTATAATCTTAATCTGTTAATCCTCTTTGGGAATTTCAGCATCGTAATGAACATGAATTTTCTCGGAGGTCTGTAGATATTCTGTTCGATTAAAATTGGATTAAAATCGATACCACCAAAAAGCATTATCTACAAAAGTCTTAGACAACGAAAAGACCCAAAGAAAAAAATACCACGAAGTAGAAAATACAAAAACAGATTCTTTATATATATATATATATATATATATATATATATATATATATATATATATATATATATTTATTTATATTTCACCCCAAGGAAGCTTGTAAAGCCAATAAGAAACAAGGAGTTACTGAGTGTGGAAGAAAACGGAGACATTACTAAGGAGTAAAAACAATAGAAGAGTAATTAGCAAGACTGTAAATAACGATCGACATTGCATTTAAATTTTTTGAACATTGAAGTTGACTGGAAATGAAGGAGCTGGAAGAGAGTTCCACACGAGGAAGTTGCGAGAGAAGAAACTATTAACATAGAACTTACGGTTACAACTGAACTGTATATCGATGAGACTTTGACGTCAGTCTCGGACTACACTTAAATTCATAAAGTCTAGGTGCCATAGCGAAAAGTTCACCCGAAGAATTATCCAGAAAGCATTTATAGAAAATGCACAGGCAGGCAACTTTCTACACACACACACACACACACACACACACACACACACACACACACACATATATATATATATATATATATTTATATATATATATATATGTATAAAGAAAGAACTGTAAGAATGGAACTAATGTTTTTAATTTAATTACAAAATTAAATTTAAAGTTTTTAGCTTCCTTTTTTGAAACATGGTTATTACTGTGTAGCGAAAAAACATATTTTAAATCAGTTATTTATAATATATATATATATATATATATATATATATATATATATATATATATATATATATAAGATAATCTTAAGGAGCCAAGCAAACCTACCTAGGTTTCGTCTAAACGGATTTTCAGAGTAATGCTGCCGTTCGGGTTTTTTTTTTCTTTGGACTTGGAGCTAGACGATTGTATATATATATGCTGGCAATATGGTGGCAATAAAATCACTATACAGTTGCTTATAATAAAAAAAGCAAAGCAGTTCAAACAGTATCGGTAATTAATTTACTATTGTTTACCATAACATTTTATTGTTATTAACCAGAGTCATTATACTCATACATTTCTGGACTGTTGGTTAATTGCCTTGGAATTGTTTTTGTACGTAACTGTATAGTATTGCCACCCTGTAGATATATAAAACCAAGTTCAACCCAAACAAGGCAATGTAGCCACTAAGACACATGGGGTGACTGGACATGGAAGAATTAGAAAATAGAAATATCATTACTAAGGAGCGAGTACAGAGGAAGAGTCATCAGGAAGACAGTAGATAGCTATTTACACTGCATTTAAATTCTTGTAGATTAAAGTTTTCTGGAAAACGAAAAGTGCGAAAAAAGAAACTGTTAGCATAGAACTTACGGTTACATCTAGCCAACCCAATGGTACATCGATGAGACTTCGCTGCCAGTCTTGTACTACGCTTAAATTCACCAAGTCTAGGTACCAGAAGAGCGTTATTTATTTGTAATTATTTACAAAATGTGGCACAAGGCCAAAATGGGGAATGGGGAAAAGGACGTTCTTCTCTTTTAACTTTAAACTTATCTAACCACAAACACTGACCCCAAAATACCACAATATTCCTAACAGCACATTCTTATCTTTCTTACTGCAATCACCATAATACCTCATTGTCTCTATGAAAGTTCTAACTAGTCCTCATATGTACAATTCATTGTTTGTGGGGGGAGGGGGAATAAAACAACATTTTAAAAACTAGCCCCAGTGAGTATTTACAATATGAAAACAAAACAAAGAAGAGCTCATCCGAACATTTGCCATAGACGTATTTCTAGAAAGGACACAGGAAGGCAAATTTACTGTGGAAGAAAAATAACTGAAGTCGAGCCTTAAGATCAGGACCAAAAATATTGCTGATTCTTCTTTGGATTTTATCAAGGATCTCTAGATATAAGGTAAGAGTACCAGACCATATGCGGCAGGAATATTATTAACAAATTCGAATGGTAGACTTAGAGATATAAGATAGATTCAGGAGAGAAAAAAATCTTGCCAAATAAAGATCATTCACTTGTGTGGACGCAGCTCTCTTCCTTGGTTTGGGGTATTGCCTGCTAACGCTTTCTTTTTACTTTTTTAATCATTTCATAATAAATTATTCCCTACCAATCCCGCCAAATAAAGACCATTCACTTGCGTGGACGCAGCTCTCTTCCTTGGTTTATGCTATTGTCTGCTTATTGAGACTCCCCTATTTTTTCTCTGATTCATATTCACGTAAAAACAGCATTTTTCGTCTCCGATGATAATAGTAAAGGAAACTTTCTTCATATCCATGAGTATCCTGGTTTTCTCTGAGTAAAATGGCAACAGTGGAGGAGCGTTAGAGTTTGTTTCTCTCGATCAGTGCGCCGGGCTCCAATGCGCCGTATTTCTGGAACATACTCATTGAGTGAAGTTTACGACAGTAAAATGACCAGAACAATTTCAAAAGATGACAAGTATTACTAAGAAACAAAAAAATGCTACAAAAGATCATTCTTCGAGATGATTGGCAGAACGTCGTAAAAGACGAACGAATATATGTAACAAACTAATAATTAATGAATCAGTTTATGGAGACTGTCACGCGATCATAGAATTTCTTACGATCAATTTAACGATCGCATTTCTATTCACTGCTTGCCTGATTGACTCACCGTTGAAATTTAAATCATAAAATCAGAAATAAAAGGAGGAGAAAAGAAACACAAGATTTATGTTAATTTTCAATATTCATTTGACATTTTTCTCAGAGCCTTTCAGCTTGGTTGGCATAAATATTAAATGAAGCCGTGAGTAACCATTACAGGTGATAAATATTGCAACTTTACGTTTAGCAGTTACTCGAAGTGAGCCAACAGACGGAAAGAATTTAGCGAAACAGGCAGAGCGCTTTGCGAAAGCGCTCTTGAAAACGAACAGATATTTATTTCATTTGCAAGGTGTATTTTTCTATAAGAATATGAAAATAGGGTTTTAGAGAAACTTTTTTAGAATTAATAGTCTTCTATATGCCTTGTCTCTCAACGTCCTATCAACCTTGTACCTTGTAACGTTTGTCCTTCTGACATCCTTTCCAATCACTTGTTCCCGCCATCCACACACACAAGCTAATCAGGTGGGTGACCCGCAGCATTCCCTTGCTCCTTTTGTTTCTTTCTAATTCTAAATAAATTTATCTTTCTCCTTACTCTAGTATTTATCGAAAATTACCCACATCCTTCTGTTGCCTTTGGTCTCGTCTTCATCTGTGAGGAAAATTGTCCAGCATTCACTGCCACATGGGAGGACTGATATTGCATAGCCACATAACAATCTTTTCTTTGAGATTAAGGAAATTTTCTAAATTGCTAGCCTCTCAATATTTCAGAGTCATATCTAAAAGATGCAAAAGTAACTGTTTCAGTGATTTGTATTTTTACGGTTTATCAACCCTTTGAATGTTATTTAAAGCAGAAAAATGTTTAGAATTACAGAGTTCGCTTATAATACGTTATTATAGTTCCCAAGCGCTCCCACGTGTAAGTACTGACTACAACCTATTGCAAAGTCAGCTCGACCCTGCTTAACTTCGGCGATCGAGCGAAAATAGGTGTTTTTGAGATCATTTTTGTTGAATTGTCGATAAATTATTATACATGGTTGACATTGAATAAATACCACCGTGAAATACCGAGACTATATACCAAAAACAACACTGCTAGAATACTACATTGAAATACGAAGGTTTTATAGCCTACCAAAAACACAGAATGCAGACATCGTAGTGCGACACATCATGTGTAGAATTGAAAGCATTCCCTGAGACTGGTGAAAACTATAGCAAGAAATTAATTCCCCCTTCTTCGAACACTTAGACATAGACATATGAAAAATTTTGGCGAAGAACTAACATATACATAAGTATAAAAGATTAACCAACGACTACTTTAGATATTAATTCCCTAAACATTAACGTCCATATTAGCAAATTAGCATTCTCTTAAAGTGTAGATAAATTATAAAGATTCCTGATATTACAAACTAATGTTATTTCTCTTTCGATAATGAACTGTATAGATAAAATTAGGATAACCAATGAGATCACCTCTTGGTTAGATTTTGGTTAGATCATAATTTCAAGGATTTGGTCACTTCCAAAATGTTTACCTAAACGATCAACGTATTTTCAAGAATCTAATGATATTTTCTTGTTTGAATTTATAATAAACTGAACAAAACTGAATATACAATGGAATTGAGTTTTTTTTTTTTAACGGGATATCAACTCCTTATGGGTCATTTAATTCTGAACTTAAATTTTATTGAAAGTTTTAAAGTAATAAAAATATGATATGTTATTCTGCTTTCACACCTGAGTACATGGTAGATGATACTCAGAATTTGTACATAAGCATGTTGTGTGGACAAAATTACTAAAGGCGATGATATGTCAGTTTTATTCTGTAGATTTTTTGAAGTTAAATTTTGAAATGCAGTTTGATTTCTTTAAGAAATTTTAGGATATTATACAGATTAATATGAAAGATTTCTTTTCATGCTGTTTCTTTGCTTGATTTTGTTTAGCGGCGTATCAACGCCACTGTAGGTTATTTAATGCTGAATTATAAATATTTTGAATAAAGTTTTATGGCTTCAACTAAATGTATTTTGAACAAAATTGTATGCATTCAACTACACATAAAATGTATTGTTACTCATTTTAATATAAAATGTATTGTTGGTAATCTCGATCTATAAAAGGCAGGATATGTATGTGTGTGTGTGTGTGTGTGTGTGTAACGAATGCACGGCCGCAATTTTCGACGGATTTGCACCAAAATTTACATGCTCCAAGTTAGTGGGAAGTCCAAGACTGACTTTGCATTTCCCAACTCCCATCCATAGTGGAAATAATCGATTTTTTCATGCTTCTACGGCAGTTTTCATGTAGTTTGCGGCCATTTTCTACTGGCCAGAGTGAGAGCCTATAGCTGTCTGCCACGAATAGGCAGGAAGATTCTATTGGCCAGCGTGAGAGTCAACAGCTGACTGACACGAATATTAACTAACATTCTAACATGCAGAAAAAATCGATAGCTGCATTCGTCACAAGTAGGAAAAATTTAAATTTGCATGACACTTTACTCCAATTGGCTGATTCGCTTACTTAAACTCGACGCTGATTCTGAATCCGCAGAACTGGGTTGGGTGTGAAAAAGTATTTCTTGTTAACATTCTTTTTTTCATTCGGTTTTTCCAGTTACGAGTCATTTTTTTTTAAAGCTGATCGTTTTGTGTTCATTTTGCTTTGTTCTTTTTCGTAACAGATTTAATGTTTGGTATAGAGTTTAGAAAAAATTCGCAGTGTGAGATAGACAAGAAGTAAGGCATGTAGCAACATCAGCACGGCAAAGGGCACTCCTTTAAAGGCGAGGAAGGGTAAAAATATTTTAAGTCAAGTGATAGCGATTGCTGTATGAGTCGTACGATTTTTGAATCAAGCTCGGGCAACGCCGGGTCATGCTGCTAGTTCTACTATAAATATGTATTGTTTTATTATTTATTATATATATTACAAGTATAATATGTATTACGCGAGGCGGTGATATGTGTGTTTTATATTGTAGTTGTATTGAAGATATATTTTGCAATACTCTTTGATTTATTTCAGAAATTGTAGAATATTATATGGATTAATGTCATGAAAGAGTTCTTTCATGTTGGTTGTTTGGTTGATTGTGTTTAGCGGCATATCAACACCTCTATGGGTTATTTAATGCCGAAATGTAAATATTCTGAACGCAATTACATGCCTTCAACTACAGATAAAATATGCTTGATTATTTTACTATAACTGTTGGCCATTTTGTCATAAATATGTACTGCTAGTAAGTTTGCTATAAATATGTATTTCATTATGATTTGTTTTGTTTTGCGGTTCGCTATTTGTCCATAGCTGGGACCCTAACAGGTACTATCAACCCGGTTCAGGGGACAACAGTAATAAAAAGGTATTTACAATGGAATATTCTTATGAAAGAGAAACCAACAATACTTCTATTCCCTTTTCTCTGAAGATCATCTTAAATCGTGCTGATATGGGTCTAAAAAGAAACGTTTTTCGGAAATCCATCAACAAATATATAGATTTACTAAGTGCTCAGACGTGGTACAAGGACGCATGTATAGAACACCCTATATCTGGCAACAGGACTCTGCACCATGCCACGCATGCAGGAGAACCCAGTCTTAGATAATTTTTGCGACTGTATCACCCCTTACATCTGTCCACCGAACTCCCCAGACTGCAACCGCCTTGATTATTATATGTAGAACGAAAAAAAAATGAAATCAAGACGAGAACTGTGGCAACTTAAACAAGGAGACCGTCCAGAGAGATGCAGGAAATTCCGAACTCGTCTGAAGTCCTGTTGTTGAAGCCAATGACGATTTTTATTTTTATTGAATAAAATTATTCTTTAGTATTTCAAGATATTCTTGTTTAATATCTTGTATTATATTCCTTTTGATTTATGTTAATATTTCTAATGGCTCGTCTAATTCTTTCATCAACCATGTAATTAGGAAAGTCATTACTGATGCAGAAAGTTGTTTGAATCTTGTAGACAACAGATAACAAGTTATGAATAGGATTTTTAACCAATCGCTGTTGGTTCGAATAAATTCAAACTGATTCGGGTTTATAGCTCCTGACTTTACAACAGGTTGTGGTCAGTCAACTAAAAACTGAGCTCTCGTCTACGCATCTGCAAAGAGGGACGGGAAGCGTTTCGTTATGTAAAAACTCACCGCCAACTAAGGGTACATGCTGACCTTACTGTGCCATTTATTTCTGTTTTTTACTTTAAACTATGAGCAATGCCGTTCACTAAATATATGAACTTCTTCGATATCAAACACACGTCTGTATAATGTTTATCATGAAAAGCGACACACGAGAAACTCGATTTATATAAAACTTTATGTTCGGAAAAGATGCAAAAATAAATACAGTTTTAAATTTTAAAATTGTTCTCGGAAATTTATTTCCTATATTAATTATGATTATGAATAATTACAAATGAAGCTACATATTTCTTATTTTTCCGTACAAGCATTAAACAAAGTAAGAAGGTGTATAGTCTCCTGAACCCCGAAGAGAATGATGTATAGCTTCTTTTTTTTTTTTTTTTTTTTAAACTCTTGAACGCATAATTCCTTGTAGATACTAGAAATGTCGACGAAGGGTATGAATAAATAAAACTTTGGAGGTTGTGATATGTGTCTTCCAATATGGCAGTGAATGCTGGACAATTTCCTCAAAGATGAAAAAGAGACTTAAATCAACAGAAATATTGTTCTATAGAAAAATGCTTAGGATACCATGGACCGAACATGCGAGAAACGACGAGGTTTTAGAGAATATGAAAGCAAAAAGGAACTTATACTTAACATCAGGAATAAGCAGTTGGAACTTCTTGGCACTTAATGAGGAAAGAAGGCTTGGAAAAACTGACAGAGGAAAACAGCGCATAACACACTTGACCAACCTGAGAAAATGGATGGCGGAACAGGGTTTCGAAATAACGAAAGGACAAAATTAATTTAGAGCTGGAATGGACAGGATGTTGTGGAGAGCCATGATCGCCTATGTCATAAGGGAACACAGCACAGAAAGGAGGAATTATTCGGTTGTTGCAAAAATAATAACGTAATAATGTCGTTTTTTGACGTTGAAAAATAGGTAAAAAAACGACATTATTACGTGATTATTTTTGCACCAACCTTATAGAAGGGGTTGAAGAGATCTCAACCCAGCCACAAAGCCATTAAAAATAATTTTGATGTCTGATCATTTGTTCAGATTTTGGAAAGTGGGTCGGGTCGTAAACTTTTCCGAACCTCCTCGAAACGAGCACAAAGTGAAGTAATTTGCGTCTCTCACAGAACTGAATTCGTCGATATGATGTAACCAGTAATTTGTTTGCAAAATAGGCCGAACTTGTCTTTTGCTGAGTTTAAAAAAAAAAAAAGTGACATGTATGCGGTGAATAAATGTCTTTTTTAGTTTCTCACAATTTATTTAATGTTTTATACATTTACTTTTGTAAAAAAAAAAAGTTGTTCATATGAATATTTTAAACATTTAGTGAATTGCAAGATTTAACACGAGATAATTGACTGAAAAACAGTATATTTAAAAAAAAATGATAAAATTCTTGTTAACTAGAAATAGCTGAACACAGTCTGCATATAAAAATCCTGTCTTAACTTAAAATTATTTAAAAAAATATTTCCATAGCATGTAAGTTCGTTAGAATTCCATTGTTATAAAGACTATTCTACAGAACGAAACAATCTTTGGTAAATCAGTTAAAAGCGCAAAATTCAAATAAAATATTTCTAGTGTGTATTGCGTGATAAATCGACATGAGTCTGGTGACCTACTTAGGGCCATTGGTAGACTTCATGTAATGGAGCAGTGGTGTGTCTAGGGCAAAATAACCTGGCGAAACCCATCCTTTTTCAGGTTGGTTGTAATTCAGTGTTGTCCATCTCCTAGACTACTAACGACAAAAGCGCGTGGAATAACGTGTCACATTTGTAGTACAATTAGATTAAATTAATATTTTTTTACTTCGCTTTTTTTTTACTTTTTTTTTTTACTATAAGTGTTCTTTGTATTTCTTTCTTACTTTCTTTTTTTCTTTCTTTCTTTGCGTTTTCTTACTTTTTCCCTCCTTTCTTTTACTTCCAGTTCTTTCTTTCATTCTTTCTTTCTTTCTTTCTTTCTTTCTTTCTTTCTTCTTACTTTTCCCTACTCCTTTTTACTTCCAGTTCTTTCTTTCTTTCTTTCTTTCTTTCTTTCTTTCTTTCTTTCTTTCTTTCTTTTCTATTGCTCTTTCTTCCTTTTCCCTACTTCCTTTTTAATTCCAGTTCTTTCTTTCTTTCTTTCTTTCTTTCTTTCTTTCTTTCTTTCTTTCTTTCTTTCTTTCTTTCTTTCTTTCTTTCTTCTTACTTTTCCCTACTCCTTTTTACTTCCAGTTCTTTCTTTCTTTCTTTCTTTCTTTCTTTTCTATTGCTCTTTCTTCCTTTTCCCTACTTCCTTTTTAATTCCAGTTCTTTCTTTCTTTCTTTCTTTCTTTCTTTCTTCTTACTTTTCCCTACTCCTTTTTACTTCCAGTTCTTTCTTTCTTTCTTTCTTTCTTTCTTTCTTTCTTTCTTTTCTATTGCTCTTTCTTCCTTTTCCCTACTTCCTTTTTAATTCCAGTTCTTTCTTTCTTTCTTTCTTTCTTTCTTTCTTTCTTTCTTTCTTTCTTTCTTTCTTTCTTTCTTTCTTTCTTTCTTTCTTTCTTTCACTTCCATTGCATTTTCTTCCTTTTCCTACTTCATTTTACTTCCAGTTCTTTCTTTCTTTCTTTCTTTCTTTCTTTCTTTCTTTCTTTCTTTCTTTCTTTCTTTCTTTCTTTCTTTCTTTCTTTCTTTCTTTCTTTCACTTCCATTGCATTTTCTTCCTTTTCCCTCCTTCCTTTTACTTCCAGTTCTTTCTTTCTTTCTTTCTTTCTTTCTTTCTTTCTTTCTTTCTTTTCCCCTACTCCCTTTTACTTCTTTGTGTTTTCTTCCTTTTTCCCTACTCCCTACTCAGTTCCAGTTCTTTCTTTCTAAGTAAGAATACGTTGCTTTGGTGTAAGGAATATTGTGGTATGTCCGTGTCAGTGATAGCTAAGATGCTAAGACAGAAGAAGACCATCCTTTACTCCCCATGTTGGCCTTGTGCCACATTTCTGTAAATACGGCAGAATAAATAACGCTCTTCGCTACGGTATCCAGACTTTATGAATTTAAGTGCAGTACTCGATGGGAGATGAGGTCTCATCAATTTACAGTTCAATTGTTTAGATATAACCACCTGTTCTATGCTAAAAGAAAAAGACTTCATCTTTTCTCACCTCTCTTGTGGAATTCTCTTCTAGCTCCGCGCTTTCCAGCCAACTTTGATCTACAAAAATTGAAATGCAATGCCAATCGTTATCTACTGTCTACCCGATTACTCTTCTTTTGTTCTCGCTGCTTAATAATGTTTCTGTTTACTTTCACACTCAGGAAACCCCCTGTTTCTTAGTGGCTTTACTAACATGTTTGGGGTAAATTCGATGAAAAAAAAATTCGTATGGAAAAAGTGTACAATTGAATAAAAAATATATATTTCTTAGTAATTACAGTGTACATCTTCAGATGTACTGTACATATTACTGACAGTAGATACTAGATGTAAACAAAGATTGTTATTATTTTTTGTAATTTTAAGTAATTGGTTGATATTCTGAATTAGTTTACTGCACAATTTACACGGTAACAGATAGTTCAAAAGCACAATAAAGAGATGCATTGAGTTCACTATTTGAAGAGATATCGTTTATATTCAGGGGATGATTATTGTACGAATCTGCTAATAATTACATCCAATTCATCAGTTCCTTTGTCAATGGATAACATCGTTTTGTTTAAGCACGCTTCCAGAAAATAGTTTTTTCTTATTTTACTGGTGTTTCTCAAAAATACAGTATTCCCCGATTTTTATTGTGAAAAATAAAATTGACACCAGAGACTATCCTGAGCTTGTACGTATAACGTACTAAGCAGTCAGTCTAGGAGAAGGTCAGATCTGAAATTAAAACCGTATGAGACCAAATAACGGGTTGCCATTTGGTAAGGCATAGAAACAGAAAAACTACCTAGGTTACGTATGAGACATCGACAGCAGGATCTTGGGTTCAATTTAAGAGGCGACAATGTCTAAAAATATTAGTTCCGAGGAGACAAAGGGCTCTCATCCATAACTACATCGCTATCATTTAATTTTCATAACGAATAAATAAAATTTTTTTAAATAATCGGAAAAGGGTAGAATTAAAGTTTTTG
>OZ010597.1:61261733-61264233 GCA_963932145.1 Acanthosepion lycidas | reverse complement strand
GATAGATAGATAGATAGAAAAGTGACTGAGATAGATAGATCGAGAGATAAGAGACTGAGATAGATAGATAGATAGATAGATAGATAGATAGATAATGAAGCGGATTAGATAGATAGATAGATAGATAGATAGAAAAGTGACTGAGATAGATCGATAGATAAGAGACTGAGATAGATAGATAGATAGATAGATAGATAATGAAGAGACTGCGATATATATATATATATATAGATAGATAGATAATGAAGAGACTGAGATAGATAGATAGATAGATAGATAGATAGATAATGGATTGAGCTGGATTGATAAGAAGAGACTAATATAGATAGATAGATAGATAGATAATGAAAAGACTGCGATAGATAGATAGATAGATAGATAATGAACTGAGATTGATTGATAGATAGGAAGAGTCTGCGATAGATACATAGATAGATAATGAACTGAGATAGATTGATAGGAAGAGGCTAATATATATATATATATATGTGTGTGTGTGTATAGAAAATGAACCAAGATAGATAGTTAGATAGATAGATAGATAGATAGATAGATAGATAGAAACAGACTAAGATAGATAGATGTGTAAGTGTGTAAACCCCTCCCTCGAGGGGTTTGTAACACGTCTATTTATCATCTCTCAGTTGCGTCTCTGTCTTTGGGCAGAATGGACTCAGGGGCGACTTCTTCAAATCACAGAGTCGCAACTGAGGAAAATGATACTGATTGGTGCTCAGCCCTGGGGAACAGCTGCCCGGGGCCGTGCCCTCTCTTTGCATCAGAGAGAGGGATCGGTGCTCGCATCGAAGCCAGCGCAACAGACGGTTTTTTGTTCCTGGCCCGGGAGTACGCGCTCGGGTGCCCCACCTTAAAAAAATGACCATTTGTCACAACTCGTCTTAGTGGGTAGACAGAGTAAATACATAGATAGATAGATAGATAGATAATGGACTAATATATATATATATATATATATATATATATATATATATATATATATATATATAATAGACAGATAGATAGGTGCTGAAAAGTTCTCAACCGGATCCATTTCGCTAAATATAACCAAATAGAATAGATTTAAAAAAAAAATATCATCGTTGTTCAGACTATATTTTAACATTCCTTCTTCAATATAACGTGTCCGTTCATAACATAGACAATCATGGCTCTCCACAACTTCCAAACTCCTAGCAATTTTTCTCTATTTGGTAATGTTCCCACCCTACGTTCCGCCATCCACTAATACCACCTCGTCAAGTAAGTGGCTGGCTGCCATCCCATATCTCTCTCGACCAAAATATGACCCGTGAGTTTTAACTTTTCCAAGCCTTCCTTCCTCATTGTGTGTCCAAGTAATTTCAACTCTTTTTTCTGGATTTCTGAGTACAAGTGTTCTTTCTATTGCTTTAGTCGCTCTGGAATTCTCAGTATCCTTCAGTAGAACCTTATTTCTGTAGCCTCTAGCTTTCTCGGCTTACAGCCACATCGTGTTGAAACACCGATTAACTTACGGTCACCGAAATTAAGCAATGTCGAGCCTGGTCAGTAGTTAGATGGATGACCGCTTGGGAATACCAGGTGTTCTAAGGTTGGATTTTCGGGTGGTTTAATGGATAATAGCTCGGAATTGTTAATCGGATAGCCGCGTTCCAATTCCAGTTAGGTTCGTTATATTGACTTGCATGCAAATACCTTTAGGAAAGGTATGAATTCCCATCTCCTCTCTACAAGGTATAGGCTAATTAGTAAAATTTGTGTCACTAAACCATTATTATCTTCAAGAGAAACGTTCTTACAATCTAAGAATATTTTGTGGATTTAAAAAAAACTAAGTCGTAAAAATCAATCAATTAATCAATCAATTTTCTTTTTATCATATCCGTCGGGAGATTGCCCAGCATTCATTGCTATATAAGATGACGAATAACACGTAACACTTTTCTTTGTTTCTAACGGAATTTTACTGTTTCTAGCATGTTGTAATGCTTCTTCCGCTAGTCCAGTCCGTGTTCGGATCTTGATTAGAAGGGAAATATTTTAGTAACGTCCCTGATATGGTACCTTACACCAGGAAACAAACGGACATCTAAAGCGAGTAGGAATTAATAGTCAATGTTGTTCTTTTACACTATTTACATTATTCGGACTATTGTCCTCATCTTTGTCGCCATGTTTATCACAGCGTTTCGGCCGTTGTACGGTCCGGCCTTCTTCAGGTGGTTTGAAACATGGCAACAAAGATGAGGACAATAGTCTGAATAATGTAAATAGTGTACATAATACCTCGTCTCAGAAATATAGACAGGTGTTGTTCTTTTAATCTGCCATTTTGTATTCAATGTCGACACGGTGAAGTAATTGAGGAATCGGAGAGCCGAGTTCGAATTCCAGTCGGATACTTTACATTCCCCCTTGGCAAAAGTATGATATTTATCCATCTTTACTCCCATCTGTAAATAACAGGGATCTATAGCGTTGGGAAATAAGAAGGAAAACT
>OZ010597.1:61221733-61259233 GCA_963932145.1 Acanthosepion lycidas | reverse complement strand
TCTTTCTTTCTTTCTTTCTTTCTTCCTTTCTTTCTTTCTTTCTTTCTTTCTTTCTTTTCCCCTACTCCCTTTTACTTCCAGTTCTTTCTTTCTTTCTTTCTTTCTTTCTTTCTTTCTTTCTTTCTTTCTTTCTTTCTTTCTTTCATTGCGTTTTCTTCCTTTTCCCTCCTTCCTTTTACTTCCAGTTCTTTCTTTCTTTCTTTCTTTCTTTCTTTCTTTCTTTCTTTCTTTCTTTCACTTCCATTGCGTTTTCTTCCTTTTTCCTCCTTCCTTTTACTTCCAGTTCTTTCTTTCTTTCTTTCTTTCTTTCTTTCTTTCTTTCTTTCTTTCTTTCACTTTCATTGCGTTTTCTTCCTTTTCCCTCCTTCCTTTTACTTCCAGTTCTTTCTTTCTTTCTTTCTTTCTTTCTTTTTTTTTCTTTCTTTCTTTCTTTCTTTCTTTCTTTCTTTCTTTCTTTCTTTCTTTTAATTCCACTGTTCTTTCTATTTTGCTTGTATTCTTTTTGAGTTGTACATTTTCGACTTCTTCTTTCTTTCCTTTATTCATCGATCTTTTTTCGTTCACTTCCCCTTTTCTCTGTTTCCTTTTCTTTATGTGCAATTTTATCTTAAATCCAATTCTCTGACCTCCAATTCATTTGGTAAAGTTTTTAGCTTTTTATTTCACATGTTACGTTTTCGCTCATCCTAATTTTTTTTTTCTCTATGACGCTCTTCAATAAACCGCCGGGAATTTATGCTGTAACCTTTTCGACACACTGACCAAGAACAGAAACATATCTAAAAATAAACACAAAAGTCGGCATTAGGAAAAAAAAAAAAAAAAAAAAAAAAAAAAAAATGGAAAGCAAAGTCGATACGTAAGTTGCTTATTTTTAAAAAGCAAACATCGTTATCGAAGATCGATAGCCTGCCATAAATCCGCCCATCTTTCTTTTACAAAATATCAGATTGCATTTCGACCTTGTCGGCGCTGGTCTCATGGGCCAATATACTGATTTCGTAAAGAGAGCAAAGCCTAGTCTAAATGCAATAGAGAAAAAAATAAAAAAAAGTAGTTTTATTTGTCGGTTTAACTGACAAATACTCTGAAACCGTTGGTTGTTAGAAAGCGTCTAAAGAAGAGAACTTCGCTATAAAATCAACTGACAAAAAAATACATTTTTAATCAAATATAAACGAACGGGATAAAATCAATCAATTCGATCAATTCAATGAAAATCTGAATTGTATGAACGGATAGGAAAATTCTACGGGGACATAAGAAAAAAAGATAAATAAAATGACACACGCATATTTTGCGTATAAATACTTATCTATAAATACATACATTAATGCGCGTGATTAATGCGTTTTTGATTATTGAGCTAAAATATGTATATACCAAAATTCGATTAGTGTATACATAACACTCGATTAGTGCGGTAAAACATTCTTCAGTTGAACCAGAGTAATGGAAAATTGATTTCTATATATATATACCGATGTACACAGTAGCCGCACTAATCGAGGTTTTCCTGTACATTTTTTTTCGTCGTGTTTAGCATTAAGGTAGTGTAATGGATAACGGTTTGGAATAAGAAATCCGAGAGCCGAGTTCGAAATCCCAGTGGGGTTCGTTATATTCACATGTGCAAATAAACCTTGGCAAAGATATGACTACCTATCTCTCTCCATCCGACTATAAAACGTATATCCGGAAAAATCGTGTTGTCTCTCAAAAATGATTAATTATTCTTATATTCCCCAAAATACGTTTCGGCTTTAAAATAATCCACAAGGGGGTGATAAACTGTAAAGAATTAACTACACGACTGAATAAATACAGGTCCTTGAATAAAATACCCAACATTCCTTAAAGGACTAAGTACGCCCTCTCGCCATTTATCATATATATATATATATATATATATATATATATATATATATATATATATATATATATATATAGAGAGAGAGAGAGAGAGAGAGAGAGAGAGAGAGAGAGAGAGAAAAAAAAATTTTAACGTTTTTTTATGCAAAATGCGTTAATGGCTCGAACACACACACACACACACACATACACATATTTCCCTTCCTCTCTCCTGTGCGAAGATAGCCTAGGGGTAAAATTTCTGACTGATACCAGATCGAGTTTCAATCACGGCTAGAAGTAATCAGACGTTTAGCCACACTGAAGAGCTGCGAAACGGCCTGTCTGTGGATGACAGTATATATATATATATATATATATATATATATATATATATATATATATATATATATATATAACGAATGGGTAACGTTTGTCAATCTAAAATGTTTCGTTTTTATTAAAGTTTCATCGAAGAATGAGATGCGGATAAAAATTAGAATTGCTATTTTTCGTTTAATTCTCCATTGGCTACTCTGATTGTTAAACAAATGTTAGTGTAATCTATGGCGTTCCGAATTCAAGGAGAGACAACGCGTCCTTTCGAAGTTTTAAGAAATTAAATTAGTTGAATTTCTCTTATTCATCGCAAAATTTATCATAGTCCATTCATCAAAGAATGCTTTTGTATTTTTCCGTCGACTGTCTTGTGTGAATACGTCATCTTCTCGTTTATTTCCTATCCCCTGGATGTTACTCCTTGTTTCATTAGACTCACACACATATAATTGCTCCCCATCGCCAACTCTTCTATGCGCAACATATCGATTAGATTGGAACTGATGGACATACGACAAATTATCATACAATTAGTGAATAATTAATTGATTAGCCGCGTCCATTCCGGCAGGTTACTGATCTTTGACACGCTTCCCAAACCCTCGTGGCTGACGCCTGCCAGCATCCAACGTTTATTTCCTTTCAGAGTTTAGACTCTAGTGTCAAGTGGGATACTGTTGAAAGTATCCGTGGCGTTGGAAAGACGCGCGAATGCATGGAGTAGACACTATAAGAAAGGAATCAGATGAATTATTCAGACATTCTATCAAACGGAAATAAGGTCAACCAACTGTCAAACAGATTTGAGAAGGCGATTAACTCACTTCAACTAGCATTTACAAGATACTATGAAGCCGACGTCTTTTATTTTCTAAAGGAAATACGTACAGGACAAATGTTTGGGATAGACTGGTGGGTTTTACGACATATCACTTCATTATACTTGGGCCTATAGGCAAACATTGGTTGAGTTTAACTTGAATCCATTGGTAAACATTGGTCGGGTTTATACTTGAGTGTATAGGTAAACAATGGTCAAGTTTACATTTTAGTCTGCAGTTAAAATCTTGTCGAATCTTGAGATTATATCCGAGCTTTGGTCATATTTATAATTGTGTTTATAGGTAGGCATTGATCGGGCTTATACTTGAGACACTAGACATGCGTCGATCATATTTATAATTGAGTCTATAACTAGACATTGGTCGAGTTTATACTTGAGACTATAGACAAACATTGGTGATATCTATAATTGTATCTGTAGTTAGCAATTTGTTGGGTTTTACACTTGAGTCTATGGACAAACTATAAACATTGTTCATATTTATAATTAAATCTACAGGTAAACAATAGTCGATTTTATACTTGAGACTATAGGTTCACATTTGAGAAAATTGTGCTTAAATATTGGTTGAGTTTATATTTGAGTCTTTTAGGAAGATCTATGACAAATTGGTAAACATTTGGCATTCAAATACGGCATCTCCTGCAGCTAAGACGTCCCCCAAATTTATTTAGCAACAGACTACCATTTCTTATAAAACTAGAAAAACTAATTCAATTTATTTCTATACAAGTGAGGCCAATACAAAGGTGAGAAGCGTGGGATAAATCTAAAAATGGACAAAACAGAGGTCCAAGCAGTCATAAAGTGTCTGCAAAAGACAGCTCATCACGAAGATATGGCAGAGGCACTTGCAGAGGACTTCCCTTCCTAGGCAACTGTGAATGAGGCTGCGGAATTCAATCAGGGCAGAGACAGAACAGAAGATGACACTCGGTCAGGTCTTCCAAAAACATCAACCTGTGATGAACAAGTTGATGGCATTCACTGTATGGTTTTGCACGACAGACGTCTTACAGTCTAATAGATAGCTATGTCCATAGCGTGTTAGTGACTTTCTTGCCTTGCGTGGGGTGAAATGATTAAAAAAAACAACAAGTAAACGAAGATGATAGTAAAAACTAATGAATTTAAATAGTGAATAAATTCTTGTGACAAGACTTTTGTTTTATGTCGTATCTTTTTCGATATTTTTTAGCCAATAAGACTCTGTTATGATTTATTGCTTGACAGTAAATAGTATTCTTCCACGTGTTCAATGGAAACGCCATGAACATCTGTTTGTACAGATAACACTGACTGTTCAGGTCAGCTGATGAAAAATTTACAACCAATGATCGACGATAACTCCCAGTTCATCTTCACTTCAAAAAACAAATGCAAAGAGAAGAATGAGTTGCTTGTGATTTTTCAATCATAGATATTGTCTGTGCGTGTTTAGGCCGATGTCGGGGGTCGGGTTCTCTGACACGAAAGATCGCCAACCTCACGTTATAGTTTGACAAGGAACTAATTAAACCAGAAAGAGTGATGAATTTTTAATTAAAAGGCAACATGTGTTTTGGAGTCGAGAAAATAACAATTAATTTAGTTGATTTTTTTTTTGTTACATTCGTGAATATTGAATTTTAATTGATAGGGAGGCAACTTACACATAATTTTGTTTAAGCACGCTTCCAGAAAATAGTTTTTTTCTTATTTTACTGGTGTTTCTCAAAAATACAGTATTCCCCGATTTTTATTGTGAAAAATAAAATTGACACCAGAGACTATCCTGAGCTTGTACGTATAACGTACTAAGCAGTCAGTCTAGGAGAAGGTCAGATCTGAAATTAAAACCGTATGAGACCAAATCACGGGTTGCCATTTGGTAAGATATAGAAACAGGAAAACTACCCGTGCCTGGGTTACGTATGAGACATCGACAGCAGGATCTTGGGTTCAATTTAAGAGGCGACAATGTCTAAAAATATTAGTTCCGAGGAGACAAAGGGCTCTCATCCATAACTACATCGCTATCATTTAATTTTCATAACGAATAAATAAAATTTTTTTAAATAATCGGAAAAGGGTAGAATTAAAGTTTTTGTGGTATCTGACAGTAGATATCAAATCTAAATACAAAATTTAATAATTTAATATTCTTTCTTAATTTTAATTGGTTGATATTTTTAAATAGGTTACTGCATAATTTACACCGTCACAGTTAGTTCAAAAGCACAATAAATCATTACATTCACTTCACTAGATTAAGATCAATCGTTTGTGTTTACAAAGAAGATTGCAGGAATCTGCCAATGATTGCCTCTGCATCCAATTCATCTATGAACTCCTTTGTCAATGAACGCCTGATTTTAAATTCTGCTCAGACATTTCTTAACCTTCATCTTTAGCTTTGAAAAATGTCCTCTCACATTGAACATGAGTAACTGATAATGTGCAGATCACTTTATCAATTCCTTATTGCCTTTTATTACTAAACCAGTTGTCTGTGTTTGTTTCTTTATTGCATTTTTATTTAATATAGGCTGCCGATTCCACCAGGGGCGCGCTTGCTATCGAGCAAGCTGGCAAACTGGCCAATCCGCCACTTTTTTTAAGGTAAATTAGAGTCTAACAAATTAGATATGTTGCATTGAACTATGCTGGTCTCATGCAAAATATCTTTGATACTGACCAAATGAACAATACGTAATTATTCGAATAAGACATAGAGTAGTGGCTGATGACACATATTAACCTCTTTTTTCTGTATGCCTTGTCCCTTCAAGATGTAGGTGACCATAGCTCTCCACAATTTCCTGTCTTTCGTAGCTCTTAATAAATTTTCTCTTTTGGATTTATTAGTAAGGAGAAACTACTGCTTTGGGAATGTTAGCTGATGTGTTCAATGGCATTGTTGCACACATACATTTTCAATTTCTTCTAAGAGAGGCCAATATGGTCGGTCTTCTGCGATAAACAACATCCTTGAGCCATGAAAGTAAATCAATCTCTCGAGAAAATATTGAACTACAGTAGACAGAGCTATCGCAATTTGCTAATATTACGTAAGACAGTTTTTCTTTTCCTGAAGTATGTATGGATTTTTGGCGGACTCTGCGTGCTTATATATATATATATATATATATATATATATATATATATATATATATATATATATATATATATATATAATATTAGTGGTAAATATACACATACATATGCAAAATATATAAATATATATACGTAGCTGCATACACATGCATAAATATTTTTTGAATAAAAAAAATTCCAAGAGGATAGAATCCAGGTAGAACAGAGTAAGGATATAATAAAAAGGGTTAAACACTAATATTCCATGGTCATAATTTATTCCATTGGAATCGTAAATACGATCCAATTCATCAGACCTACAAATTCAAAAAGATATATATATATATATATATATATATATATATATATATATATATATATATAGATTATATTATACATGAAGAAATATAGTCTTAAGGTGTGCTATATTTATGGAATAAAGTGCTCAATATCAGAGATAGAGCGTGTGTAAATATAAAAGTGAACATAGAAGTCAACACTTAGAGGCGACAGTCTGTTTCATGCAAGACGCAGTTTCAGCCCTGACGATTGCATCTAGCACGAAACAGACTGTCGCCTCTAAGTGTTGAGTTCTATGTTCACTTTTATATTTATTAGATTATATATATATATATATATATATATATATATATATATATATATATATATATATACATATATATATATAAGATTATACATATATTACATTATATATATATATATATATATATATATATTAGATTATGTATATATTATTATTATTATTAGTAGTAGTAGTATTAGTATTATTATTAAATATTGCTATTTAGCCTGATGAAGTTTTAAAGGACGCGTCACAAGAAAATTCCCATTTTGTCATATATTCACCACTATATATATATATATATATATATATATATATATATATATATATATATATATATATATATATCGTGTGTAACGGCAAAATTGTCCATTTGTTAGATTAAGCTTTTGACATGTCCTGTATTAGAAATGATTAAAGATATCTTACTGAAATTCTCCGAGGGTTTTATAACAGTATTGGACTCTACTTTGAACAATAAGAATGTATTTAGCACTAAGTTAAAATGATGATCCCTCTTCTGGTATGACCTCCTGGTCCAGTTTTCTTCTTTATAGCTCACTCTTTTTTAAACCCATTCACCGTTCTCTTGATCGTTCTTGAAGATGGAAGCCATAGTATAAATGTTGGTACCATTACCGAAGTCCTGAATTATCTTTTTTCTCTCACCATTGCTCATTTGGGAAGATATAGTCGGGCTGACACAAAAAGATTTTAACCTGTTCTCTTTCGAGTTGAATGACGCAAAGATTTTCTCAGTGATTCTTGGTGTCAAGATAACTAAACGTTTAAACCTGGAACGAATTTAATAGAATTTTTAAAAAATTTCTAGTTCGACATTTATTTCTTATTATTATATGTCATATTTAGTGGATAGACATTTTTGAGTAAGCATAAAGCGAATGTGCTCTTTGGCAGCGTTCGAACCTGCGTTCTCCCTATATGGGTAAAACACCGCCTGCTTTTCTCTGCAAGTTTTTAGATCACCCAGTCACGTTGTTTTATATATTTCTCTCTCTTTTTATTTATGTCTCTCTTCATCTTTCTCTTTCTCCGTTCTCTCTCTCTCTCTCTCTCTCTCTCTCTCGCTCTATATATATATATATATATATATATATATATATATATATATATATATATATATATATATATATATATGTGCGTGTGTGTGTGTATGCGCGCAGCGAGAGCGACTTGAACTTTATTGCTTTAGATATCTCTCGTTATTCATCGACCGCTTTTTGCTTTTTACCGCGTCAGAATCGTAGGAGACTTTTAAAGAATATCCAAAAAACAAAAATCAAGTTAGATTTCAGGTTTCTAGCCGATAATATTGATCTCATTTCACTCCATAAAAATTGTAAACCTAGAACAAAATTTTCGATATTTTCTATTGTACTTTATCTGCCTTCCTTTCTTTTGGCAACAATTTGCGAGAGGTCGCTGCTTCTTACATAAGCTTGCTTATTTTACACTATTCCATTATGCTTTTTATCTGTACCGTTTCCACTTACACGGGTGTCAATATTCTCACACTTGGGAGCTTAAAGAGATCATTTGTTCATTTATATTTAAAAAAAAAAAAGGTCATTGGAAGCTGATTGACTCGCTATTGCGCACGAACAGACGATTGCCTCACGTGAGTTTCATCAAATTCTTGTATAACTTGGCGCCTTTTTACATATTCCAAGAATTGCAGGTCAGGAAAAATACAATTCTTTTCTTAAAAATTAGGAAATGTCGTGCATTGTTAATGATAGGATTAGCTGTTTACTTCTTTTTTTTTAAGCATTGCGCCCAGAGCAAGGCGTGGAGCCACTAGGATGCAGGGGGGGGGTGCAGAAGATTTGGAGCAAGAGCAGATAGGAGTGATAGAAGAAAGGATGAGGGGAAGGATAGTGGGTAGATCAAAGTAACTGGAGATGTCGATTGGCATTACATTTGAATAGTTGGAGATCATAACTATCAGGGAAACAGTAATTGGGAAGGGTGTTCCACAGGCGAGAGGTGCGAGGTATGAAGCTATTGGAGTAGAAGAGACGGCTACATTTAAAAGTTTCTACAGTGTAAGGGTGAGAGCGGGATGCCAGCCTCGTAAGGCGCGTGAAGTCATGGAGACTGGGAACCAGTGAAAGCAGCTCATCGGAGCAATTACCATGAAAGTATTTGTAGAAGAGACAGAGAGAGGCGACGGCGCGTCTGTGAGATAGTGACTACAGACGAGACGCCAGATCAGGGTCAATCACATTGAAGGAAATATTCGGCGTTCATTGCCAGAACTGTTAGTGTTAGAAATCTGTAAAAAAATTTCTTAAAACGCTTCTTCAGGAAAAATACGTTTGCCAGCTCATTTTATTTTGATGGACGTTTCCTTCATAACCCTTTGTTTAAAGTACTTTTTTTTTGTCTTTAGAATGATGTTCAGCGCGTCCAATTATCTTTTCTGTCATTACTTTATCAAATCAGCCGACTTCATCACATCTAAATTCTCAAGTCTCAAAGAAACCAAATATCCTGCCTGTGAAACAACGATCGAGCGATTTCCTCAACCCGTGTTTAGTATAATTATTTCATACATTTCTTTTGCAATGATTTTCACCCTGTACAGTGTCTAACAGCCACTCTAGGTAGAGGGCTACAGAGCAAGGAGCAGCCCTAGATTTAAACAAGTCAAGTTTGTAGCGATCGGGGAAGCTTCTTCCTTAGAGTCGGTTCCGGTAGGCAGCGGTCCGTGGGAAGAACTTACATCTCATCAATGGAATACAAAGAGAATGAGGGCGCTTCGCTACAACGGGTGTGGCATGGTCTTAGGCGTGAAGGCTAGAACTGGGGGAACTAAGGAATGTATTTCTTCCGAGAACTTTCAATGGAAGTAGCGATAAACTAGCAAGAGGCTTGTAGTAGATGTGGTGTCTTCATTATGTCATTATTTTCTCATCGAATTATATGAGATGTTGTGTTACTTGAAATTCCCCAACTGATGTAGTCTCTGTTATTTGATGCAGTTCTTTGTTTGTGATTCTGTTTGTGATTTCCCCAGTCCACGAGCTTCAAAGAAGGATGTTCCTCACTAAGACCTACAGGCTTCATTTGCCGGAAGCCGTAAATTAAAAACCGTGAAGAAGGCGTCGAGAAATTCCCCTAAGAAGAATCCTTGCGATTCGCTGGAATTGGAATCTTTGGAGAGACATGGGCGCCTACGATTTGAAAGAGGTTTGTTATCTGTTACTGTTGAAAGTTTTGAAGTAAGGCGTTTTTTGTTATTTGGTAAAGTTATTTTTGAATCCGGATTTTATTTTTTGAAGGACACATTATTTAAGACGTGAGGATTCATTCCCTTCAAGTCATTTTTTAATAAATAATATGAAAAAAAAAAAAAAATTGGTCGCTAGGGTCAGCTGAAAGGTTCTCATAGACTGACGAAGATATTAAGCCGACCAGCTGTTGCATTCTGGTACACTTTATTATTATTATTATTATTATTATTATTATTATTATTATTATTATAATCAGTATCACCCCATGCAAGGCAGTAAAGCCACTAAGACACAAGGGGTTACAAGGCATGGAAGAATTAGGAGCAGAAATATTAATAATGAGCGGGAAGAGAAAAGAGCGGGAAGGGAAAGAGCAACACACGAAGGCAGCAGATAGCGATTGACATTGCATTTAAATTTTTGCAGATTAAAATTGGGCGGAAAGCATGGAGCCGGAAGGGAGTTCCACAAGCGAGAAGTGCGAGAAAGGAAACTGTTAGCATAGAACTTACGATTATATATAACCAGTTCAACAGTAAATTGATGCGATCTAGACGCCAGTCCAGTATCGCGCTTAAATTCAAAACATCTAGGTACTATAGCGAAGAGCCCATCCGAAAAATGACCATGAAAGTATTTATAGAAAAGACACAGAGAGGCCACCTTACGGCGGTGGGAAAGTGACTGAAGCTGAGCGGCCAGATTATGACCAAAAATATTGCTGATTCTTCTTTGTATTTTATCAAGAACATCAATGTAGATAACAGGTGCACCTGGCCATCTGTGGCAGTGATATTCTAAGCATGGGTGAATGATAGATATATAGATATGTAAGATAGATTCTGGAGGAAAAAATTGTCTCGTTCAACACAGGTCAACGACAAAATCCAGAGACGGATATGCAAAGTGATTTGTCCTGATCTGGCATACCGTCTACAGTCTCTATCTTTCAGACATTCTGTGGCTTCCCTCTGTCTTTTCTTCAAGTATTTTCATGGAAACTGCGCCAACGACCTACTTACACTTGTTTCCAAACTGCATGAATTTAAGCGTGCTACTAGGTTGGCATCTCAGTCTCACCCTTTCACTGTCGAAACAGCTAAATGTAGCCATCTCTTCTACTCCAACTGCTTCTTATCTCGCATCTCCTATTAGTGGAACGCCCTTCCTATCACTTGCTTCCCTGATTGGTATAATCTTCAAATATTCAAATGTAATGTCAATCAGCATCTTCTGATGCCTTGACCTTGATCCCTGTCACGCTCTTTATCCTTTTCCCAAACACTTCTCTTTACTCTTACTTTCACTCTCTGTAACCCCTTGTATGCTAGTGGCACGCCCGACCTAATTGGGGGGATTTGCTTAAAAAAAAAAAAAAATCAGAAATGGGGTGTTTATTTCAAATAAGATCTGTCTACTATAATAACGTTTGAGGTAATAAATTATGTGTATGTTCCTATACAACAAAAAAACAAAACAAAAAACAATATTTTAGCAGACGCTTTTCTGAATTAACCAATATATATATATATGTGTGTGTGTTAATAAATAACTTATATTAAATCCCCAAATTATTTGTAAAAAATTTAAATATTTAAATTGCTAGCAAGCATCAAATTAATTTCCTCGTAGATTTTTTTTGAACCGTTAAATTACTAGCAAACTTTAAAATCCATTTTTTTTACATAAATTCCTAAAAATATACCATCCCTCCTCTTCCTGCGTAAAACTTCATTACAGCTTCTTTCTCTTTACTTCCCCTTCTTTCTTTTTTTCTTTTTCTTTTTTCTTCTTCTCTCTGGTCCCACCTCCCCCAGTACTAAGTATGATTGACAGAAATATTAAAATAAACCCTCTCTAAACTCGACCATGTCTCTCACACTACTCCTCGCTACACTCCCTGTAAAATTACATAATCTTAATACTACCCGTCAAAAGTGTGAATTTTCATTTCATCTTTCGTCACATTTTTTTGGAAGTGTTATCTGATGATCCAGCGTCCTTTAAAAGTGCTCTGGTGAAATAAATTATTATAATGGAACCTTAAAGTGGTCTGTTTTTCTTTTTATATATATATATATATATATATATATCCGTACATATTCTGTCGGGTTCCTGTTAGAATATCAAAATCCCCCGTGAGAATTGAGAACAATTTGATACCTTTTCGGCTTTACCGATCTCGATTCATTTGCATTCATGCCTGAAGGTTTTATCCTTTATGAAAAGGAAGTTGGTCTTGTCCAACTAAACACAAGTGAATATGCTCAGTTATCTTCTCAATGGAATATGTCTGTGCTTTCCTGAATTGCTAATCTCCAGGTAGGAGAAAAGCTATGGACGCCTTGGGCTCTCAGTTTCTTTCAGCATTATAGCCACTGAAAATCCGCCATGTTTGATATCAGACCAAAAAGAATTGGTCAGCCTATGAACTTTTCTGCCGAGCCTTGTATAGTTGATAGGATAGGAATTTTTGAACGAGTGGGATGTTATGCATAGCGGCCATGCAAAAATCTAGAATTGACAAGGCTATTTAATTATATAACTCGGGATGTTTGTCTTCTGATTCCCTCCATGCTAATATCTAGTGGTTACTATGACATTCAGTAAATATTATTAATATTCGATCATTATTTGATAGTGATTCGTAGATAGGTCTGAACACGAGTAAATAATTTGAAGTAAAGTCAGATGGTTACACCTTTATGTAAATTATATATATATATATATATATATATATATATATATATAAAAGGAAGAACAGATGGAGTAAAAATACACTGTTCGTAGCATTTACTTTTAAAAAGTGTTCAGTACAAAGTAGTGCAATATATTATTATTATTATAAAGTTTTTATTATGAGAGATTATAATAAAAACATATGTTCAAAAAAGCTACATGTCACGCGTTTCGTTCTTTGGAACATTATCGCCATTACTGATGTGATTATCCGAAAGAAAAGCCCCAAAGAATTCAAATATAACATTATATGGACACAAATGCGATCGTTTTAAAAATTATGACTCTCAATGTTTTAATTCCTAACCGAAATTATTTTAACCATAATTTGAATCTAAAAAAAAAAATGTTACTTTGATTGAATGTGAGAGCAATTTACTAAGAGGAAAATATATAGAAAGTGTTTTAATCGCATGATTTTTCACAGTAAATGTGCGTCCATTTTTTTTTTTTTACAGCATATCACATTTCTTGGCAAATCTTCTATTAGCACAATGTGGGATGCTTGATAACAAAAGTATTCAAAAAATAAATAAAAATAAAGTGAATGAAATCAGCAACATATGTTTACAAAAAATAATTGAAATGTAAAATTTCAGCGCCCCCCCTTCATATACATGTACAGTTGCATCGACGTACATATCACTTTACTTCAATGATGTCTAGGCTCACACGAATATGCTTTTCCGCATTCTCATAGATTTTTCTAACATACATACATACATACATACATACATACATACATACATACATACATACATACATACATACATACATACATACATACATACATACATACATACATACATACATACATACAGTGGAGTAATGGATATCGGCTCGGATTGAGGAATCGGAGAGCCGAGTTCGAATTCCAGTCGAATCCATTACATTCACTTACGTGCTAATACCCTTGGGAAAGGTATGAATCCTCTTCTTCTCCCTCCAACTATGGGTAAAATAGCAGGACAGACTGGGTTCAATAGCCTTGGATGGCTCTAGTAGAAGGAATTCAAAACCTGCGGATGGTCGTTTGGGAACCTTGTGGCATTCGGTGCATCTCTGTATTCGTCCCTCCAAAAAGTGTGGATGGTCCTGCACGAGGCCTTCTCGGTGTCGGTTTCCTGGAAACTGATCTGCTTGACCCTCATACGTCGATACCACAAGCGATCATTATTTGATAGTGACTCGCAGATAGGTCTGAAAACGAGTAAGTAATGTTGAAGTAAAGTCACAATTATCTGACGATCGCAAAAGCGTGAAACCCAGGGTCACAAACTCACATCTATCCAAATATATATACACGTACACACGCATCCTTCTACGTACATTGATCATATTTGTTTAACCCCTGCCTAAAATCACGCCCCTTCCACTACAAAAAAATTAGGTATTATTATTCATATTAATTAGTATATTCAAGATAAACACACACACACACACACACATACATACACACACACATATATATATATATATATATATATATATATATATATAAAGGCAAGAGGAAAAACTATTCTTAGCCGAGGCGTTTCTTCATTAACTGACTTTATCAAGGCAAATGTAATAATTTATAATTTGAATTGATAAAGTCTCTCAGAGGACTAAACGCGTTGCCTATAAGGGTGTGTGTGTGTTTGTGTGCGTAGGTGTCAACGGAAAAAAAACACTCCGAAATCTTGCCTTAGAAGACATGAACATTCAGTAATAGTAAAAAAAAAGCCCAGGCTCAAAACCTCACATCAATCCAACTACACACATACATACATACATACATACACACACACACACATATATCTATCTCTCTCTCTCTATATATATATATATATATATATATATATATATATATATATATATATATATATAAGGTTATGTGTTTGTGTGCGTAGGTGTCAACAGAAAAAAACGCTCCAATATTTTGCCTTAGAAGGCACGAGCATGCAGCAATAGTAAAAAAGGAAGCCGTGGAAAGCCATGATCATCTATGTTCTGAAGTGGTATGAAAATGAAAAAGAGTAATATTTTTCAAACAGCTGTAAGCCAAGGTTTTGGCTGCTTTCTTGGTAGAGGAGACCGTCTCGAAGAAGGGTGACTAAGAATTCAATATCACCTTGAAAAAATAGGGATTCTGCCCTAGCTACATGCTGCTGTTACAGCTGCAGTACATGCGGTTCTCCTGCAACCTTAATGTTTAACGTGGCTGGTGATCTCGATCAAAATTTTAACTTTGCTTGGATTGTAAAATTGTTTCTAGATTTGATTCCAATATGGTCCAATGAAATAAGAAGGTGAGACAAGGATTTTGCTATTATGTGATTGGCTACAAATTGATCAATTCGATCAATGGACTATTTTTGTACCAATAGGACGACTATTCTGGTCAATAACCTAATAAGGCTTTTTTTTCTACTAATTCTCTATAAAGCTGATATTTTGGTCTCTAATTAAAGTTGCACTAATCAAAGAAAGCCAGATGCTTTCGCATTTACAAATTAGCTTCGGAAGGAGCAGTAGTAGTTGGATGATGAAATCTTAAGTTTGTTCCAAGCTAAATTTTCATTATGAAATGTATTTCATTTTTTTTTTTTTTACACGCCTCCCCGCAAGAACAAACACACATCTTCGCTTACAGCATCATATGTACGTTAATGAAATTACCAAGAGGAACGCGATTGCTGGCTTTAGGAAGAGGCGAAAGAAATAAAATTCTACCAAATTAATTCCAAGTTTTGCAAATTATTAATATTTGAGTATTAACAATTGCGATTCTTAATATTTTTAATAAGTAAAACTGTATTGCAACAAAAGAATCAACATAAAGATCATCCGCAATACGCCAGCAGCCAATCAGAAAACAAACCATGGCTTTTAGGCATGAATATATTATAAAAGATGATCAGACATATTCTCATTTCAAAGGGTATTAGCACACGTCTTGTCGAAAGAGTAATTTGGAACTTCATACAGGCATATGTACTTATATACTGAGTATGACTATAAACTAAATACGGAAGCAAGGCCTTTGATCGGAAGATTGGAGGTTTTTGAGGAGAGTGGAACCACATCTTAATTGTTCCAAGGTCCAATGTGATCTGAGGTAGTAGCAAGTAGTTAAGTTTCTATCTATGTGAAACCGGCGGACGAAGGTCACTCATCAATGCCGCCAATAAGAACCACAGAGAGAGGAGAGAGAGAGAGAGAGAGAGAGTCCTTAGACTTTGAAAAGTGATGTAACATCTGCGCCACATTAGCAACCTATGATGTTGATGCTCTCTTCTTTTCGGGTCATTGCTTGTGAGGCTCAGAAAGTGGGGTTGGCCTTGTGCACCGTCTTTCTTCAAATTAAAAAATTTCATATACTGGCATTGCAGGATGTTTTGGGATATCTTTGCTGTGTGGTGCATATGGCTGGTCGTAGACTTAAAAGACATAATATTATGATGAATAGCAAATGTATTAGAAACACTGGCATCAAGTGCTCTGGAACTGTACCTGATGGAAGAGGCCGGTCCGGCAGGTGTTGCAGGGCATCACGAACTGATCATATTTGTAGAGTCTGTGAAAAAGCCGGGCTTAAATATCATGTTTGTGCAGGGCATTGGTGAATCTTCGGGGGATGTTGTGTGATGGTCGTGTTTGATAATGAAAAGGCAGCATCACACACGAACACACACGACTATATATATATATATATATATATATATATATATATATATATATATATATATGAAGAAATATAGTCTTAAGGTGTGCTATATTTATGGGCTAAAGTGCTCAATATCAGAGATAGAGCGTGTGTATATATAAAAGTGAACATAGAAGTCAACACTTAGAGGCGATAGTCTGTTTCATGCTAGATGCAATCGTCTTGACGATTGCATCTAGCATGAAACAGACTGTCGCCTCTAAGTGTTGACTTCTATGTTTACTTTATATATATATATATATATATATATATATATATATATATATAAATATATATATATATATATATGTGTGTGTGTGTGTGTGTGTGCGTATATATATAATATATATATATATATATATATATATATATATATATATATATATATATATATATTGCATCTCTCCTACGACTCGAAAGCAACTCTGAAGTACAATTTCCGAAGGCCTCCAAGTGATATATAGTGAGGTTTTTCGTGAGGACAACCTGGCTGACTAAAAAAAAATGACTTAATTTATAAATGTGAGGTCATTTGTATCTCAGCGAGAGTCGTCATATTTGAGCTCATGGATATTTTTTTTCAGATTTTATAGAATTTAGCCCTCAATTATTCAGGTTAGAGCACTTCGCCACTGAAACCCCTTGTGTCGTATTGGATTTGCTGTTGATATTGATAAAAACAAAATCAACCAACGAAAACTGCAAACATGTGAGTAACGAGTAAGTTGTAGGCAAAATAAAAACAACAACTATTGTTCTTAAATCAGAAAAAGAAATCTGAAATGTGTGGAACACTTTTACTATGAGAAAAAGATTGTTACTAAATTCGATTTTGATTTGATTATGAAGAGCTCAAACATGCGCCATTAACGTTCATACAAATTAAAAAGTGCACATATGTAAGATTTTAAGCTTTCTTTAATGGCGCATGTTCGAGCTCTTTATAATCAAATCAAAATAGTAGATAACGGCTTGTCCAGAAAGCTCATGACAATCTTTAAGGGAAATTACAACACTTTTGTTATGTCAACGAATAATGGGTGTCACTTTTGTAATGCTCCTTGTAGTAGAGCCATTGTAATCGAAGATACGACTATAGTAAGCTATTGAACAATGCTGGTGTCAGAAGCCTTCGAATATCACTCGCACTAATAGTACTTGCTCGATAATAGTCGCTCGAACAGTAATCCATATAGTGATCCGAATAGAGAAATACTATAAAATAGAGAATAGCAGTCCGTAAAGTAAGAGACGATAGAATAGAAATAGCGATCATTAAGACGTCACGCTACTTTCTACTTTTGCGTTTCCCCTATGGTCACGCGATCTACTTAATTCAATAATGTGATCGCCAGTGTTTGCTCTTTGGCGATCGATGTTCAAACCCAAGTGTCGGCAGCGACACTTTAGTCCTATATATCAAACACAAAACAAAATTATGCCATTAAATATTTACTTAACTAGATATGAACCATTTTCTTGCGCAACTGTTCTCCATTTTCCCTTTAACTTAAATATTCTCTCTTCCGAGAATTTCGGTGGTTTCCCGGCTAAGAAGTGGTTTTTATTGTGTTTTTTTTATGTCATTAAAATTTTTACTATTGATATTATCTGACAAGGAGCTGAAAAAATGAAAACCCGAAGGCTTTTTCTGGTGAATATGGCGGGTGGATTAACACATCTCAGTCAAGCTGCAACAATTTTTGCCGGCTCGCCAAAAAATGTGGGGTCTAGCATTATCCTAATGGAGGACAACACCTTTCTTGTTCGTCAGTTTTTCTTAAATTGCTGCCTTTAACTCGTCTAGTTGCAAGCAGTAATATTCATAATCAATTAACTGGCTACTTGGCAGAAGCTCATTGTACAGTATTCGTTTCTAATCCCACCAGATGCACAGGATGACTTTCTTATGATGAAGACCTGTTTTTTTTTTTGCGGGGGGGTGCTAAAGTTGGAATATGTCGCTTATCACATATTGCTGAACATTATTGTGAACGATCCATTTCTCATCATCCGTCACAATTTGCTTAAAAAAGGGTGCATTTTCATTGCATTTATAGAACAAATCACAGATATAAATGCGATCCAAAAGATTCTTTTCACTCAGATCCAATTATCCAGTTATCGTAGCGATTTGAGTACCCATGCTTCACTAAGTTCTCGTGGATAGTGGATTTTGATAAATTTAGTGTTTCTGTCAATTCCCACGTTGTGTAATGCAGGTTATTCTCGATCAATGTCTTGATTTGGTCGTCATATATAATGGGGGTGGGTCAGTTCTTCGTCAATATGGTTACAATCATCAACTCTAAACTTAGCGAACCAGTTCCGTACAGTTCTGTTAGCTAAAAGTACCTTCACCGTACACAGCACATATCGTTTTTTGTTGCTTGCAAGCCTTTTTTGCCTTTACGGTCATAGAATAGCATTAAGTGTCTTCTTCTGAAGAAGGCTGGAACGTTCAACGGCCGAAACGTTGTGGATATGACAATAAATATGACAACAGTCAGAATGTGGTAAATAGTGTAAATAGTTACGAATATTATATTGTTAAGATGGTAACCGGCAATAATGAACCCTAGCATGATTTCTAATTCTTTCAGAATATTCTCTCTGAAAATATAGCGAGAACTCTTAGTCAGGGCGTGTTATTAAAATATAGCCCTACGAATGACTATTATGATTTTTTGTCTTAATAGAAAATAAATCACTCCAGTATAATGCTTTGATCATTTTTCTTACTTTGAAGTTTTGATCTTTTTATAAAGGATTTGGCATATTTGTTGTCAGTACGTATCTTTCGTCATTTAAAAAAAAAAAAAAAAAAAAAGAAAAAAGGAAAGAAAAAGAAGGATAGATTGTTTTTCATTGGAAAATTAACATTGGTTTCTCCACGCGGAAGCTAAGACGTGACGCAAAAAGTTGTCGTGTCATGAATCTCTAAAAAAATGACGTCAATTTTTTGAAGCACAAGAAACGTTGGGTGTGAGTGCATCACAACTTTTTTGCTTTCCAAATATACTCCAAAATTTGTTTGATCATATCAACGCCCAACCAACACTAAAATAAGCGAGAAATGCATTTTGGGATACTGTTCAGCTTATATACATACAACGGTAAGTCAAAAAATATTGGTACTTTCACCATAGCATATCTATGGATTGTTCACACATCTTTATGCTCATGCGTGCATACAATTGTTTATATTGTGTTTTTCTTGCTGCTGTTACAGTGTAAACATTGCCGCTGCGCTAGCTGTGTGCACCAAAGGGAAACAAAGATATCAGCACTTTCGCCATAACATATCTATGGATTTGCCACACATCTTTATACTCATGCATGCATATAATTGGTTATATTGTGTTTTTCTTGCTGCTGTTACAGTGTAAACATTGCCGCTCCGCTAGCAGTGTGCACCAAAGGGAAACAAAGATATCAGCACTTTCGCCATAACATGCTCATGCGTGCATATAATTGGTAGTATTGTGGTCGCATGATTGAAGTTTGAGCCTGATCCCGTTAGTTTTCTTGCTCCTGTTACTGTGTAAACATGGCCACTCCGCTAGCAGTGTGCACCAAGGAGAAACATAGATCAGTGAACTTACGTGCTGTTTTAAAAAATCAACAGAACGTCTATTCAAACATGAATATCCACTAAAAATAACGTTTATAAAAATCTGTCAGATTAAAAAAAAATCATCTTCTTTAGAAATTGCTTTATTTACGTTCGGAGAAGAAACTGAGTAGCTATGAACTTTTGATATTCCGGGACGAGAGGGATTCTACCTATTTGGCACTATTCGGCCTTGCTTGATCAGTGACCCCCTTCGTGGCCGATTCGTACACATGCGTCCCTGCTTTCTTCCGGAAAGCAGGGACACAGGTTCACATCCTGTCGGAGGGCGCATCTTTTTCTTTAATAAGACTTCTCGAATAGTAAGACCGGTGGACGAAAATAAAAACCATAAATTGCGGCGTACAAGTTGACTTCAAGATGTTTAACTCCATATCTGATTATGCACCCAACTCTATATATTCAATAAGCTGCTAGTATTACACTGTCACTGATAACATGAAATAGTGTAGATGAAGCACATACCATACCTAGTTCTCTGAATGGCTGCCTGAGTTAAACGGCGCTTCGGTCAATGTTTACATTTAATGTATCAGTATTTGGACACGATATGTGCTGTAGCCATAACAGAATTATGGATTTGTTTTTCTATTTTATTATTTTATATTAATTTATGTGTTAATATGACGGATATGTTTACCAAACTGTGGGATATATTTATGGCAGTCTACGTTAAATGTGTACAGTTTTTATTGGGAGTGATGTCCCACTAGTTTCCAGCTCGGTGGTAATTTTTTTTCATTTTATACACGCCATATAAGTCGACCCCAATTATTGCTCGCTCTGTTTTCATTGTCTGTGTCTGTATCGACCGGACCAAGGACTGTACTCACAATTACTACGTCATCAAATTCCCGAACCAGCTCTCGAATCCACTCGGCTATCGTCCTAAGAACCTACATTTCGAAGCCTTAAGCAGAAATTACGGAACAAATGTATCCAGTAACAATGGTTGTAAATTTTCAAGAGACGAAATGATTACATCTGCTGTAACTAATTTCCGTTGTATTTTCTTTCGGTCTTATTTCATGCAACAATTAATCTCTGCATCAGCATTTTTTCTGTGAAATGTCTGCACGAAACGTTTCCATAGACAGAATTATCCTTTCTTTTTTAGTAACTTGGATAAAATCTTAGCAGACTCCAAGACAGAATGTCCAAAGTTTGATCAGAAAATAATAGAGAAGTGTGTGGCAATGTTTCAGTGATTTTAGATGCTAGTAACGAATGCGCTTTTAATTAATAGAGAAACAACAAAATGAATTGAAATTACAGAAATTTTTGAGTTTTCCAGGGTAAATTTATGCTCAGTATGGTGAAACATACCTACTTTCATAAGACACTTACTGCTATTACAATGAAGGAAGCCCAAAAAACATGCTGACCCTAAAAAAGATTACCCAAATTAAAAAGAAAATAATTTATTAAGGAAAATATATATTGAAAGTGCACTAATTTCTGAGTCCTCGAGGTTGAATTTATGCCCAGGATTAGGCAACATGACTCATTTCCTAACAAAAATACTTCTATTATTATTGATACTGAATTTTGTATATATGTGATTATACATCCGCCTATGTCCAAACCATTGACATATGACCACGGTTTTTCCTTGCTCAGTGGTATGATAGTAACGGGATTTGCAGGTGATGACTAAGCCAGGATCGTAATGATGTCCATGGCATTTACGATAGTGGGGTGGAAATTTCATAGGCTGACTATCAAAAAATGATGCTAGATCTGTGAAGTCTTGCATGCACGATAAAACAACATTTTTATTTTATATATATATATATATATATATATATATATATATATATATATATATATATATATATTAAATCTTTATAAATATTTCAATAGTTAAACAAATTTTTTTTTTTTGATATAGTTAAAAAATTTTTTTAAACAACATTTAAAATATTTATGACAGATTGAAGTTAGGAATATCCGAACAGTGACGTTCCATATCACGTGACGTCCGCATCTTGCTAACAAACAGTAATTTTAATTTATTTGTAACAAACAGTTATTTCTGATGAAAGATTGAGGACAATTTGAAATATCAAATATATAAATAAATAAATAAACACTTTCATAAAATAAAATAAAATAAAACATGATTTTTTTAATTTGCAACTTTTTCTATATATATATATATATATATATATATATATATATCAATTATATGATTAAAAATATAGTTTTAAGGTATGCTATATTTAGGATTAAAGTGCACAGGTAGAGCGTATATAAATATAAACAGACTGAGTCCACTTTTATATTTACACACACACACACACACACACACACACACACACACACACACACACATATATATATATATAATACCAAATTCGTATGTGTGAAGGATTATTACAAGGAGGTTGAAAAATATTAAAATGTCAAATCCATGGAGAGAGCTCAATGTATAAATTTATATACAGAGAAATTTATTAATATTTAATAAAATGTAGTCTGTCTGATGAGGCCTGAATAGATATGTATATCTGCTGAAATAAATTTATAACCGATTTATATGATGTTTTATTTTTTCCCTTACTATATATATATATATATATATATATATATATATATATATATATATATATATATATTTCTTTGAAAGATTTTTTCCTGTGGCACATATGTAAATTTTTCGTCTGTGTTAATGTTATGATTTACAATAGCTTTGTATATTAGATTATTGGTTAAACAATTATTCTTAAGTGGGCAATTTTCTTTGTTTCTGTAGTTAGATTTAATGGTGTTATTTTGCTTCAACTTATTGTTATTGTTGTAATTATTATTGGTTTTGTTGAGTATTTTTATTATGTTT
The DNA here is from genome assembly GCA_963932145.1 of Acanthosepion lycidas. NCBI lineage: Eukaryota > Metazoa > Mollusca > Cephalopoda > Sepiida > Sepiidae > Acanthosepion > Acanthosepion lycidas. Next base: position 61,236,384 of record OZ010597.1, on the reverse strand, counting down.
ACTTATTATTTTCTCCATGCAACTGTAACTAATTTTAATTGAACTTTTGTTGATAATTTTAAGGAAGTTTTCGTCAATTATTTTGTAAAATATTTGTCCTATTTTTGTTTTTATTGTATTGTTGTATAGGGGGAGGGAGTTGAACCAAATTATATTTCTTTTTCTGTTGTTTTTGTTTGAATTGTTTTCGTTTTTGTATTCTAGTTTGTTTGGATATCCGCTGCTTCTAAGGGCTGATTAATGTGTTGTTTTGTTTTGTTTTGTTTTGTTTTTTTGTTTTTTTGTTATTTTTTCATTGAATATTTTAGGCTATATGTTGAAATTCTTTTATTTATAGATATGGATATTTGTTTAAATACGTTAGTGGGGAGTCAGCTTTTTTGTTAAAATATATTGGTTTTTTTGGTTTTCTGTATGGATTGTAGGCTGTAGGTTTAAGTTGAAGTTTCTTAGAATTAAGAAACAGTTCTCCTTGCACAGAGCGATATATGTTTTTTGTTAATAATATTTGTTAATTTATTATGTATATGCCTATGAGTTCACATACTTCTGCACAATCATAACTAACCATTGTTACGTCAAAGTTATTATTATTATTAGTAGTACTTTGGCCCTTTTTGTCCATATTTTTTTTTATTGCGGTGTAATATTGATTTTCGGCAGTGTATATTTATATCCTCATTGGGGATATTGAAGTTTTTGCGATATCAACGAACACTCGTTGCCACTTTTGTAATGTCAACGAATACTCGTTGTCACTTTCATAAATACTCGTTGTTGTAAAGACTTTCTAATCGCAGATACAACTATAATAACGATGTTGAACAATACTGGTGTCAGACGCCTTCGAATTACAATAGCACAAATAGTAATTGCTCGATAGAAACCACCGAATAGTGATCCGAATAGTAATCCGTATAGTGATCAGTATAGAGAAATAGTACAGTGAATAGTATAGAGACAGAGGATAGTATAGAAATAGTGATCACTTAGACGCATTCCCATATATACATTCCTTTACCATCACGTGATCTACTTATTAGAAATGGAATCGCCTGTTTGCTCACAGGTGATCTGTGTTCGAACTCCAGTATCAGCTGCGACACTTTATTCCGATATAACAGATACATTGTTAAATTTAATGCGTTGTTTAGTGCATTAATAGATTGATAGAAATCATTTATGTCTAATTGTGTGAAAGATCTGTTTTCTATATTACCAATATTATTAAACTAATTGGTTGTTGCTTTTGCATTTTTCCATTGGTTTATATTTAGTATGTTTCTTAGATTTAGGCATATTTTTCTAATATTTGTGTAATGACAAAAGTACGCAACTGAGAATACAAGGTTCGCGTATAGTGTCCTTTTATAGTCCCAGTAAACAGAAATACTTCTCTCAAAGAGGAGAGTAACAAAGCAAGAGGAGACTACTCTTGATTATTTATAACGGTTTGTTTATTTTTCCAACTTTGCTTTTTGTGGGGTTTAGTAATCTGCGGTCGTGAAGTTCACTTTATGGTGGTTTAATTTGATAAAGTGTTCTAATTTTGTTAATTATTTTATCCTGTTGTCTAATTGTAGTTTAGTGGCTATGTCTTTAGTTTTTTGTTTGTATCACTTTCTGTTTTGTTATTAGTATTTCTTTTAAAATTTAGTTACTTCTTTGTGATTTCTATTTTTAGATCCACTTATATACTTATGTAGATGCACTTATATACTTACATAGATACACTTATACAGAGATTTGTGTACTGTATCTTGTATATCGAATTATCTGTTTTTAACGTTAAGTCAGATTGTCTGTCTTGTTTCCGATAGACAAAAACAAAATTGGTTTGAAAGAACGAATAAAATTCTTCGACCGTGACCTTCAAGTACTTACTCTGCCTAATAGATTTCACAATAATCACAGACGCTATCATAATTATCTGTAACATAATCTATGGCGCTCTGGTAATTAATATAGTCATCCATTTAGTCAATAAATTAGCCTGCTCATTATCATTGATATTTTCGATGTTTGTACTATTTGTCATTTGAGTGACTGTTACAATCGCTTAGAGATATTTCAGTTTTAAAGGGTAAGGCCTTAGACGAAAATTAAGGAGAGAAAGGAATGGATTGGTTTCAAACTTGGTACTTGGCGAAAGTGTAAATGGACATGTTAAAAGATCAAAGCTAATGTTTGCATTAGAATAGGCTCCTATCAGAAATACAAAAAAAAACAAAAAAAAAACATAATTAACAACTTAAATATGCGCCTTTATATTCTGTCTATATTTCTGAGATGAGGTATTATGTACAGTATTTACATTATGCGAACTATTGTCCTCATCTTTGTCGCCATATTTGTCACAACGTTTCGGCCGTTGTACACTCCGACCTTCTTCAGGTGGTTGGAATTTCGAACTGAACCCTTTATTTCGATCCCTGGGGTAGACTGTTCTAGTTCCACGTGCCATGTTTGATGGATGTCAGTTATCAGTTATCTCCTGCTAATTTTCCCTCTGAAAGTTCTCCACTGCCTTAACCGGGCATTGAACTCACACTCTTTGGGTCTGTCACTGGATCTAACCAACGCCTTTATCCACTGTGCCATGTGTCCTTGAGAAGAAGGCCGGAGCGTACAACGGCCGAAACGTGGTGACAAATATGGCGACAAAGATGAGGACAATAGTCCGCATAATGTAAATACTGTGCCTTTATATGTAAATATTTACAGGCATTACATAGCCGTACGTATATACTTGGTTTTTAAATAGAGGCAACGGCTAGAATAAAAGAGGCGACATGATTTTAAAAAATCCATTTTAAAAATATTTACAGAGAAAATATTCTTCTGCTTAAGGAGTAATAAAACAAATAGGATTGGTCAGAGAAGAGGTGAAAGGAGGAGGTGTTTCTTCTTATCTTTTTATGACCCCGGTATATTTTTGTTGGTGAGACGTAAAAGTACTAGGAAGAGGAAAAAAGAGAAACAATTGTGTCTTGAACCCCAAAAGAGGAGGCATTGAGTAAAATTTCATAGGAAAATTAGCCCATTGGAAGGAGTTGCAATGGAATGTCACACACTCCCTATCGCCTATGTGGACTGACTATATCAGTAGCTATATATAATGAGCACGGGATATACCTGGGGGCTTGCTTCGACAAGATTCGTCTCCAGCTGTGCTGGTCGAACTTTATGCGTCTGGGTAGATAGTAACCCAGACGAGGCTATGCTGAAGGGCAGAGCCTCGTCTTGGGTGGTTGGCAGCTACCCGGCCCCGTTTTTTATGGCGCCTACGGGGAAATTTCGCACGAGCTTACGGGCTCGGTTTTGCCCCGCATTAAAAAATGGCCTTGTGCCACATCCTGCCTAGCGGGGAGGTAAGATAAATAAACTTGCTTTGGCAATTAGTTTGGAGATTCGTGTCCAGCTGTGCTGGTCGAACTTTATACCTTCGGGCAGAGAAGAACCCAGACGATATATATCAGTGAGCGTGTATATATGTGTGTGTATATATATATATATATGTGTGTGTCTGCGTATGTATATATATATATATATATATATATATATATATATATATATATATATGTGTGTGAGTGCCTATGTGTGTGTGTATATATATATATATATATATATTCTTCCTAGGTACAATAGCAGATCCAATGCACACACACACACACACACACACACACACACACACACACACACATATATATATATATATATATATATATATATATATATATATAAGTATGTATATATATAATTGATAAACTATTACATGCCTACAAGTTTCTAGTTCATATATATGCAAATATGAATATGTATACACGATTACAAACATTCAAATACACCCATACACACGCAGACACACACACACACACACACGCACACACACACACACACATATATATATATATAAGTTCCAGGACACAATTAAAAGTTTTGTAGCATGGAAAGAAACATTATATCTTTTGAAAAAAAAGATTTATACTTGGTAAAAAATAAATAAATACAAACGTGAGTATTCTGAAATTGGTTTTGAAGAAAAGTTTTGATATGCATAAAAATAAGTTGAGAGAAATCACGTCTGTATGCAAAGATGAACATTTCGTATCCTTCAATTTATTTCATACCTGAAGAAAACTGCGATCCATCTTTGAGGCCTTCATATTTTTTAACCTCCACATATATTAAAAAATGTATTAACGATCATTTATTCAAGGGGCATTTTTTTGTATTATTCAATTGTTGGACGTTTGTTTCAATTTTTTTTTTTTTTATCATTTAACTACGTGTCTTTACTGATTATTTCTTTTATTCCTTTCTTTCCTTGGGTTTGGTTTATCTTTACAAGAACTTTCCGTTAATATAAACATTTCAGATTCAATGATCTTTTTTTTTTACTCTTTACGAAAACAGAAAAATGGGAGACAATTTACTTTAGCCTTTCTTTTATATTTTTTTTTAACTCATCACTTTATCATTTAATACTTTCTCTACGCAATGAAAAGCCTAGTCCTGCCGAAAGGTTGACTCAAAGAGTTCGCTTTGATGAGCAATAAACATTTCTCTAGACGTATATATATATATATATATATATATAAAAGAAAGAGGTTGTAGTGGTTCCAACGAGAGAAAAGTATGTATATTAAAAAGAAGAGAAGAGGGGTGCTGTAAACGTTTTTGGTTGTAATGTGGATTTAAAAAAAAAATATTATGCTTTATTTTCCATAATTTTACTACACGAGTTTCTGGTCTGGCGACCGTCTTCAGGTAAAAGGCGGAGATTTCCACATATTATTAAAAATGATTAATTTTTTCCTTATGTTTTTCAATGTTAAATATTCTCGATATGAGACGAAAGTAGGGAGCACTCTGTGTGGATGGAACTCTCGTAAGTGTTCTAGCGAGACAAGCTTGCTAACCATTACACCGTCTCAAGATGTCCTCTCACACACACGCAGACAAACATATATACATATATATATATAAATAAAGTAAAATAACCTTATGAAATAAGTACACTTTACACTTATTGCTCTTGTCGATAAAGTTTCTTCTCTATCAATTTCAACTTTATCTTGAAGTAACTTGCTTTTATTAATGAAAGCTTTTATTAAATAATATTGGCTGAATAATTTAAATGCCTTTCTCCGAAGACGTGCTGATTAATTACATTATCAATATCAATCAATTTAATAATTCGCGAGAAGTCAATCAATCAACTAATTCTCGCGAAAGGAACAAAAAACAAACTACAATAATGTAGATCGAAGCCCAATTTCGGTAGGCAATGAAGCGAAGATTTCCTGATAGAAAACCGCCCGACCATCTCCGGGTGGAATTTATTTTGGCAATGTAAGCATTTAAATTGAGAAAAATGAAATATAATTATTTCAATTTTATTCTTATCATATACATGTTTACGGCCAGCCGCATTACGTTGTTTGCAAATAACATCCTTAAGGAATTCTCCATTTTGAAAATTTAAATTTCGATTCTCATATCAGAATAAATTGACAGAAGCCCGATGTCACCATTTGTTAAGTAATGATTAGTTTCAGATAAGCAAACTACTAACACATTGCTGGTAAGTACTTTCTATAAATTTAACGCACGTGTTTGAACGTTAGTATTTGTCACCTCTCTCTCTTTATCTATATATTTATACGTTCTTTTTATAGATACAAATATGTAAGTAAATGCTCTGTTATAATAAACAGTATTAATAAGATTTACCTACCTGAATATCCGAGAAATTTTCATAGAAAATATGCGTCCTCCGACAGGAACCGAACTTGTATCCTATACGGAACCGTCATATAGCCTGACGTGACTTAATCGATTGGGTCACGGAGGAGCGTCCAGTTAGGAAGGTCGATTTTACTGTTTTTAAACACAATTCTCCATGATTTTCTCTCATTCATTCATATCTGCTCAATGCGTATCCAAATGTAAACAAATGACGTCATACATTATGAAACGGACAAAGTAAGACAATTATTTAAGACATTAAATATTAAAAACAGTAAAATCGACCTTGCTAACCGAACGCTCCTCTGTGGCCCAATCGGTTAAGGCAAGTCCGTATAGGATACAGGTTCGATTCCTGATGTTTCTCATCCCAGAAATTCAGACGGAAGAGAATCAGATAATAATTGCAACAAAGATGAGGATATTAGTCAGAATATAAATAATAATAACTCCTCATCCCAGAAATTCAGACAGAAGTTAATCAGGTGATAAAAACAACAAAGATGAGGATATTAGTCTAAATGTAAATAATGATAACTCCTCATCCCAGAAATTCAGTAAGGATACGATCAGGTGATAATAACATCAAAGATGAGGATATTATTCTGAATGTAAATAATCATGACTCCTCATTCCAGAAATTCAGTGAGAAGGTGATAATAACAACAAAGATGAGGATATTAGCTTGAATGTAAATAATGATGATTCCTCATCCCAGAAATTCAGACAGAAGGGAATCATGACATAACAACAACAGAGATGAGGATATTAGTCTGAATATAAATAATAACTGCTCATCCCAGAAATTCAGTGAGAAGGCAATCCGTTGATAAAAACAACAAAGATGAGGATATTAGTCTGAATATAACTAATGATAACTCCTCATCCCAGAAATTCCACAAAAATTAACAGTTTCTTCTCTGGCTTTTCCGCTTGTGGAAATCTCTTCCTGTTTGTTCGTTTCCAGTTAATTTTGATCTTTAAAATTTTAAATGCAAGCTTCAATCGCCATCTGCCATCTCCTTGAATCCTGTATTTTATTGACCTCTCTCCAAAATAATGTTTTTTTTTTTCATATTCTTTAATTAGCAGTAACACTTCTTGTGTCTTAGTGCCGTGTTTGGGGTGATATGATTTCAAAAAAAGCAAAAGCATTCATTGCTTTCACAATGATGGATATCGTCGTCGTAACTGAATAAAATTAATGTTGAATGCAAAAGCCAGCCAGCACTTAAAAACTGAAATAAATCATTCATATGAGGAAGCTTTCAACACCATATTGATGGCTTTACATAATTGAATGGTTGGCTACTCCTTTGCGAATATCTGCGTCTGTAGACTGGTTAATCTCGGTTGCAGACATCGGCTCAGGCATATTTGTTTTTGTTCAACATTCACAGAGTCAGCCTGTGGCTTATATTGTAACTATGCTGGGTGGACTTTAGTTTCTGGGAGAGAGCGCATCACATGGCGTAACCAAAAGTCTGAAGAAGGCTAGCACACTCAAACACTTGGCCATGATTACTTGTGCCTTCGCGCTAGTCGAAGCATCGATGGCTTCCTAATATTTCCGCCTACACAATTTAACTGTCCATACTAGCATCAACCCGTGGTATGGTTTCCAGTCACTTTCTAATTTAAGATGCTTGTTAGGACTGTTTCCCCAGGCCGATATTATCTCGAAGTTACCTCCCTGACAAATTGACCATGTTTAGCCGATGTTAACGTAATAATCACTCGATCAAACGTTTGTTTTGTAATCTATAATCAAGAATATATTGGCGTACTTCGCACGCACTTTCATGTCAGACCACATTTTTCCATCAGTCATTATGGGTCAGCCAAAGAGCAAACATTACACTTTGTGCAACCATCGTATGCCAAATTTCAAAGCATAGCATGTATTTTAGCACAGGTCCGAAAGTATGGGTCTCCAACTGAAGAAAACGATTTTCTAATCGTAGCTTAGATGCGGTACAAGGCCTAAAGTATGGAGCACCCAGTGAGGTTCGAACTCACTACTCAATCGTATTTTGTCTAGCGAGACACGCCCTGTGCAAAATACTCTGATCTAACCATAAACGCCCTGTATAAAGGGCTCTGATCTAGTTCGAAAAAGTGTCCTATGCGACCCTCTGGACAGAGTGCCCTATGCGACCCTCTGGACAGAGTGCCCTACGCGACCCTTTGGATAGAGTGCCCTACGCGACCCTCTGTACAGAGTGCCCTATGAGACCCTCTGGATAGAGTGCCCTATGCGACCCTCTGTACAGAGTGTCCTATGCTTTATGCGACCCTCTGGCCAGAGTGCTTTATGCGACCCTCTGGCCAGAGTGCCCTACGCGACTCTCTGGACAGAGTGCCCTATGCGACCCTCTGGATAGAGTGCCCTATGCGACCCTCTGGACAGAGTGCACTATGCGACCCTCTGTACAGAGTGTCCTATGCGACCCTCTCGCCAGAGTGCCCTACGGGACCCTCTGGATAGAGTGCCCTATGCGATCCTCTGGACAGAGTGCCCTATACGACCCTCGTATGATTAATTCCTAAGTTGAAAAAAATGGATGGATTTTCTACAAGTTTCGATAGCAAGATGTAACATGTTGCATACTATTACGTTTCAATATAACCATTAAAAAGTAAATGTAGTATTAGTCATATTTTTTACAGAAATAGATATCGGCTTATATTTTATATTTACAAAAATGTAGACAGTCACGAAATCCTCTCTAGTTATCGAAATTTAGATCCTGTGCCCCGGGGGAAATATATGCCTGAAATCACTGGTATATAGTTATTGCTCGATGTTCAGTTAATCTGACAGACAAGTGACCTGGTAGCACTAGTGCTCGGGGTTGTTCAGTAGTATAGTTGATTGGTTGAGAGTTTGGGATTTTCACTTAGATCTTTTATTCTCTTTGAAGTTACGTGAAAAGAAACGGTACTGCATAATTTTCTTGCTTTGAACGCTATCATCTTCTCGACTGTGTTAGAAGAGGAATTTTCTGGAGAAAGTATTTGTGTTTTAAGTCTTGTGAACGAGTCTACTGCGATAAATTTTATTATTAGGCGGAATCATAAATAATTTCCGTTTTAGTTTATCAACTTTATTCTTTCTAAACAAACAGTGCAATTACATTTTAACCAATTCTATATTCACCATTTATTTGCAAGGACTTGTAAAAAATTATCAAAAAAGATGAAACGGAATTTCCCCTCAATACAAGGAAGAGCGATAGCATTTACCGGACTTAAGAAATCTCTTGCTCTAAGAAAGTGCTTAAAGAGAAAGATTTTTTCATTTTTAAATGAAAGCGGTATTGGTAGCTCGGTCAATGAATGCAAGATTTTTTCTTTATAGGGAAACGTTTAATATTATCAAGTAACTCTTCGATATCTTTCAAGTATATCTTATATATTTATAGGTCTACCATTGAATATAGCTGCCACTGGTGCTTCTGCTATATATTTAGAGATTCGTGAAGAAGAATCTGCAATGTTATTGATACTGAACATGCATCTCGGCTTCATTTACTTTCCAACTGCAGTAATGTAGCTTCCCTGTGCCTTTTCTATAAATATTTTCTTGGAAATTATTCTGATGAACTTTTCTCTATGGTGCCTAGACATTATGAATTTAAGCACAGTACAAGATTGACGGCAGAGTCTTATCAATTTACATTTGAAATGGCTAGATATAACCGTAGGTTCTATACTGAATATTTCTTCTGTCACGCTTCTCGCTTGTGGGGTATCTTTTCCGGGTACTTGCTTTCCAGTAAACTTTGATCTACAAAAATTATAATGTAATGTCAGTCGTTATCATCAGAGTACATAGTGCTTGCTTTTTTGTTGTTATCGCTCGTTAATAATATTTTTCTTTTTCTTTTATTCTTTCACACTGATTAACTCCTTCTTTATAGCCTTGCTTGGGTTGAAAGGGTTAAAAAGCGGCGTTTAGTTCTTCAAAGGGTGGGATATTGTGGAAAGTCATGGCTGCCTGTGTAATGAAGGTAGATAGCGAAGAGAAGAAGAAGAAGAAGAAGAGAAAATATTAGAAGAAGAAGAGGCAATAGAAGGATAATAATAAGAGGAAACATGAGAAGAAAAAGTAATATAAAAATAAAAAAATATATAATAACAAGAAGAAAATGTATGAAGAAATGAAGAAGAAGAAGAAGAAGATAGGAAGAAGGGGAAATATAGGAATAAGAAATATAAGAGCAAATAGAAGAAGAAGAAGAAGAAGAACAACAACAACAACATAGGAAGAAGGGGAAATATAGGAAGAAGAAATATAAGAGCAAATAGAAGAAGAAGAAGAAGAAGAAGAAGAAGAAGAAGAAGAAGAAGACATACATCAGGTGATCAAGAAGAGGAAATATATGAAGAAGAAGAAACATAAGAAGAAAAAGGAGATATATAAGAAGAAGAAGAAGAAGAAGAGGAGGAAATATAAGAAGAATTATAGGCAGAAGAAATATAAAAAGAAGAGAACATATAAGAAGAAAAGCAAGAAGAAGAAGAAGAAGAAGAAGAAGAAGACGAAGAAGAAGAAGCAAATTAAAGACATCTAATTTTTATACAAACTATTATACAATGATTTTTTAAGCCATCGTTTTCGATGGTTTTTATATATCTTTGGCATCTACAGAAATCTTAGACTCAGAGAAATTGATCATGAATGATATTATTTCCCGCAAATGACCATCTGATGCAAATTACATTCGTGCTAAAGACAAATGCTGAGAAATTCTCCTTTTAAAAATGCGCCATCTTTTCTTAGCTATCTTTTACACGTTGTCACTCTATCACTCCAAGAAACACATTGTCTCCTCCTTTCCTCTGTCTCCAAGTCTCTCTCTCTCTCTCTCTCTCTCTCTCTTTCTCTTGCTCGTCAAATATTTTAAACTTTTACTGATAATGAAGATCTTCTATTATTATGTTAACGACACGTCATGGCATTTTCTCCTTCATATCATAGAACAAGAGCGTAAACGAGCAAGCGAGCGTTGTATTCTGATTTCAGATTTAACATTTTCCCCTCCGAAATGCAAAGATATTTAATTGCATGTTCGCTCTGTTAAAAAAAAGAAAAAAAAAACAACTATCTATTGCACGTTTGGATAGTTATCACATTATAAAAAAGCTACTAATATTTTTGCATGAGAAAAAGGCTTTCTCTTTTTTTTTTAGCATATTTCATGAGCAAATTGTTGCCTGTCCTATGTGGGAGGTCTATATATTGGGGACGTTAAAATCCAGTACGTACAGAAATACAAGAATCTAGGCAACAGATGATGGAAAGTAGAATGAAGAAAGCAGGGAAAATAGCCTTCCAGAAACTAAGAAAAGTATTAAGAGATAGGAAACTCTTGTTAGAAATAAAAGATAACAATGTAGAACTGCAGTTAAATATCTAAACTCTTCTTCTTCTTCTTCTTCTTCTTCTTCTATTTCCTCATCTTCTATTTCCTCTTCTTCCTCCTCTTCTTCCGCTTCTTAAAATTTCTCTTCTTCTTATATTTCTTCTTCTTCTTCTTCTTCTTCTTCTTCTTCTTCTTCTTCTTCTTCTTCTTCTTCTTCTATTTCCTCATCTTCTATTTCTTCTTCTTCCTCCTCTTCTTCCGCTTCTTAAAATTTCTCTTCTTCTTATATTTCTTCTTCTTTTAATTCTTCTTCTTCTTCTTCTTTATGTTCTTCTTCTCTTTCTTCTTTTCTTCTTCTTTACGTTCTTCTTCTTCTTCTTCTTCTTCTTCTTCATCATCATCATCATCATCTTTTTCTTCTTCATCTTCTTCATGTTCTTCTTCTTTTTCTTCTTCTTCTTCTTTATATCCTTCTTTATGTTCTTCTTCTTCTTCTCTTCATCATCATCATCATCATCATCATCATCATCATCATCATCTTTTTCTTGTTCGTCTTCTTCTTCTTCATGTTCTTCTCCTTCATGTTGTTGTTGTTGTTCTTCTTCTTCTTCATGTTCTTCTTCATCATCAGCATTATCATCATCATCATCTTCTTATTCATCTTCTTCATGTTCTTTTTTTATTCTTCTTCTTCATACACTTCCTCCTCCTCCTCCTCCTCCTCCTCCTCCCCCTCCTCCTCTTCTTCTTCTTTATTCGCCTTTAACCCCGGAAGGAGTCGTTGAGAGTGCCGACGTGCTGAGCTGTCCACGAGTATCTGTTGCGGCCGTGAATGATTTCTTGGTGTGCTCATCACGGGGCGTGTCTTGGACGTTTTAACCTTGCGGAGCCCATCCCTCTCCAGGCAACACTTTTATTTCTGCTGAACAAAGGCATATGTCATTTCCCGACATATTGCCCCTGCACGGCGATGCACTTCTGGTATCGGTCAACGAACTTCTTGGCCCCTTCCGAAAAACAGCCGCATGTGTGTTTGGACACCCGACGAGCAAAATATTTATGGTTCTGTTTAAAGGAACACTTAAAGAGCGCGCAATTACCCCAAATTATCATACAGGATTATTGGCTACCCCAAATCATCATGTACTATTATTGGTCTCGTCCTGGCATCTCAGATTCAGTCACTTTCCCCTCTGTCGTAAAATGGCTTCCCTGTGCCTCTTCTATAAATACTTTCATGATAATTTTTCAAATGATTTCTTCACTGTGGTACCTAGACTTGATGAATTTAAGCGCAGTACTAGATTGGCAATTAGCTCTCATCAATTTACAGATGAATTGTTTAGATGTTATCGCAAGGTTCTGTGCTAACAGTTTTTTTTTTCACGCAATTCTCGCTTGTGGACTTCCCTACCAACTCTTTCCAGCCAACATTGATCTTTAAAAATTTAAACGCAATGTCAATCTGCTCTCGTCTTGATTACTCTTCTGTGGTTTTAGCTTTTAATAATGTTTCTGTTTGCCAATTCTTTCAAACCCCGTAAGCCCTTATGATTTAGTGGTTTCATTGCCTTGCTTGTGGTCAACTAAGCAAGCTCTTTAACCATTACTCTAAGCAGAACATCGAAGAAGATATCCTGTAGATATGAGGTATTAAGAAAACTATCAAGAATATGTGTTATTGGCTCGAAAGGCTGTTTGGCGACCAATATAGCAAAGTTGAACTGTCTTTTCTAATCGAAAATCAAATTTTCACATGGAGAAATTTGTTTTTTTCTTTTCTAGTAGAATTAAATTACGCAACGCATATGGTCTATATTGGCTACTTTTATTGTCCTTAACATGTGAAATTTTGCTGAGTCTCAAGCAAAGAGTGGAATTGGCACTGCGTATAAGTAGGTCTAAAGCAGTACAGTGTCCACAGAAGAAAAAAAAAACGGATGAAAACTCGTTACTCTGGACAACGTCAAGTAACCGTGCTGGCTGTTATATATTTTTAAAACAAAAAGATGCGAACAAATATTCTATTTTATCAATTAAAAAAATGTGTTGCTCCCAACGTTTTTGATTGACAGAGAATTTTCTATAACAGTGATTAATTTAAGATCGATTATTGATTTTTAATTTATTCGTCATTGCAATGTATTTTATCAAGTTTTTCGTTGACAATCTTTTTTTTTTAAATGTCGAGAGAAATTAAAAAAAAAAAACAAAAAAACGTTTGGGTCGAGTTCCCGTTTTATCAGTTCAAGAATTCATTCATTTTGTATAAAGCTGAAGACAGGAATAAAAGAATTGAAAATGAAAAGAATTAAAGAATAAACAAATTGAAGAATAATAGAATAAAAAAAAACGTGTTACGGAAGCAGAGGTATGAAGAATGGAGAGGTACGGCTTTGGTTAAAAAAGAGATTTTGATGAATGAAGAAAAACGAATAATGGGGAAGAGAGGAAACTGAGAGAAAAAGAAGATAATACGGACAAAAGACAGTAAAGTGAGAGGAGGAGAGAAAATGAGAAGGTATAGAGTAGAGAAATGAAAGAGAAATAAGAAAGGAAGAGGAGGAGAAAAAAATGAGAAGGTAAAGAATAGAGAAATGAAAGAGAAATAAGAGAGGAAGAGGAGGAGAAAAAAGGAGAAGGTAAAGAATAGAGAAATGAAAGAGAAATAAGAAAGGAAGAGGAGGAGAAAAAAAGGAGAAGGTAAAGAATAGAGAAATGAAAGAGAAATAAGAGAGGAAGAGGAAAAGAAGAGGAGGAGAAAAAAAGGAGAAGGTAAAGAATAGAGAAATGAAAGAGAAATAAGAGAGGAAGAGGAAAAGAAGAGGAGGAGAAAAAAAGGAGAAGGTAAAGAATAGAGAAATGAAAGAGAAATAAGAAAGGAAGAGGAGGAGAAAAAAAGGAGAAGGTAAAGAATAGAGAAATGAAAGAGAAATAAGAGAGGAAGAGGAAAAGAAGAGGAGGAGAAAAAAAGGAGAAGGTAAAGAATAGAGAAATGAAAGAGAAATAAGAGAGGAAGAGGAAAAGAAGAGGAGGAGAAAAAAAGGAGAAGGTAAAGAATAGAGAAATGAAAGAGAAATAAGAAAGGAAGAGGAGGAGAAAAAAAGGAGAAGGTAAAGAATAGAGAAATGAAAGAGAAATAAGAGAGGAAGAGGAAAAGAAGAGGAGGAGAAAAAAAGGAGAAGGTAAAGAATAGAGAAATGAAAGAGAAATAAGAAAGGAAGAGGAGGAGAAAAAAAGGAGAAGGTAAAGAATAGAGAAATGAAAGAGAAATAAGAGAGGAAGAGGAAAAGAAGAGGAGGAGAAAAAAAGGAGAAGGTAAAGAATAGAGAAATGAAAGAGAAATAAGAAAGGAAGAGGAGGAGAAAAAAAGGAGAAGGTAAAGAATAGAGAAATGAAAGAGAAATAAGAGAGGAAGAGGAAAAGAAGAGGAGGAGAAAAAAAGGAGAAGGTAAAGAATAGAGAAATGAAAGAGAAATAAGAGAGGAAGAGGAAAAGAAGAGGAGGAGAAAAAAAGGAGAAGGTAAAGAA
>OZ010597.1:61200613-61221533 GCA_963932145.1 Acanthosepion lycidas | reverse complement strand
GAAGGTAAAGAATAGAGAAATGAAAGAGAAATAAGAGAGGAAAAGGAAAAGAAGAGTAGGAGAATAATGGAGAAGGTAAAGAATAGAGAAATGAAAGAGAAATAAGAAAGGAAGAGGAGGAGGAGAAAAAAAGGAGAAGGTAAAGAATAGAGAAATGAAAGAGAAATAAGAGAGGAAAAGGAAAAGAAGAGGAGGAGAAAAAAAGGAGAAGGTAAAGAATAGAGAAATGAAAGAGAAATAAGAGAGGAAAAGGAAAAGAAGAGTAGGAGAATAATGGAGAAGGTAAAGAATAGAGAAATGAAAGAGAAATAAGAGAGGAAGAGGAAAGGAAAAGGAGGAGAAAAAAGGAGAAGGTAAAGAATAGAGAAATGAAAGAGAAATAAGAGAGGAAGAGGAGGAGAAAAAAGGAGAAGGTAAAGAATAGAGAAATGAAAGAGAAATAAGAAAGGAAGAGCAGGAGAAAAAAAGGAGAAGGTAAAGAATAGAGAAATGAAAGAGAAATAAGAGAGGAAGAGGGAAAGAAGAGGAGGAGAAAAAAAGGAGAAGGTAAAGAATAGAGAAATGAAAGAGAAATAAGAGAGGAAGAGGAAAAGAAGAGGAGGAGAAAAAAAGGAGAAGGTAAAGAATAGAGAAATGAAAGAGAAATAAGAAAGGAAGAGGAGGAGAAAAAAAGGAGAAGGTAAAGAATAGAGAAATGAAAGAGAAATAAGAGAGGAAGAGGAAAAGAAGAGGAGGAGAAAAAAAGGAGAAGGTAAAGAATAGAGAAATGAAAGAGAAATAAGAGAGGAAGAGGAAAAGAAGAGGAGGAGAAAAAAAGGAGAAGGTAAAGAATAGACAAATGAAAGAGAAATAAGAAAGGAAGAGGAGGAGAAAAAAAGGAGAAGGTAAAGAATAGAGAAATGAAAGAGAAATAAGAAAGGAAGAGGAGGAGAAAAAAAGGAGAAGGTAAAGAATAGAGAAATGAAAGAGAAATAAGAGAGGAAGAGGAAAAGAAGAGGAGGAGAAAAAAAGGAGAAGGTAAAGAATAGAGAAATGAAAGAGAAATAAGAGAGGAAGAGGAGGAGAAAAAAGGAGAAGGTAAAGAATAGAGAAATGAAAGAGAAATAAGAAAGGAAGAGGAGGAGAAAAAAAGGAGAAGGTAAAGAATAGAGAAATGAAAGAGAAATAAGAGAGGAAGAGGAAAAGAAGAGGAGGAGAAAAAAAGGAGAAGGTAAAGAATAGAGAAATGAAAGAGAAATAAGAGAGGAAGAGGAAAAGAAGAGGAGGAGAAAAATGGAGAAGGTAAAGAATAGAGAAATGAAAGAGAAATAAGAAAGGAAGAGGAGGAGAAAAAAAGGAGAAGGTAAAGAATAGAGAAATGAAAGAGAAATAAGAGAGGAAGAGGAAAAGAAGAGGAGGAGAAAAAAAGGAGAAGGTAAAGAATAGAGAAATGAAAGAGAAATAAGAGAGGAAGAGGAAAAGAAGAGGAGGAGAAAAAAGGAGAAGGTAAAGAATAGAGAAATGAAAAAGAAATAAGAGAGGAAGAGGAAAAGAAGAAGAGGAGAAAAAAAAGAAGATAAAGAATAGACAAATGAAGGTGAAATAAGAAGCGAAGAGGAAAGGGAGAGGAGGAGAAAAAAGGAGAAGGTAAAGAATAGAGAAATGAAAGAGAAATAAGAGAGGAAGAGGAAAAGAAGAGGAGGAGAAAAAAAGGAGAAGGTAAAAAATAGAGAAATGAAAGAGAAATAAGAGAGGAAGAGGAAAAGAAGAGGAGGAGAAAAAATGGAGAAGGTAAAGAATAGAGAAATGAAAGAGAAATAAGAGAGGAAGAGGAAAAGAAGAGGAGGAGAAAAAATGGAGAAGGTAAAGAATAGAGAAATGAAAGAGAAATAAGAGAGGAAGAGGAAAGGGAGAGGAGGAGAAGGAGTGGACAAATGAATAAGAATTGGGTAAAATAAATGAAAAAGGAGAAAGTGGGGACAAAAACAAGCGGAATAAGAAAGGGAGAAAAAGAAAGAGAAAGGAAAACGCAGAAAAATAAGATGAGAAGATGAAATGAAATAGAGTACAAAAGAGAATGAACTTGGAACAATAGAAAAAAAGAAAAAAAAAAGTATGTAAAAGTTAGTGGGGACCGAGAAAAGGAGAAAAAAAAATGAGAAAGAGAGGACAAAAAAGAGAGAAATAAGAGGCGGAAAGAAAGTAAAATAAAAGAGGACAAAGGAAAGTATCGTCTTCAGGTATTTTCGTGCTTATTAACCCTTTTTTTGATTTTCGGACTAAACCAGTTTTTGTCTCTATGCTGGGCCTACTAAGCAAGTTGTCAAGTGCCGCAGTTGGAATATGAACTTTATTTACAGCGCCGATAGCCGTTAAACGACCTGTACGTGAAATGAATTTATCTTACTGTCCTGTTAAAACTATAATGCCTGGCCAACACTTGAGTCTAAAAAGCATCCCTAAGGAGCCGTCACGGTCACGTTGAGAACCAGCTGGTGTAGATAAAACGCGCATTTTCAACCGGCACTCAACCGGCTTTGAAACGCACGCACCACTCAAAACCAGTATTTTACCTAATGAATTTTCAAGGTGAAAACATTAATTATTATATAGTTTGACTAGAATGCTGATTAGACAGAATTTCTATGTACGCTGTGATAAAGTCTGAGAGTCACACCTGTCCTGGGTATGACGGTAAACTACATCCCTGCTCTGGAAAAGACGATAAACTACATCCACCAGCAAGGCCTCTGATCAAGTGGTTTTGAGGAGCGTGGAACCACCTCTTACTTGCTGGTGTTCTCAGGTCCATCCTGACCCGGGGTGGTAGCTTCTGTTAGGGTCCCAAAATAGTTAACACCGAAACTGAGGTAAAAAGCCTTATGAAAGTGTAAAAATAGGTTTTAATACCAGGAATACAAAAAAATTATTACCAGCAATATATTTTTGAAAAAAAAAAATTACCAGCGATACATTTTTAAAAAATAATATTATAAGCTATACATTTTTAAGGAAAAAGTATTACCAGAAATAGATTTTTGACAAAACAAAATATGAACAGGAAAAAGAAAGGTGTCAGTATTAAATAACCCCATTGAGGTTGATATGCCATAAACCAGACCAAACCAAACCAAACCAAACCAAACCAAACCAAACCAAACCAAACCAAACCTTTTTGAATATTTAGGTAGATACTTTAGCAAACTTTGCATAAGGAAAGCCTGTATGAGAATAGTTCAAAGAAGAATCCAATGCTGCCGGCCTGGTATATAAAAGTCTTTTTTTCCTAGATTTTGGTGAATTATTTAATTGGTTAAATGGACGACAAATGGAGGCTCTTTGGCGCAGAGACATTCCTTCTCAACTAACAAAAAAAATTCTATCAAGCACGTAGCTTCTATATTGGGAGGAGGATATGTGACGTTGTTGCAACGTTGCAATCAACTATATTCCTGGTCCAAAACAGACCGCTCATTCCCAATGTTATCAGGACATTATTTTATTTATTTATTTATTACAGTAAGGCTCATTTTTTTCATGAATTACAGATAAACAAAACTGCAGGAAAAGAAATATTAACATTAACATATATATCAGTCAGTTATGTGCCGTGCGTGATACACGCATAGCCGATCATATATCTTTCGATACATGACTGACGAGGCAGGTTTTTTCCCCACAATACGTTGCCATTTCTTTCTGCTGTAGACCAGTTGCTATCCAAGTTTACAGAACCTGGTTTGTCCTGCTATTTACTCATAGCTGGGGGAAGAAAAAGAGGATTCGTACCTTTCCCAAAGGTATTATCACGTAAGTGAATGTAATGAATTCGACTGGAATTCGAACTCGGCTCTCCGATTCCTCAGGCCATTACTCCACCGTGCCTCCCACATATATATAGATATATAGCCGTCCAACATATATACAGATATAGCATAAATATATGATTTGACTGACTTGCGAGACTGCTAAAATTAACCTTTATGCATTCCGGTTAATATGTAAATCATAGTTATATCATAGATATTTAAGTTAACGATATAAAAAATTTGAATTTTCTTTCTTACGTGAGAAAATCCTTAACTACTTTTAAAGAGAATGCAGACAAGTTTAAATGTGCAGTGTAGTATCGTGTGCGTCAGCATTGGAGTTAATTTTAAGGTTGTATTTACGATCTTCGTATTTTTTAAAACAAAAGGAAATTACTGGCCATGGCTCAGATTAAAGGACTTAGCGATGAACTCATATTAAAAATGGCTACTTTTCGCAACGAGGGAGAAAAATCTACAAAGCCATATCCAGGTACTAATTCCGAAAGTTCAAAGATGTCCACATCGTGAAATACCTCAAAGGGCTAGAAGAAAGCGCGAGGCATTAGCACGTGCGGCAAAGTCCTCTGAAGTGCCAAAAGCAATCCGAAAGATCCCAACCAAGGATATTCTATTAGGTCGTTTTCTCACATAGTAACATATGTGAGAAAACGACATTATTTTTGAACCAACCTAATACCTGGTTTGAATGATTGATGGTGTCAAAATATTTAGGTAGACAGTTTAGCAAACCTGGAATAAGGCAAGCATCCATGAGAAAGGTTCAAGGAAGAATCCAGTGCTCCCGGCCAGGTATATAAAAGGCTTTTTTTTCTCTAGATTTTGGTGACTTATTTCATTGGTTAGATGAAAGAAAAATGGAGGTTCTTTGGTACAGAGTCATTCCTTCTTAACTAAAACTGAAAATTCTTACTATTAAGTAGGTAGGTTGTATATTGGGTGGGATTTATGTGATGTTGTGGCAAAGTTGCAATCAACTATATTCCTGGTTCAAAACAGAGACCGCTCACCCCCAATGTTATCACGACGTTATTTTATTTATTTATTTATTACAGTAAGTACCGTGAAAAAGGCACTTGAGCCAGTTACACATATTCTTGATAGCATTTCCAGTACTTCGTATCTGCGGTGTAATGTTTAGGAAACTTGTCGCGCTAAAACAATAACGACTGGGTAGTGAGTTCGATTCTAACTGCCATACTTTTGGCATTCTGTCGCGTGCAAGCTACGCTTGGAAAATCGCTATAGCATAAGTCGGGGGTTGAAACAAACGAGAATTGGCAGAAAAATAACAATCTTGTAAACTTTGATGGATTTACCTGCAACTCTTTTGCTAGCCGCACTAATCCAAAGTAATCCATTATGTTTGTTATTACAACGATAATCCGCGTTTATTCATTCGTCGCAGCCTGTTTCACTCGGCTCATTGTTATTTTCGTCGGAGTCGGCTTCCTACTGATGTAGAATATATAGCCACACAAAATTACAATTAAGGAATGTACAAGTTTAAGTGGGAAGACAGTTGAGTATATAATTGATTAATTCTGTTCGATCCAGCAACAGTGCTTTGTGAATGAGATTTTATTGCAGGATTATATTAGACCGGAGACAGTATTCTAATGAACAATTAAAGTGTCGCTTCTGAATTTCCCTGCTTTGAAAAAAAAAAATAAAATAAAATAAAAAAATCAGGTGTCTTCTCACCCGCATCTACACCTGACAATCAGTATTTTTTTTTTCCAATATGAAAAAAAAAAAAAAAAAAAAAGATCGTTACTCACTTCTGTTAAATATATAGCTTTTTTTTTTCGATATTTGATAAATATCTACGTTTCTCGAATATTTTAAAAATACAAACTACTTCTTATCTATAAAGAAATGCAGTGCGAAAGTATTACACAGAAATTATTGATCCTACTTTGAATTAAAAAAAAATAAATAAATGCGGAAGTAGAGAATAGTTTCTTCCCTATTTGAAGATATTAGAAACACCTGCACTGAAGACATTAATGTTCATTTTTCTATTTAATACATTTAGTGTTTTAGGCACATCCAAAATCGAAAAAGAAAATCTCAAAAAAAAATAAAAATAAATAAAAATAAATAAATAAATAAAATATATAAAAAAAAAACCTATTCTGGTGCTGGGTAGACGCGTAGAGTATAAATCAACTCAAAGATTTTTCTCATAAAATCGACAATGCTTTTTAAGAAACTATAGTGGGAAAAAAAGAAGAAATCAATACACTTTTACCGATGCAGATTCACACATCTTAATTTTAATCCACATAGTTCTATTGAAAATGTAGTTTGAAGAAAGGATGTCACTCTCAGGTTTGGTTTGGTTTGGTTAGGTTTGGTCTGGTTAGGTTTGGTTTACGGCATATCAACCTCAATGGGTTATTTAATACCAACAAGATTTTTATTGCTGGTAATATTTTTTCAAAAAATGTATTGCTGGTAATAATTTTTTCCTAAATTTATTGCTGGTATTGAAACTTATTTTAAAACTTTCATGGTGTTTTGACCCCAGTTTAGGGGTTAACTATTTGCCCATAGCTGGGACCCTAAAAGGTGCTACTACCCTGGGTTAAGGTGGACCTGGGAACACCAGTAATTAAGAGGTGGTTCCACGCTCCTCAAAACCCCCTGCTCAAGGGCTTGCTGTCGGATGTAGTTTATCGTCTTACCCAGGATGCCATAGGTTTAGTCAGTAATGAATAGCCCCATGGTAGAGTCTTTTCTGTAGAAGTCAATTGAGAGAAAGAAATAAGGATAAAGGCTGTATTTTGAAATAATTAAAAAACAACTAACAATTTATTTCTGCAGCAAAATTTAAGTTACCCAGCCTCCTATTTTTGTAGAATGATAAAAAAAATTTGGAACCAGTGAAGGATAAGAATTAAAATTTATAGTTGAAGATTGATTAATTGATTTGTTTTACAGTTTGTCAAACATTTTTGGGTATTTAAAGCGAAAACATTTGAATTATATAAAAATAATTTTTTGAATTAATTTTGGTCTGGTTTTGGATTTGGCGTTAGACAATTTTCCTAACCAGAATCTCTCCATTGGATATTCCTGAGACATCTGTCCTGGTGTTCTTGCTATGTATTTAGAGATTTCTGATAATTTAAGCGCAGTACTAGATTATATTGAATCTATTGCAAGGTAGTTCACTTTGCCGCGCAAGGTTATTTTTATCGCAAGAATCTATCTTGCACATTTATAAGTCTACATTCGTCCATGCATTGAATATTGATGCCACATATGGTTTGGTGCTTATGCCTAGCATTCAAATATTCTTGATCCGATACACAAACCAATCTGCAATGGTATTAGTCCTCACTTGGCATCTCGCCTTCAGTCATAGCGTAAACGATTAACTTATATTCACAGGCTAAATATTGAAGCTTAATATTTAAGCTATTTTATAACGTAATTACAATGTTACCACCAATTCGTATTCTCGCACTTCTCTCTTGTGCAATTCCCTTTCCGGTTGTATACTTTCCAGCCAACTCTCATCGGCAAAAAATTAAATGCATTGTTATTCGCTATCTTCTGTCCTCCAGATTACTCTTCTTTTGTTCATTCTCCTATGCAACATTTCTATTCCTAACTCTTTCACACCCAGTAATCCCTGCCTTGAATAGTTTAGAAAAAAAGGGTCCCACAATTTTACTTTTCATGTTTGGCTTCTGTAAGCCATTACATCTTCTCCATTATAAATACTCTCTTAGAATAATGGAATTGGTGAAGCCTTCAAAGCCTGTTCTATAAATTAGTTCCTTTTAAAATAATTAGGCATTTATGAGAGAGAAATTTCTCATTTCCTAAAAAAATGATGAGGCATTTTAATTCGTTTCGTCCTTTAATTGTTAATCATTCTGTCAGGATAAAAGAACCTCACAGAGAGGAGTAATGGTGAGGATGAACTTAATGATATATTTATCGTTTGTTTTCTCTTTGCAAAGTCGGTTTATTATCTTCAATATTTCATACCATACGTCGAATATACATATCTCTCTCTCTCTCTCTCTCTATATATATATATATATATATATATATATATATATATATATATATATATATATATGTATACACACACACACACATATATATATATATATATATATATATAATACTCTCTTCATGATGAAAACAATCATCTTTTCAAATGCTGACTACCAAT
The DNA here is from genome assembly GCA_963932145.1 of Acanthosepion lycidas. NCBI lineage: Eukaryota > Metazoa > Mollusca > Cephalopoda > Sepiida > Sepiidae > Acanthosepion > Acanthosepion lycidas. Next base: position 61,213,529 of record OZ010597.1, on the reverse strand, counting down.
TTCATAGTAAACGAAAAACATTTTTTTATTCTTTACATTTACTATTTTTTCAGTTCTTGAGCAATATGTGTTAGTAAAAAAAAATATCAAAAAGAAACGTTTAGCTGGACAAATGCAAAAAAAAGTTAACCCATATTTTCCTGGAGTCCTTTTAAATCTTTATTTTCACACGATGAGGAGTGTTGAAATCCCCGCAGTATTTAATATCGTTGAAGTAATCGCTAAACATTTTTGTCATGATTTACAAACTCTACGTTTCGTTCAATTTCGCAAACCAATCAATTAAATTTGAATAAGCTGATTTGCTTGGAAAAATACTTTGACAAAACCCCTACTTCGCGTTTTGGCAATTTTTTTTAATTTAAAAATGGCTTCATGGTAAACAATATTTTAAAGAAAATTTCTTTTTCTTAGGATTTCTTACTCTTGAGCATGAAACATACAACTGGCCATACGTAAAAATTTATTTCTGGAGCCAAATTACAACTTTTTGAAGCGTTTGGCCTTATGATTTGTATATAGTTCTTGCAAACGCAGCGCGAACTAGAAAGTGGATTCTTGTATATAAAAATATTTAAAGAAAAGGTATGCTAAAACAATATTGCATTTTTATTAAATAAGTATTTGTTATTTTAGTCATTAAATTGTTTGTAAAATAGTTGGATTATTTTGTATGTTATATAATATAACTTCTAATTCCGCCCCCCCCCGCTAAAAAATAATGAAAATTTATTATACTAAGCGACGCACCCTAGTAAAACCAACAGTATTTTGTACTCCCTTACCTGTTTGCACTTCTCTCCAAAATTTAGTGTAGATCTGTCAAAGTATGGCTATTTTAGCGGGTGTAATGGACAGACTAACGGAACTCTTTTTATATATAGACTAGCAGCATGGCCCGGCATTGCCCGTGCTTGATTAAAAAATCGTACGACTCATACAGCAATCGCTATCACTTGACTTAAAATATGTTTGCCCTTCCTTGCCTTTAAAAGAGTGCCCTTTTCGGTGCTGATGTTGCTACATGCCTTACGTCTAGCCTACCTCACACTGCGAATTTTTTCTAAGCTCTATACTAAACATTAAATCTGTTACGAAAAAAGAACTAAACAAAATGAACACAAAACGATCAGCTTTAAAAAAAGGACTCGTAACTGGAAAAACCGAATGAAAAAAGAATGTTAACAACAAATACTTTTTCACACACAACCCAGTTCTGCGGAATCAGAATCAATGTTGAGTTTAAGCAGGCGAATGAGCCAATTGGAGTAAAGTGCCATGCAGATTTAAATTTTTCCCACTTGTGACGAATGCAGGTATCGATATTTTTGTATTCTAGTTAACATTCGTGTCCGTCAGCTGTTGGCTCTCATGCTAGCCAATAGAATCTTCTTGCCTATTCGTGGCAGCCAGCTATAGTCTCTCACTCTGGCAAGTTCAAAATGGCCGCAAACTACATGAAAACTGTCGTAGAAGCATGAAAAAATGGATTATTTCCACTATCGATAGGAGTTGGGAAATGCAACGTCGGTCTTGGCCTTGCCGCTAACTTGGAGCATGTGCATGTAAACTTTGGTGCAAATCCGTCGAAAATTGTGTGCATTCGTCACACACACACACACACACACACACACACACATCCTGCCTTTTATAGATATTTCAACTATAATTGTAAAATATGATTTTGAAAGTGAAAATTATAGGGAAATCTTTTGGAAATTTTCCAAGTTTTTCTCTGAAATCAAAAAAATACAAGCTTATTGCAAAATCCTCACAATATATGCAACAGAGAAATTATCTTTTTAACTAGTAATCTCCTGTTGTCAGTTTAAATTGACGCCTTATTTCTTTTCTATACATTTAAACTGTCGGAGTTAAATCCTCCTGAATTCTCTAATTGTTCACTAGGGAGTGGGGGTGGCGTTCTCCCTACACTATGAATACTAGGCGACTTCTTGCCTCGTTCTCTTTTCTTCAGGCCTCGTGCCGCTTCCTACCTCTCGTGAAGGTGAGGTAAACTCTCTTTTTACTTTGCATTTCAGCGGACACATTTACAAAAAGCTGATCTCTCGCAGAGATCTGCGTTTTGCCCATTTGTGGGAAAAACGCCATGAAGCACACATACACGTACGTACGAACATTCACCAAAATACAAAAAACTCTTTACGTTCACACACAAACACAAATGTTAATGTCTATGGCCATTGTAATTTTGTCGTTTAATACATATACTGGTTTGTGTATATATATATATATATATATATATATATATATATATATATATATATATATATATATATATATATATATATATATATCGGTCTTGATGGTTTTCTTTACACTTTTTTATGATGGATTCAATGAGTCCGCCATGTTCTGGTAGTGGGCCTTCTTCTAGCAGGAATAAAAGGCACGTGTTCCTAATTTAACAACACGCAAACCCACGGTCCGCTACAAAACTATATAAAATATAATTTCATGAAATGAAAAATTCACTAAAATATTTTGAAAAACTCAAAAGCTTTCATCTTAAATTAAGAAAAAAAAAAATGAAAATCTTCGCTAAATGGCCACACTATATGAACAAAAATATGCCGCCATTTTAATCTAATGCCAATAGGAGATAAGTTAATATTTCGTTATGGGCAAATTTTGCTTTCACGAATTAATTTATTGGTTTAAGTTCCTGAACAAAACAGATGGGCAAGCATTACACGTAATAGGAGGTTACCAGTAAAAGAAATTTATGTTAATAACTTTCGGCTATTATTTATATATAGTACGCGTATATATTGAGTTGGTGTATAATTATCAGGCGTTTTTTAAACAATATTTATTATAAAAAAAAACTACATAACAATTCAATAATGACATTTATAAATGATTATTCTGGAGAGCATGATTATCAACACACATTTTTATAACCTGAAAAGAAAATAATATTTCTATTAAAAAATATAGCCTGATAATTATGTATTAAGTTGGTGCAAAAACAATGACGTAATAATGTTGTTTTTTGACCTATTTTTAACGTCAAAAAACGACATTATTACGTCATTATTTTTGCACCAACTTAATACCAACCCAATAATACAAACCTATATCTTCGGAATACGGAATTCTGGAAAGAATTGCTCGAATATAATTTGTAGCAACTAAAGATAACTTAAGTTTAACATTTGCTCAAATTTTTACCCGGTTTGCATCGACTAAAAATTGATCTTTGCGTTGTATGTTGAAAGAGAAAAATTGCAATACTTAGAGCTAGCGCACGTACATTTTCACAGAAAAATGCAACAAGCTTCCGGCAAAAATAAACTCATATAAGAAGAAACGGAATTAAAAAAAAACGAACATTCCAGTAGCTACATGAACGAAACTGGACGACAGTGAAGATGCCATCTTTGTTTTTGAGGGAAAAGGGAAAAACGACTATGTGGACAACAATGACATCGAAGATGATAAGATCTAGAACGTTGAAACTGTCATGGAGTCGACAATTTGATCAGGACAGCGGGAAAGAAGACTGAAATGTGCTTTTGAGCTATTGGATTTTTTCTAGCAAATGCAGTGTTTGGCAAGTGATTTGATTTCTTTGTTTTTCATTAGTTCATTTGGATCGTCGATGCAATTTAATTTCATTCATACGGGACGGCAGAACTGTAAATAAATTATATGGGCATTTGCTTCCTGTGCATAATGGCAGTTGCACGTTCAAGCCCGGTGCTGAGAATTTGGTTGGTTGCCTTTGTTTAGCGGCATATCAACCTCTATATTCGACTTCTATGTGCCGTGGCCCTTCAGAACGTAATCGATCATGGCTCATTACAATTTCCTGTCCTTTGTAGCTCTCAATAAATTATGCTATCTCTCCTAATCCCTGTTCTGCCAACCATTTTCACAAGCTCCTTAGGTAGGCTATACGTTACTTTTCTCTCTCTATCTGGCCTTCAATATGTCCTGTGAGTGCCAAATTTACCAAGCCCTCTTCCCTCATTATGTACCGTTGAGAATTCAATTGTCTCTTTCTGCTCCCATGCTTAAGTGTCCTTTTTGTTTCGATTTTATCTAATGCTGAAATCTAAATTTTATAAGCAATTTTATTTCGGTTGAGGTAATAATGGTTGTAGTAATACAGGCCTTACTAATTAACCCATAGCTGGGGGAGAAGAGTTGTATTTATGTGTTTCTCAGTGGTATTTGTGCGTAAGCGAATAAAACGAATCCAATGAGAATTAGAACTCGGCTGTCCGATTAACAATTAAGCCATTATCTATTACACCACTCGTATATAAAAGCTTACGGCACTTGGTATTCTCAAGCGGTCACCTATTAGGTTGGTGCAAAAATAATGACGTAATAATGTCGTTTTTTGACGTTACGTCAAAAAACGACATTATTACGTCATTATTTTTGCACCAACCTAATATTTAGGTACTGACCAAGTCCAACGTTGCTTAATTTCGGTGAAGTGCTGAGAAGTCATGCGTTCTGGTTCAGTTGAAGAAACGGACAATCAACACAAAGCAAAAAAATGAGCAATTTACTCCTGGAGATTTAATAAAGTGTTTAGTTCGAAATGTTTAGAAGGTTTCCGAATATGACCACAGGCACCTAAAAAAAAAAGAAAACAAAGGCTACAAGGACCGTAACGCTATGGCATCAAAAGTTGTTACTTCGTTCAGGAGATCAGAATCTACCGCCGTGAATTGAATAATGGATTCGTTTCAAAATTCCGGATAGGTTACCGAGTACGACAGACACCTGGAGAGGACCGGAGATTACAACGACCGAAACGTTGGGCGTATAACACCGTTAATGAAAGTAGAACGAGAAAAAGAAAAAAAATCTACCGACTTGGACTGAATAATGGATTCGTTTCAAAATTCCAGAAAGCTTGTCGAGCACGATAGGAACCTGGAGAGGGCCGGAAAGTATAACGACCGAAATTGTCAGCGTCTGACAACGAAAATGAGTGAACTCGTCCTGATAGAAATGCATAAAATAATTATAACTCCGCATCTTAAATATTTCAACAAAAGATATATACAGGGTTTGCCAAAAGTAGGCTTACACTTAGTAGGTATGAACTTTAAGTTTTTTTTTAAACATTTTATTACATTTATATTTATTTATTACAATAATATTTGGTCAAAACTGTTTACTTACATTTGTTTAACACTTTACTTACATTTTTTTTAACAGAGTTTAACCTTTTAAGTATTCAAAATGTCCTTCTTCAACATTGCAACATTCCTCGTACCTCTCCAGAACATTATGACACGCAGCAGGACACAAATCTCGATTTGCATCAATTTCAATAAATACATCTGAGATGTACACTTTTAATTCATCCACTGTGTGGGTGTTTCTCTCATAAACCGTGTTCTTTACTACACCCACCTGAAAGAAATCCATTGGTGCTGGGTCAGATGAATGTGGTAGCCATTCGATGCTGCCCCTGTTTCTGAACCAACGCTGTGGGAAAGGTTTGGTTAAAGCAGTGCCTTATTGCGAAAGCATAATGAAGAGGTGCTATACCTTTCTGAAAGATCAGTTATGACTTTGATAAAGTAGATGTAATACGTGAAAATATAGTAATACAACTGTAAGCCTAGTTCGGGACCATCCTGTATATTTATTGGTGTATTTATGGAATACCAAGATGAGCTCGAACTAACCATGTTTGTACTAATGCATCCATTTAAACACATACATATACAAATATAGATAGCTTAATGGAAAGACACCCAGAGATAGTTAAGAAGGGTACGTACTCGTTGTCTCTGACGATTAAGAGATCTAATTAAACAATAGTCCTTGTATCATTACCGTTGCACCTTTAAAAATCTTTTATTCTTTGAAACTTGATCAAATGAGAAAATAAAGGTTCAATTAAGACCGCGCATATTAAAACTAATTAACGGTGAGTATGGGTTCAACTTAATTGGCGTAATTAGCAAAATTAAAGAGTTCCCATTAATTAGTCATTACTGTCCTTCGTCATATCGTCATTAAGATATTCACCGAAAAAAAAACATCCACTCTAACGCACCATGGCAAACAGCATTCTTCTTCTTCTTCTGTGTGTCGTGTCCTTTAAGAACGTTGGCGATCATGCCTCTCTACAATCTCATCTCTTTTGTAGCTCTTTATAACTTTTGTCTTTTTGCCATCTCTCCCAAATCCTGCACCGCCATAAATTCGCTCAAACTCGCCAGGGAGGTTGTGCGTTGCTTTCCTCTGACTCTCTTACTTTGAAACTGTCCTATGAATATCTAATTTTCCAAGCCTTCTTTCCTTACTATATGCCACAGATATTTCAACTTTTTCTTCCCGGTGTCCATTATGAGAATCCTTTTTGTTGCCGTTGTGTCTGTTAAATAATTGTTTCAGACTATTATCTTTTTGGTGTATTTCGCTCAGACCTTCTGAGGCTGACCTTACAGTCAGATGGTAGACAAAATGGGAATGTGGATTATGATTGGCTGAGCCGAACGCAGAAATGTTAGAGTTAGTGTTTTCGAGGAGTTAAGTTTTACGCGTCGAAGAATGCAGACGTGTTAATTTCGTATGTGGGAACGGCTTCCAAATAGAGGTGACATAGCGACCCCACTGGCTAGTTAAAAAAAAAAATGTACACGTCGACGTGTTTATAAAACAGATAAGTTTAAAATCCCTTTTATTGAAGTTCTCATTTTGTCTCCGAAGAAACCATCTAGTGATCACCCGGCCGAGAGAAGAAAGAGAGAGGAAGACAACATTATTATGATCACCTCAAGACCGTCAACCAAAAAGACCTCCCCAGAAGAGGGTGGGGTATACTACATGTCTAGATAGCTTTTCCTTAAAATCACAGTAGAAATTGAAGTATATAAGAAGTTTAAGAGTGAGAGTGGGAGGGAAGAGGAGAGAGAGACAGAGGGTGAGAGAGGGTGAGAGAGAGAGAGAGAGAGGTGGAGGCAGAGAGAGAAATGCGCAAATTTAATTTTAACGACGAAGTAGTAATCTGACGCTTAATCGTCCTATGCTGAAAAATTCCTGTTTAATCGGCTACGTCGAAACGGCCATGCCAAATTGGCTACACCGGAACGTCCCATTGCTAAAAAATAAGACAGAAAAAGAACTTCCGATGACATCTAGCTATTTCAACAGTAAAATGATAAAAATTTGCCGTCAATCTCGTACTGCACTTAAATTCATAAAGTCTAGCTACCATAGAGGAAAATTCATCAGAATAATGACCGTGAAAGTATTTATACAGAAGACATAGGGAAGCTACATTATGGCGGAGGGTAAGTGACTGAAGGCGAGATAACATGTCAGCGCCAATAAAATAGCATATTCTTGGAATTTTATCAAGACTCTTTAAATATATAGCAAGAGCAAAAGTCTAGCTGTGGCAGCAGTATTCAAAGTAAGGACGAATGGTATCAATTATCAAACTAACATATCTGATGTACGTCTAAACGTAGGATTCGATGACTAGTCGCACATTTTATAATGCACACATCTTCGAATATCTTCTTATAAATCGTGGTTAATTAATCTTTCATGCCTAAGCGTTTTTCAACTACTTTGGCATCTTGATATGAGTTTTTATTTATTAATGATAAGTGATTGATTTGAAAACGACAATCGATACAGCGTCTTTTCTTTTCTTTAAAAAAAAAAAAAAAAAGATTGAGTTTAATTCAATCATTTGCGTTGTTATATAAAAACAGTTATTTTAAGATTTAAAATAAAAATAAATTGATTCCCTTCTTTGTAATTATTAATGTTAACGGAAAACATTTTGAAATGCTATTCAAGAAAAAGAAAACACGCCGGAATCAATTTTAAAAACTCGACCTACGTCAAATTTAATTGTAATTTCTCACTTATTGTGTTTTCTGTGAAACTATAATGATAGGAAAAAGGAGTGGGGATAATTAGCTTTCTGGCTGAATCGTATTTTTAATTGGTAATAGCATTGTACTGGAAAGTAATAAATAATATATGTATTTTAATTACCTATAAGGCAGCTACGACGTTTGATTTTATCTCAAAGAATACAGGTGTCGTATTGTTTAAAGAAAGATACATGACAATTTTACGAAATAATGAGTTTAACTAATTTGCTTCGATTTATCTTTAATATCTTTTGTTTTTTAACGTTTTTGATTATATATATATATATATATATATATATATATATATATATATATATATATATATATATATATATATTATAAGTTTCGTTAAAGACACGACAGACAAGGTACTGTGATTATTCAGTTGTTCGGATAAACGATTTCTTTGCCGGACATAAAGTGTGTAAAAACTGTCCGAATGTTCCATATATCCGGGCTCTTTCGGTTATTCTGTTGGCCACTTTCAAGGACGTTTTATTTTTATTTTTCAACTTAATGTTTCGATGTTTGTATATGTATGGGGTGATGTTACATTTTATGTTCAGAAATGAAATCACTTATACGAAAAAAATAAAATAAAATAAAAAGATTAATCGCATTACCTTGTCAGTCGCATTTAATGATAATTGCGTAAAAGACATTCCACGGAGAATATAATCCAGAGAGCTCAATGTAAAAAAAGAGCAAATATTAATTATTATTGAGAAAAAGACAACTTAAAGGTTCCATGATGATTATAATTTATCTCCTTAGGATTGTAATTCGATCTTAATTTCTCAGATCGACCATTTTCATACAAATAAATGAACCATCTAACACTCAAAAAAAAAAAAATGATTACGAATATAGCAACAACATATTAAAGTGCATATAACATTTAATTCATTTTACATTTCTACCGACTTCCGGTCTGCTCCCTTGTATTGAAACGCTTGTTTTGTAAAAAGATTCCCTAACTACAATGGATAAATTTATAATTTTTAAATAATTACGTTAAATAATAAGTTTAATATACCCCGGAGAGATCCCGAGAAGGGGGGTGGAAGAGATCTCTATTAGGACTGATTCTTTGACAACGAACGGAGACGCCCAACCACACTCGGAAGAATGCATTTGTGGAAAGTTGTGCAAAAACCAACGAGGCCTAAGAATCCACCAAGGCCGGATGAAATGCCTGGAGAGGGAGAGGCTTGAGCAACGTACAGGTACAAGCCCTGGTAAAACGAAGGAGAGGAAGGACCAGGAGTCGCACCAACCCCTCCAAGCTCAGGTTTCATCTTCTCTAGGCATGGAGTCGAGGAGAAGAATCAAATGGCCGCCTGCTGACAACAAGGAGGCCTGGCAGAATTTCGATAACGACATTTGCGAACTATTACAACTAGCCAGCCAAGGAAGCGCCCAAAATCAATTAAAATATATGACCACAAAATAATAACCAGCATGGGATCCGAAAGATTTGGCTATGTCGAATCTAAACAGATAGCAAATCCAAACACCACCACTAACCGAAGAGAAAAGAAAATTAAAGAGCTCAGAAAGGAGCTAAGATTCCTTAAAAAAAGCTTACAGGAAAACGAACAGTGAGGATCACCAGCCTCTGGATGAACTTCGTGCAATACTGAGGGAGAAGCTGGATAATACCTGACGATCCAAGTGGCACAGAAGAAAGGGAAAGGAAAGCTAGAAAGCGAGCAAGCTTCTTGTCTAACCCATTCGGTTTTGCTAGGAAGTTATTAGGAGAGAATCGGAACGGACAACTAGAGGCATCTGCAGAAGAAATTAATACTTTCCTCAGGGAATCCATGAAAGATCCATTAAAAGAACAAGACCTTTATAAGAACGATAGTCTCATAATACATAAACCGCCAGTAAGTCCATTTGATTTAAGCATGCCCACTTCGAAAGAAATCCAAGAAGTGGTGAGAGCATCAAGATCTGCTTCAGCACCAGGGCCGAGCGGAGTGCCGTACACAGTCTATAAAAGATGTGGAGGGATTCTCCGGAAATTATGGAAATTAATAAGGATCATTTGGAGGAAAGGCAAGGTAGTCGATCAATGGAGACGCGCAGAAGGGGTATGGATTCCCAAGGAAGAGAAGTCCACAACACTGGACCAATTTAGAGTAATATCCCTCTTGAACACTGAAGGTAAGATCTTTTTTGGTGTATTATCAAGACGTATTACTAAATACGTATTGGTGAACAATTACATCGATAAATCTGTCCAGAAAGGTGGTATCCCAGGAATGCCAGGGTGCCTGGAACACACAGGCCTACTTACGCAGCTGATAAGAGATGCGAGAGAAAGGAAAAGCGATCTGACAGTACTATGGTTGGACCTCGCCAGTGCGTATGGTTCCATGCCTCATAAGCTCGTGGAAGAAGCTCTAAAAAGGCATCACGTTCGCTCTTCAATTAGTGGTCTAATTTCAGACTATTATAATAATTTTCAGCTTAGAGTATCGGCAAGAATGGTATCGGAATGGCACACCTGGAGAAAAGCATTATCACGGGGTGCACGCTGTCCGCAGTACTGTTCTCGCTGGCTATGAATATGCTGGTCAAAGCATCTGAAGTAGAGTGTAGAGGCCCCCTCTCTAAATCAGGAATTCGCCCCCCCCCCATTAGAGCATATATGGACGATCTAACTGTAACATGCACATCCTTAACAGGAGGAAGATGGCTCATGAAGGGCTTAGAGAAAAAGATTACATGGGCCCGAATGAATTTTAAGCCAGCTAAGTCCCGATCATTAGTCATTAAAAAAGGAAAAATAACGGAGAAATATCATTTTAAAATATCCGGTGTAACTATCCCAACCCTAAACGAAAAACCTGTTAAGAGCCTGGGTAAGTTTTTTGAGACACTGTGGCTATTGAACAGATAACTAAAGACCTTACACAGTGGCTCAATAAGATTGATAAATCAGGCTAACCAGATTGATTTAAAGCCTGGTTATTCCAGCACGCCGTTTTACCCAGAATATTATGGCCACTTTTGATGTACGAATTCCCAATGACCAGTGTAGAATCCCTGGAGAAATTAATAACTAGGCGCCTGAGAAGATGGTTGGGAGTTCCGAAGTGTCTAAGCACAGCAGCACTCTACGGCAGGAGTAATGCTCTTCAGCTTCCTTTCAAGAGTCTTGTTGAGGAGTTTAAAGTCACAAGAGTAAAAGAACAGCTGCAATATAAAGAATTAAAAGACCCAAAAGTGGTAGCAGCATGTATTCAATCTCGAACGGGGAGAAAATGGCGTGCAGAAAAGGAGTTGGAGATAGCAGAGGATAGATTACGGCATAAAGCAATTCTTGGCACTATCGCTAAAGGTAGAGCGGGTCTCGGTTATTTTCCTTGTCCCCAAATAAACAGAGCCAAAGGGAAAGAAAAACGACAATTAATCCAAGAAGAAGTGCGAGCAGGGATTGAAGAAACGAGATATTGCAAGATGGTGGGACTTAGTTCACAGGGAGCATGGACAAAATGGCAGGGTGTCGAACAGAAAAAGATCAGCTGGTCAGACTACTGGCGGTTAAACTTTAGTGAAATAAGTTTCCTAATAAAATCGGTATACGATGCGCTACCTAGCCCATCCAATTTATATTTATGGGGCAAAAGGGATACCCAAAATTGCCAATTATGTGGGAAACGCGCTTCACTGCAACATATCCTAAGTAGCTGCGCTAAAGCCTTGAGTGACGGTAGATACCGTTGGCGCCACGACCAAGTCCTAAAGGCAATAGCACATGAAGTCAGTGAAGCAGTGAGAACTTCTAAATACAAACCGAATAAGTTCATATTAATTCCCTTCGTTAAAGAGGGAACAAAGAAGAAAAAACAAACAATCCCCAAAGCAAACTTGTTATCGTCAGCAAACGATTGGCATTTGGATACAGACCTGAAGACACAACTAAAGTTCCCCAGACATATAGCGGAAACATCACTAAGACCAGACTTGATTATCTATTCCAACTCCACCAAACAGTGTATAATATGGGAGCTCACGGTCCCCTGGGAAGAATACCTGACATTAGCAAATGAAAGGAAACGATCAAAATATCAAGAATTGATCGAAAAGTGTCAACAAAATTCCTGGAAGGTCACATATGACTCTGTGGAAGTAGGATGTCGTGGCTTTGTAGGCCAGTCATTATGCAAAGCTTTTAGGAAAATAGGGATTGTGGAATCAGCTAAAGCCAAAGCCGTTAAGAAAATTTCAAATGAAGCTCTGACGGCTTCTAAATGGATATGGCTTAAAGGATCCGAGCAGTGGGGGAATAATTCAATGGAAAACAATCCCTAATCTGGATTTACATTGCTTGCGAATAAATAAGTTTTTGTAGGTTTTATTAGTTAAATTTAGCTCACAAACTCTCGATAATTTTTTCATGAAACAGAAATATTGTGACTTAACATCCGATATTGTTCAGGTACTGCATCTTATCATAATTTAGAATTTATCCTTTTCATACGATAATGTTATTATATTTTAATGTAACATAATTTAAGATCAATCCACACAAATTAACATTAATAAAATTCATTTCTACCATACGCCACAATGTCGTCGATTTATTTTAAACGTTATAATTTAGAATTAATTCGTTTCTACCATATAAATTGTTAATTTATTTCAAATCAATATTTCATCCGTCCCTATATAGTTTAATTTAATATTTCATCCGTCCCTCCCGGTTCCACTGATATATTTGAACTGTAAATAGGAAAAATCAATCCATTCCATACGATAATAAGAACTTTTTAATTAAGTAGTATAAATTATTTTTGAAAAAGATTACATTTTTTTGTAGTGATTTTATAACATATTTATGTTATAATTTTTAAATAAATAATTATATCTGCTCTACTCTGTATTGAGCACTCTTTTAAGAATAGTAATTGTTGGTTATTGGAATTCATTCCGTATTCACCAATCATATACTTGTATACATACATATATATATCATCCCAAGCAAGGCGGGAAGCCACTAAGACGCAAGGGTT
>OZ010597.1:61150613-61195613 GCA_963932145.1 Acanthosepion lycidas | reverse complement strand
AACTCATTTGCCTTTGATGTCAAGCAAAATAAAAACTGATCGACATTTATTGATTTTCGATTGATTAAATCTTTTTTTTTCTTTCGTTCCTTTGTTTCTCTAATTAAATCCAGGTGTCATGGTTGATTGGAATTCTGATTAAACATATATGAAACTCATTTTTATTCTTGTCTAAGTTACATTCTGCATCCACTAGTCGCACCTTTTTTTACCTGTTTTAATTACAAAACTTACAAAGGCATGAACGCAAACTTTTCTTGCGTCATCTACTAAAGTTTGTTGCAGTAATACCTGTATTCTACTTTTCGTATGTGTCATGTCGCTTCAGAACGCCGGCTATCATGGCTCTCTAAAACTTTCTATACGTTTTCTTCCCTATGTGTAACACTCGTTGTTCTGCCTTTTCATTTACACAAAATCTGGAGATGGGTTACCCTTTGTTTCCCTCCGTCCATCTTGCCTTTAATGTATCTTGTGTGTGTCAAAATCTTCAAGCCTTCTATCCTCGTTATGTGAGCTAGAAAGTTCTCTTTTTGATTCTAAGTATAAGTGTCCTTTTTGTTTTAATTTTCCTGAAAACTTCCTCATTGTTCACATACTTCGTTCATGGTATCCTTAGCATCCTTCTGCAGAACCACATTCATACAGACGTCAGCCTCTCTGAGGAAATTGTTCAGCATTCACTGCCGTATAATATTACATTGCAGTTTACAACTCTTTTCTTTGTTTCTAAGGAAAATTTCCAATTTCTTAATACTTTACTTAGTTTTTTGTAGGGCAATTCTGCTATTTTTTTCCCCTGTTAAAATATTTCACAGGTATTTGAACATCTGTACTCGAGGTTTTCCACATTTTCTGTCTTCGTACAATTGACGGTTAGTCCTTTCTTCACGCTTTCTTTTATTATCTTCTCCCTGCAATTTTCTTTGTGTGTCTGCCACATGCACTATCTGCGTATCTTTTGTTGTTAAGATAGTGTCCATCGATCATAAATCATGATAGGAATCTAGTTCTCTTGGGATTGCCTCGCTGTTAACGTTAATTAAATCTGAAAGGGAAAATGTATCCTTAACCTTCGCCCCTTCCTATTTTAGCGTAATTGATTAATTCTCTACAGAAGGAGCAAAATTTTATGGCGTCTCGATACGAAACACAGGAAGAATCCAGTTAGATAGACTGACCTATTTGTTTTTATGGCTTATCAATCGTTTGCAGGTTATTCTAAGCCTGAAAATATTTTTAGATTATAAGATTTTCTTCTTTAGATAATAATGGTTAAGTTATACAAGTCTTACTAATTTAACCATAGCTGGGGGTGGGTAGAAGAATGGATTCATACCTTTCCCAGTGGTATTTGCGAGTAAGTGAATATAACGAACCCTTACGGGAATTGGAACTCGGTTCTGCAATTGACAATTCCGAGCCATTATCCATTACGAACGAAACTTTGCAAATTATCTTCGTACTTGCCTGTCAATTATTACTACTTGACGATAAACACCTTGCCCATAAATTTATGACGTAAATGTATTTTCAATCCCTCTCTTAGTGAAGAAATATAATCATTATATATATATATATATTCCTTGACATCCGCTTAGGTGAAACCTGGGTAGGTTTGTCTGGCTCACTAGGTTTATCTAGGTCTGCTCTACGGTTATATGGAGCTCTTTTGTTAGTTGTTTACTCGTGTCGGTTTTTTTTTTTTAGGCTTTAAACCTGTATCAGACTTTTATGAGTCTAGCTCTTTCTTTTTATAAAACCTTTTTCCTTCGAGATTGATTTGATTATTGGCAAATCAAAAATTCGAAGGTTTTTCAAGACGAGTATAGTTACCTACATATATATATATATATATATATATATATATATATATATATATATATATATAAATAAGATATATATATATATATATATATATATATATATATATATATATATATATATATATATATATAAGAATAAGATATATATATATATATATATATATATATATATATATATATATATATATATATATATATATAAATATAAGTTTTAAGAAATACCAGATATTTTATATATAGTGCTCAATATTAAAAATATTAAAATAATCTTAAAAATAGAATGTTAATAATATTATATGAAAAGATTAATTCACTTTTAAATATCAATTTTATGCCGACTTCGAATTGGACTGAAAAAGACGCGGAACAAATTGAAAAAAAGAATTGAAATATCGTTTAATACGAGAACCCCGTGATGACTGGCAATTTCACCAAGAAATTTCGAAGTCGGAATAAAATTGATATTTAAAAGTTAACTTATATTTTCATATAATATTATAAGACATTTTATATTTATACATTCTTTTTATACACACAAATATTCAAGTAAATGCTCTTTTTATAATAAACAACAATTACTTCGGCCGAGGAATTTTCATAGAAAATACTCATCCTCCGACAGGATTCGAACCTGTATCCTATACGGAGCCGTCATATAGCCGGACGTGCCTTTTAACCGATTCGGCGACAGGCGAATCGTTCGGTGCATCAATATCTGCTCATAGCGTATCAAATGTAAAATAATGTAGAATAACTTTCGGAAAAAATATTTATTTTTAAGCTAAGTAGTATTATTCATTATTACTATTAGGTTGGTGCAAAAATAATGACGTAATAATGTCGTTTTTTGACGTTACGTCAAAAAACGACATTATTACGTCATTATTTTTGCACCAACCTAATATTTAGCATAAGAAATTAAATCATTTTTTCAAAAGTTATTCAATATCGTTGAGAATGGAACAAAAACTTTAATTTTAAGTTTAATTTAAAGTTTATTTTTTAGTTCCGAAACAGTAATTTTTGCGTCGCGACGAATATATATTTTTTATTTTATAATATTATAATATTATGCTCTACAGTGTATCGAGCACTGTTTTTTATAAATCTGATTGTTTATATATATATATATATATATATATATATATATATATATATATATATGTATATATACATACATGGCCTGTAGATTACGTTAAAGCATGTAAAAGATTTTCTCCGTTTGGTGTTGACCGACCGCAATGACCACATTTAGAAATAAAGATATTGTCCTCATCTTTGTTGTTTTCATCACAATGTTTCGGCAGTTGTGCCCTCCGGCCTTCCTCAGGTTTATATCGATCTAGGTAACATATTGAAGGCAACACTCGGAGGCGACAGACGCATACATGAAACGCAATGAAAGACCTGATGATTGCGTTCAGCATGAAACAGTCTGTAGCCTCTGAGTGTTGACTTCAATGTTCATTGTTACATTTATATTTATATACGCCCTATCTCTGATATTGAGCACTTTATCTCATAAATATAGCATAAGAGTATATTCCCTCATATATATATACGTGTGTGTGTGAAACATAATAATGATAATAATAACGATATATATATATATATATGTGTGTGTGTGTGTGTGTGTGTGTGAAACAATAATGATAATAATAACGATTTATATATATATATATATATATATATATATATATATATATATATATATATGTATGTGTATGTGCGTGTGTGTGAAACATAATGATAATAATAACGATATATATATATATATATATGTGTGTGTGTGTGTGAAACATAATAATGATAATAATAACGATATATATATATATATATATATATATATATATATATATATATATATATATATATATATATATATATAATAAAAGTCTATTTAAGAAATCATAGAATCTGGAGCCCCCAGATCCTGCCTGAGGAAGAAAAAACATTGAAAACGCTTCCAGACTCCTCCAATACACACATTCCTATGTTTTGTCAAACGCAAAGTTTACAAAATCCACAAAAGATCCGAATAATACACATAAAATAATAATCCTAATATGCATCACAAAAGTAGGCACATAATTCTACCTTCGAACTTCATAAGAGCTAGCATCAAAAATAATTTACTCAAACTTGATCTAAGATTCATCAATAGCAACCTTAAAACGATATGTGATTACGTTAGCAGCAAACAAAATAGCAACAACAAGGCAGATGCAGCAGTATCCAAAACACATTGTCCAAAATTCTCAGATAATGTCTACGTGAGCATCGAAGTCGATTTGCTGTATAAAATAAACATTTTGAACGCACTCGTAGGTCAATGTAACGCACCTGGTTACAATTTCGATCCAATAAATGCCAGTCTGCTCATTGAGAGAAAAAGGATTCACTTCGAAGAAAATGCATTGAGATTACTGATCCCCTGACTTCTTGCCGATAAGCCTAATGTCAGGTTATAATGTTTCTAAAGGAAAATTCAACTTACTGGCAGTTAACGCCTATTTGACTTCATTGAAAATGTTAATGTCATTCTTTTTATTTGTATGTTCAGTGTTGCTACTGGTCATCTTACAAAGAAATAGCATAATGTGGTGATTTATAATACAAATATAGCTTTAAGCTATGCTATATTTATGGGTAAAATTTTCTCAATATCAGGGAGAGTGCGTATGTAAATATGATATCACTGATCAGAGCAAAAGCAACGGCAGCTCTACTCGGAGTGGGATAATTTCAAACCAGACATTAATGGTTTTAATATAAAATATACACATTCCGTTCTTTCATTTCGACCAGAAGTCGCCAATCTTGCACAATAATGGGTTTAATACGAAAAAAAAAAAAAAACAATTTTGTGACCTGAAGACGCCAACAAGGTTGAAGACACCAACACACACAAAAAGGTGAAACGCATTATCAGTAAAAAAAAGGTCCTATATATATATATATATATATATATATATATATATATATATATATATATATATATATATATATAAATAAATATGTAATGAAAAACAAACCACTTTAAGGTACCATTACGATAATTTATTTCACCTAAATCCTTTTTTAAGGATTCAGGATCATCAGGTAAACATTTCCAACAATGAATTGAGAGATAATAACGATATATATGTGTGTGTGTGTATATACTGATTAGAAATTGGTGGGTACTGTAATTTTTGTAATTTAATAGAGGGGGTTGAGAGTGGTAGTTAAACAGACAATATAAAGTATAGGGAGGGGTTAATTTTATAACTCTCTTAAGTATGTTTTATATTGGAGTAGGAGGAGTGACAGAACCTTGACCTCTTTAGATGGTTAATAAAACGGAAATGAATTGTAGAAAATGTATACAAGTGAGTCTTATGGTAAAAAGAGAGATGGGGGGGAAATATATATATATATATATATATATATATATATATATATATATATATATATATATATATACCTCTCTGTTTAATGGCCGCGTAACCGAATGTTTGCTTTCCGACCATGAGGACTGGGATCGATTTTCTCAATGATAAAGGATGTTGTTAACATGGTCATCGTGACCGAGGGTATGAGCGTTCTGGCGTCGTTCAAACTGTTGATCATAATATTTTATTTGTTTTCTCTCAGAAACTGTACGTTGGATCCACTCAGGATAATTGCTGTGTAAAACACAAGACGGCTCAGTGAGTTATGAACAAGCACAAATGTGCCACAGCATGCGTTTTATACGTGGTCTACGGAGAACTTTTGACCGAGACAACGGGTTTGGATACCCCCACATTAAATCCGGACTTGTGCCACATCTAACCGCGGGGAGAGGCTGGTAAATATTCTGCAGTTGGAGATTTGTCTCCAGCTGTGCTGGTCAAACTCTCTGCCTCCGATCAGAGGGGATCCCCAGAGGAGGCTATGTCGAAGGGCAAAGTCGTGTCTCCGGAAACAGCTACTCGATCCCGTTTTATACGGAGTCTACGGGGAAGTTTTGGCCGAGTCTACGTGTTCGTATACCCCACATTAAATTCGGCCTTGTGCTACATCTGACCGCGTGCGGAGGTTGGTAGATATCCTGCAGTTGGAGACTCATTGTGGTATTCACTTGACTCACTTCTAGCAGTTGACTACTAACCCTACGAGCTACTGGCGAAACAATTATGTGTTGCTCTTGTCCTAAGTATTATCGCTCATTACCAATCTTCGTTTGATTATAATATTCAGCAACCTTCCCTAGCTTAAAACATATATATACACAAACACACACACACATATATGTAAAATGTGTATGTGTGTGTATATATATATATATATATATATATATATATATATATATATATATATATATATATATGTGTATATGTGCAATTTTTATATATATTCTGTATATATTATACATGCGAGGTACTTATTGAAAAGCTCTCAATGTCAATCATAGAGATGACATATTTAGTTGGACTGATGTGAGTTTGTGTCCCTGGGTTTCATGCTATTTGCGATCGCCAGGAAAATAGCGTGAATCTCAGAGTCACAAACACACATCAATCCAACTATATATATATATATATATATATATATATATATATATATATATATTGATATCAATGTATATATATATATATATATATATATTGATATCAATGTATATATATATATATATATATATATATATATATATATATATATATATAAAGACGACTGAAAATGTTTATATTTTATTTTTCTTGTGTTCCTTTAATGTTAATTATTTCACTTTCTACACATATTCTCTATGTCCCAGCGCTTTCGGCTATTCTTTTTAGCATTATCAAGAATTTTTAAAATTTATTTTTAATTCTAACTGAATGTGTAGATTCTTATGTATCCATCTAGAATTATAGGAATTTTTTATTGTCGGAACACGGTCAGCACATTGTGTTCATGGTTGATATTATTGAGTGTTGGCTTTTTCTTTGCCAGTCTATTATTGTTATATTTTGTAAGAATGTCTTACGGGTTTGGTTTGGTAGGCTTCTGTCTGTGTTTAGATGAGTCCTAATTGAGCTATGGTCAGAGAGATGTAATGTGAATCTTCTTGATTACCATGTAGTTGTATGTCCAATATAATTATTCATGAATCTGGTTTAATCAGGAATGCATTACTTTAAGAGACATGTCAGTGCATAAATAAATTGCAGATGAGTTGTTGTTGTTGTTGATGATAAGATTAGCTGTTTTAATTTTTTTTTTAAAGCAGATAATTTAATTTTCTTGTCCTGGTCAACTGGGGTTTTGTATTTCTTTTATAATGTTTCTAAAGAAAAATTCATCCTGCTCGTAATTAACATGTATTTGATTTTTATAGAAAATATTAACGTTATTGTTTTTATTTGTATGTTCAGTGTTGCTATTAGATAGATAGATAGATAGATAGATAGATAGATAGATAGATAGGTAGATAAGGTACTGACTGTGATACATAGATAGATAGATAGATAGATAGATAATGTACTGTGATACATAGATAGATAGATAGATAGATGTACTGACTGTGATACATAGATAGATAGATAGATAGATAGATAGATAGATAGATAGATAATGTACTGACTGTGATAGATAGATAGATAGATAGATAGATAGATAGATAGATATGTACTGACTGTGACAGATAGATAGATAGATAGATAGATAGATAGATATGTACTGACTGTGACAGATAGATAGATAGATAGATAGATAGATATGTACTGACTGTGACAGATAGATAGATAGATATGTACTGACTGTGACAGATAGATAGATAGATATGTACTGACTGTGACAGATAGATAGATAGATAGATATGTACTGACTGTGACAGATAGATAGATAGATAGATAGATATGTACTGACTGTGATAGATAGATAGATAGATAGATAGATAGATATGTACTGACTGTGACAGATAGATAGATAGATAGATAGATAGATAGATATGTACTGACTGTGATAGATAGATAGATAGATAGATAGATAGATATGAACAGAGCGAGATAGATATATGTGATGGTAGATATATAAGTATAGTGATAGATATGAACAGAGTGAGATAGATATACAATACTGTGCAAAAGTAAGTGAACCCCTAAAATAATATTTAAAATAATTGTCCTTTTTCTCCAGATAATCAACAGATCTTAATTAGACTATTTATTCATTTAGAAAAACCTTTATTAAATGAATTCCAACCACTTACAAGCATTTTTATCAAGATCTAATATAAATGTTAATTCAAAATTAAGACGTGCAAAAGTAAATGAACCCTTACATTTCCACTCTGTATTTTTGTTTTACATGGTTGCCAGGGCAATTAATTTGGGGGCATATGCAACAATCAAAAGGACCCATGTTCCTTTTTTTGCTAAGCTGTGCATACTAAAGTCAAGTATAACTCATTGCGTATACAAAAGTGTGCAGTTAGAGATTAGTTTAAAAAATATATTTACAAAGATCAAAGGAACTTCCTGGAACTTTAAAACGTCGTGTAGCTGAAACGTATAATGATGGAGAAGGCCACAAAAATCTATTAAAACGATTTGGGGTACACTTCTCCACTGTGTAACAAATTATTTATAAATGGAAGGCCTTTGGTATGACGGCATCACAATGAAGAAGTGTCCGTCCGCGAAAAACAGCAAGAGCTAGTAGACATCTAGTTCGGCAGGCTCAGACAAATACTGCTATGACCTTTGTGGTGCTCACTGGCCAATGTCGGAATCAATGTGCATACATCAACAGTGTAATGAAATCTGAACAATGCCGATCTTCATGGCAGAATAGTTAGAAAAAGCGACTGCTTACGAAATAGCGCAAGTATGCTCGCCTGAACTATCCCAAAGCTCATTTTAATAAGCTGGAAACATTTGGCAAAAAGTTTAGGGTCATATGAGACAAAATTAGAAATTTTTGGGTGGAACAATAAGTGATATATCTGGCAATATCCTAATACTGTTTTTGAAGAGAAGAATTTGAGACGAGTCATTAAAGATGGCGGTGGCAATATTATGATTTGGGGATGCTTTGCTGCAGCTGGAACAGGCAGAATAGTAAGCATTGACGGCAGAATGGACACTGAAAGATACTAAGCAATTTTGAACGAAAGTGTCTTGTCCTCAATTCAAAAGCTGGGTTTAGGTCGGCTCTGAAAATTCCAACAAGACAATAATGAGAAGCATCAAAGCGACGACACAAAAGAATGGTTTCGTAAAACAAAATTTCAAGACTTGGAATGGCCTAGTCAAAATCCTGATCTAAACCCATTTGAAAATCTGTGATTCAAGTGAAAGAAGGCAGTGCATGCATGAAACCCAGGTATAATCAAACAATTGTGAAAGAAATTACAGCGCGCTCTCACACACACACACAAATACATATATATAATTACGTTCATATATATATATATATATATATATATAAACTTAACCTCTTTTTCAAACGTAACTCATAATTGATACAATAATAGTTAATAAAAATGAACACGCTACCGCCCCTGTCTAAATGAGTGGATTTCTCTCTATCCTTGGAAACAAAAAGTTATGAATTGTATGTGCGTTTTAAACACAGTAAATTTAAAAATAAGTTATTCCAAAATTCGCTTGAAGATGAAAGAGAACTAATGCTTTTAATTTAATTATATAATTAAATTTGAAGATTTTAGCTTCAGTTTCTGAAACATGGTTATTACTGTGTAGCGAAGTAACCATATTTTAAATCAGTTGATTTATAATATTTATGCTCTGTAAATTTAC
Organism: Acanthosepion lycidas; assembly: GCA_963932145.1. NCBI lineage: Eukaryota > Metazoa > Mollusca > Cephalopoda > Sepiida > Sepiidae > Acanthosepion > Acanthosepion lycidas. The sequence continues at coordinate 61,186,018 of OZ010597.1, read as the reverse complement.
ATTGAGCACTGTTTCGTAAGAAAAAAATATCAATAAGAACACCGGATTATATATCTTACTGCCCTTTCATTTATTATATATATATATATATATATATATATATATATATATATATATATATATATATATATATATATAGCATGATGAGAAGCCACGTATACTTTCTTAATATGTATATATAGAAAAAGTTGCAAATTAAAAAAAATAATAATGTTTTTTTATGAAAGTCTTTATTTATTTATATATATATTTTATATTTCAGATTGGCCTCAGTCTTTCTTCAGAAAGTTTGTGACGGACGCTACATGTAAACAAACAGTAATTTTAATTTATTTGTAACAAACAGTTATTTCTGAAGAAAGATTGAGGCCAATCTGAAATATAAAATATATATTAGGTTGGTGCAAAAATAATGACGTAATAATGTCGTTTTTTGACGTTAAAAATACGTGAAAAAAACGACATTATTACGTCATTATTTTTGCACCAACCTAATATATCAATAAATACTTTCATAAAAAACATTATTATTTGTTTAACTTGCAACTATTTCTACATATATATCTATATCTATATCTATATCCATATCCATATATATATATATATATATATATATATATATATATATATATATATATATATATATATATATGAACGTAATTACTACGTTAACTTAGAAAAGAAAGAAATAGTTTAAGTTGGTGATCTATAATACAAATATAGTTTTAAGCTATTTATGGGTAAAATTTGCTTGATATCAGGGGTAGAAGGTATGCAAATCTGGCCTGAATATTGTGTTCAATCAGGAAACAGACTGTCGCCGCTTGTTGTTGATCTCAGTGTCCATTTTCATATATATTTCCTCAGAAGCAGTAAAGAACATATATAAAACTAATCATAAGATGCCTCAAGCTTTTAATCATTTCTATTGTGCAAGCGTTGCATTTGCTGACTTCAGATAAATTCAGGCGTATTTTATTTACCCCCCACCCAGCTTTCAAACCGAAACAAGCAATCCCCCAACTCTCTTCATGTAGACAATGACGCCCACTCCGAGAGACAGGGAATCGGGCAACGCATCTGGCCAGCACGTCTTCTGAATAGGCAGAAAAAAACGATAATTCACAGCTAAAGGGTGAAATTTATTTCCTCTTAGATAACAATTTGCCACAACCGTTTGACTCCTAAGCTCGGCCTTTCAAACAACTTCAATAAATCCCACCTCAAAGACAAACAAACAGTTAATGCGTTTCAACAAGTCCCAGACAAAGACAAAGGCAATTGACAATGCAAGTCGTCAATACATTACTACGCTTCGCAATAGGAACAGCAGCCGCATTAGGCATTAGAGCAATAGCTATAATCATTTCGCTGATTTACACATGGCGTGTGGTGCGTAGTTCAAAGTGGCTGCAAAAAGTCCGCCTTAACCGAAAAAGTAGAAAAATGACTTATAAAAAGCAATACTATGCGATACAACAGTACTATCTATCTATCTATCGATCTATCTATGTTTATCTTCATATATATATATATATATATATATATATATATATATATAACATTTTGTTCATATCTATGATATCTTCGTATATATATATATATATATATATATATATATATATATATATATATACAGTGTAACCCGGATATAAGAGATCCGGGTATAAGAGAAACCCGGATATAAGAGAGATGTTCTTTGGTCCCATATAAGAGCCATACTTACCTAAACAATATAGACCAAACACGGATATAAGAGAAACTCGGATATAAGAGACTCCTTCTCCGGTCCCGACAACTCTCTTATATCCGGGTTACACTGTATATCATTTTGTTCATATCTATTTATCTCAGTCTGTTCATATCTATCTATCTATCTATCTATCTATCTATCTCAGTCTATTCATATCTATGTTTATCTTCCTATATATATATATATATATATATATAATCTTGTTCATATCTATCTATCTATCTATCTATCTCAGTCTGTTCATATCTATCTATGTTTATCTTATATATCTATCTCATTTTGTTAATATCTATCTATATCTATCTATCTATCTATCTATCTATCTATCTATCTATCTCAGTTTCTTCATAGTCTTCCTGCTACGAAATGCGGCTTTGTAGTCCCCACTCCCAAGAGAGGATGCTTTCCCGATCACTAAAATCTTAATGTTCTGCATTTGGAGATTCAAAACTCTGTGTCTAAGGGCAGAGAGGATCCCCAGAGTAGGCTATGTCGGAAGGCAGAATCTCGTCTCCGGAAACAGCTACTCGACCCCGTTTTATACGGGGTCTACGGGCAAGTTTTGGTCGAGTCTACGGGTTCGAATACCCCACATTAAATTCGGCCTTGTGCTACATCTGACTGTGTGGGGAGGTTGGTAGATATCCTGCAGTTGGAGATTCATTGTGGAATTCACTTGACTCACTTCTAGCAGTTGACTACTTCTGCGTTTTGTCGTCCATTACCAACCTTCATGTGATTATTCTATTCAGTAACTTTCCCTAGGTTGCAACAGTATTATTATTATTATTATTATTATTATTATTGTTATTATTATTCTTCTTCTTCTTCTTCTTCTTCTTATTATTATTATTATTATTATTATTATTATTTCATATTACCACAAGATTTCTAAACATCAGAAAATATTGAAAGCGGTTAATAATATGAGGCAATATAAGAAGACCTACGGGAGTTTTATTATTTGCGGACAGCCTTTACAATATGAGATATGGAAGTGAGAGCATGTTGATGGCGGACGTAATAATAACAAAATGTTAAAAGAAACCAGGAACATAATAACTAATCATTAATTGAAAGAGTATGATCGTTAACAAGCGGAACGATCAAAGATGCCAGCCATAAATTGGAGCTAGCAAAATCAAACAAGCACAAGTGTGCCTCAGATTATATATATATATATATATATATATATATATATATATATATATATATATATATGTGAAGAAATATAGTCTTAAGATGTGCTATATTTATGGGATAAAGTGCTCAATATCAGAGATAGAACGTGTGTAAATATAAAAGTGCACATAGAAGTCAAAACTTAGAGGCGACAGTCTGTTTCATGCTAGATGCAATCGCCAGATCACACGTGGCATGACGATTGCAGATAACATAAAATAAACTGTTGTCTCTAAGTGTTGACTTCTATGTTCACTTTCATATATATATATATATATATATGTGTGTGTGTGTGTGTGTGTGTGTGTGTGTGTATGCATAATTGGTAACAGAAGCCATTGGTTTATACCATAGCTTCCCATACTTCATACTTCTCAAATTCACTCACGCGTGGTCATGTGTGACGTCATGAGATGCGGTGCGATTTTCGCTTCTAGCGTCTTATATGCACGTGTTTATCGTTGCTTAGAAATCATCTATGTAAAAATTGACAGACTATCGTCACTGTCTTGTCCGTATATTGCTTAATATGTTGTAATTGACATCTTTGATAATGGCTTATGTAAGCCGAAAGCTTAGATTGGATTAAAAAAAAATATGGATCACTATTGTGAATTTCTTTCTTCGTTCAACGATAATGTTATTAAACTTATCAGACGCTATGAAAAAAAAATACATAAAATAAATAGACAACACTTGTCTATATTATTTAATGAAACGTGTATATATATATATATATATATATATATATATATATCAACTGAGGAACAGGACAACACTTGCACTTGTTTGATTTTGATGACTCCAATTCACCCACATCCACACCCACACACACATCCACACACACACACACACACACACACACACACACACACACATATATATATATATATATATATATATATATATATATATATATATATATATATATATATTTCATACAAACTTACTCTTAATAAGTTAAATGCGCCTTCCGGCAAGATTTCTTGAATGCGTAGGCCGGTAGATGCACTGCACACTGTTTAATGAACACAAGTAGGGAGTTTATTTCTAATCCAATGTATACGTTTAAAGTAAAAAAAAAAAAAATGGTGGACTAAAAACAAATCTATTTATTCTTTAAAAAATGATACATAAATCTCCATATAATAACTATCTGGGAAAATAACGTATAATACGATACAGAAATATGAAGTCACATTGGAATAGCAATAGATTCATTCCAAAAGCTAAGCACAGTATCAATAAACAAGAAAAGTTCGCTAGAAACGAAGATTACTGAACTGTTATGTAATATCTATCCTCCTCTATGGCAGTAAGTGCTGGACAATTTCTTTACAGATGAAACTTGTAGAAATGTAGATGTTTAAAAGGACACTGAGGAAAGAGGAGCAGTTGACATTTTCAGGACATACTAAGATGTGGTTCTTTGGAAGGATGCTGAGATGACCATGGAATATGTTGGCAATGAAGTTTTATAGAAAATGAAGACAAAAAGAATATTTATTTCTTTGTAACAGAAAGACTTTCTTGGACACTGATGAAAGGGCCTGAAGAACTTGGCACTCACTGAACATACTGGAAGTAAATTAGACAAAAAAGGGGGACTAGAAAAGACAGTGAACGGACATGGCTTAGAAGAATTATAGGGTCTCTCTCTCTCTCTCTCTCTCTCTCTCACACACACACACACACATACACACGCAAAAACAGTAAATTTTAGATTTACTATACAATGAAAAAAATAACTATAAATTTTACTATATGAACGAACTAAACAAATTAATGAAGATATACAGTTTTTAAACCATTTGTTCTTCCAGAATGCTGCAGCTATCAATCTTTGAACACAAGGTGATTCTTCTTTTTAAGAGAGAACATCCAACCTGGGGATTTCTTAGATACCAAGAAAGTTTGCCAAAGTTCTTTAGTTTGAACACCAGTCAGTCAGATATGATACACGCTAAGGCGATTATGTATCTTTCGATACATGACTGACGATGCAGATTTTTTTTCATTTGCCACTTCTTTCTGCGGTAGACCAGTTACCATCCCGCTATCTACTTGTCCTGCTATCTACTCATAGGTGGGTGGGGAGAAGAAGAGGATTCATACCTTTCCCAAGGGTATTAGCACGTAAGTGAATATAATGGGTTCGACTGGAATTCGAACTCGGCTCTCTGATTTCTCAAAACCGAGCCGCTATCCATTACTATACACCGCGTTTTTGTTCTGTTTAAAGCTACAAAATTTCTATTTGCTTTTGTTTAAATTAACTGTTACAAATATTCTAGCAATTAAACAAACTGTGCCAAATTTCCTGTTTTTTTGTTGTTGTTGGGGGAGGGGCACCCTGTATAAAGCATATGAATTTGTGGAGAGCCAGAATCGCCCACGCCCCTAAAAGATTTCAGTATATAAAAGATGTTCGTCGAAGTTATTTTAGTATTCATGTCATGTCTGTCAGAATAAAATGACTTGTCCTAACATGTGTTTTCCGTGCTATCAGTTTGAAACGAGGCCCGCTTTTGGCTGTCGTCACCTTCATATCCTTTCATGTTGTCTCTTATTGCAACTAATTCATCTGAACGAACAGTGCGATTGGATTTATTAGACGTAAGACATATTTTCTTTCGCCGCTCTGTAACTCTACTCTAAGCATTTGTCCCTTCCACAAAGAGCCTCCAATCAGAGACGAGCGGAGAAAATCTCTCCTTCATGCCAAGCAGAAGTATTTTCATTTTACTTAAATTATTTTTTTTTCTCTTTTAATATCAGATATACTTACTTTGATCATAATGGATCCTACCAATAAATGATGGTAATAATTTATTGCCCGTTTCTCTCTTCGAGAACAGTCGGCTCGTTTGGGCACGCTTACAAGACAAAATCTATCATCTTTAAATTCGTGTTTGATGTTCATTTTGTTATTTATAATGGAAAAACTTCAACTGAACTGTATAAGGTTTAATACATTTGTGTTGTCATGTTCCTCAGTATACATATATATATATATATATATATATATATATATATATATATATATATATATATATATATATATTATTATTATTATTATTATTATTATTATTATTATATTCGTAATGCACATTGTATAATGAATACAAATAGGGAGTCTATTTCAAATAAGATGTATATGTTTAAAGCAATAAAAAGTTACATTAAAAATAAATCCATTTATTCTTTTAAAACATTATATAAATTCGTATAATTCAGTATATATATATCTTTTTATGTTTATCCATATCAAAATATGTGTAATAGATTATAAGCAGAATATATATATATATATATATATATGTGTGTGTGGGGGGGTGTAGACAAGAGGGAAAGCTATTCTTAGCCGACGTGCTTCGTCCTCTGGGGGTGAAGATTATATCAAAGCAATGTCCCACAGAGGACGAACAGCGTCGACTAAAAATATATATAAACTTTGAATCGAATGCATTACCTATCTCTTTATACACACACACACACATATATATATATATACATATATATATATATATGCAGAAAAGGAGATATGTAATGAATTATATACAAATTTATATACATATATATTATATGAGATAACGATATTTATTTTTGTATCTCAAGAATAGTATTGAGCAAATTGTACGACAAAAAGGAAACAGTGTATTTATAACTTTCATCTCAAAACTTCCTCAACACACACGAACACACACACATACATTATATATATTATATGTATCTAATATATATATACATATATATATATATATATGTATATACATATATATATATATATATATATTTCATATGTACACATGTACGCACATATACATATCTATATATAAATCAAAATGTAAAATTAAAAAAAAATTGTCTCAAAATCAAAAATTAATAAAAAAAATTAAATACATAGCGCATCACATAAACATACGCAATGATATATATATAGATAGATAAACATAATAGATAATCATAATAGTCATTCTATTAAAATGTCATGCCCGATGTTATTGAACCAAGATGGAACTGACATAAGTGACAACACGTTATAAAATTGTGTTTATATTTTGAATCGTTTCTTATGTCTACATTTAGAAAATATCTCACTACGAAGATTTAGCAACTCATCTTGATTCTTATCCTTAATATATATATTTTCCAGCATTTATAGGAACATAAGAGGATTAATATATTATTACATAGCGTTTCAGTACTCTTTTCATTGTTTCTCACGAAAATTTCCTGGCTCTTAATATTTTACTTTGTTTTTGAAAGACATCCTTTGCTTTTCCAATGGGGTTACTGATTTCGGTGTCATATTCGTTAATTAAAATATCTTAACCCATATAAAACTCGATTTTTTTGCCAAACATGTACTACAAGTAAGGAATTTGAATCCTAACATATGCATGTGAATCAGTGCTTTATATTGATTTGGAGCTGTAACGTTTCCACTAGTCATCAATAAGGATGTACTAGAAGTTGCCATTGAAGAATGAAGCAGGAAGCGACAAGAACGTGCGACAAGAACCATACGGCCATCCAATCAAGGCGGGAAGATTTTTTTAAAAGGAAAATTTGCACGAATTGTGATGCATGGGTAGCAGGTAAACATGGAGGGTAAAAAAAAAAAGATTGTTGAAAGTGGGTGTATAGAAGGGAAGACGTGTAAGCGAACGTTAGGGTCAGAATAAAGAGGAATTTGATTTCTTTATTGGATTAGAAAAAGCTTTGGCATCGTAAAAATGCGCCTTTTATGGATCCGTTTCATGTGATGTTCACATTCAAAACCTGAAAAATCGCGTGTAGGGATTAATGGCAGTTACCATTTATTCTTTTTCTTTCTGTTCTTTTAATTATGTTCGCCAATGCTTTTGTTCACCCTTTTGTTCTATATCCATGCATCGTTTTCATTTATTTATTCGTCCATATTTTTTTCAGCTTTGTGTTTTCCCGCCGTTTTTAAAATCGTCTTTTTTTTTTCTGATATACTTTGCAACAGTTTTTTTCTTCAGTTTATACTCTCTATTTTCTTTTATATTCCTTTAATTATCTATTATTTTTTTTTTAATTTTTACGTTTTTCATTCTTTCTTTATTTTCCGCCATCTTTTTTTCTTCCGTTACTCATTCAACATTTTGGGCTCATCTTTAACTATTTTTATACTAGTCTTGCTCCAATGATTCCTTCTTTTTTTTTTTTTTTGCCCCTGCTCCTTTCTTTCTTTTTCTACCATTTTATGCAATATACTCTTACTGATCATTTTTCATTCTTGTTTTGCATTCCCAAACGCAAATTAGGATTTCTTTTCTTTTAGAAAGGCACACATTTGTTAACCTCTTCGATAGCCATAAACAGTGGTGGACACAAATGAAAGAAGGAATATCACAAGGAAAAGCAATGAAAAATTAAACAAAAGAAGCAATGAAAAAAAAATGGAGAAAGAATGCTGACGCAAAAAGGGGTGATCAGTACAGCTTCGAAAAAAAAAAAAAAAGGGGAAAGAAAAAGAAAAAGAAAAAGAAAAAGAAAAAAAAGAAGGCAGAAAAGCCTTCGAAAACTCCCAAGGAATTAAAGTAAGAAGCAAACACGTTTCATGACTTCAAAGGGATCAATTATCCTTTCTAAGCAGCCGACTTCAAGCTGACCATAAAACAGTAACAAAAAAGACTTCGGTCATCATGCAGAAAGGACGAAATCTAAAAGCAGACACATTGATTTCCCGACTTTTTGATTCGCTACTGCATTTTATGCCGATGGAGACGTGTGAACGATTTGGTTTTTCTTTCTATTTTCGATGGTTTTCTTTTTTGATTTTGCTTTCCCACGCTCTTGTCGTTTTATAGGAACCGACTTTCCTGTTGCGCTGAAGAGTAAGACATCTTTCTTTTCTTTTCTTTCTTGACTCTCTTGCAAGATCAACAATCAGGCACAAAACTAGTCTGACTTTACGAACACAAACGCATTTTCCTGCCTCTTTTCATCATATTACAAACTTTAAGTTACTACATTCGCATAGACTAAGAATTAAGAAGTACTTCGTTTGTCAAGCGTCAGCTACTACCTTTATACCATATTGTACCCGGATTCAAAGTGAAATCTGAGATCTTTTTATATAAAAGTTCACCTACTACAAAGCAACAGAGCCACTCAATGTAGAGTATTACTGTTAAAATGATTATAATTAATGAGGTGTTTGATATAAATGATATAGGTGCTTGGAAGTGAAAATTATGAGGATAACTACAGATACCGTTTAATCATTAACTCGAAGAGGTTAAAATTGTAGCGTTCAAGGAAGCATCCACGTGGGAGTATATTCCACAAAGTGGTATTTCTTACGAAAAAGTTATCTTAGAAGAACATACCTAACGACTGGTCATGTTAAGACCTCTTTTCAAATTGAATGTCTCTTACCCGATACTAAGTGTAATGAAGTCGGTGTCCTGACGAAACGTTAACACCCAATTTGATTCTTAATTACTTACTATCATGTTTTATTCATTTCCTGAATTTGGTGGTTGTTCACGGTCAGTTTGAGATTTACGGCCCCGTAGTGCTCCCAACCGAAATGTGGCCGTTACATGTTATCTGCGATATGTGAAAAAACTGCCTCCTCTTCTCAGGAGCATGTGTTAATATATCCATCTGTCTAACGACATTTCTGATGTACGCATATATCAGGCACAGTCTTGTTCACAGGAAATCGCCTCTTCGGAGTTATCTACCATCGTTGCTCTCCCATTAATTTTCTCACTTCATTTTATGTGCTTCACTTTCACTGGACCATGTGTAACATTGACATGCATCTTCTGAGTTGAATCATATATTTCTTAGATATCATTACAACTTTTGTAAAACAATATTTAATGAATACATTTCTATTTCTGTTTACATTTAGTATATTAAAAGTAACATTTTGGTATTTCTAATTTGTAATTCGTAGCTCGGGCTGTCTCTTTTTTCTGGCAATCATACATTGTCTTCTCAAAAATGATATTTAGTCCTTTCTTCTCGCTTCCCATTATTACTTTCTGTGATACTTACTGTGGTTTTCTTTCTGTATCTGCTATCAACACTGTTTCATCTGCATATTTAATGTTAAGATGCCGGTCGCCAATAATAAATCCCGGTAGAATATCTATCAGGATTACTGTAACGGTTGAATATGTCCAATGAGAAGACATTCTTGTCTGACGCTCCTTTCTATTTCTGTATATTTACTGATGATAGGATGTGCGGCTGGTGTAATGGATAACGGCTCGGAAGGAGAAGTCGGAGAACTGTGTTCGAATTCCAGTCAGTTTTGTTACATTCAATTAGGAATCTATTTCTTCAACACTCAGCCATGAGTTGAATAGCAGACTGGGGTGGCAACCAATTTGCCACAGAAAGAAACGCCAACCTACTGCGGGGAAAATCTTCTGTCTAGTCAGTCATGAATCGAAAGAGACACAATCGGCCAAGCATGTATCACGTATAGCAATTGTCTGTTTATCTCTACTCCCTCGGGCTATGGGTTGAATAACAAGACAGGCTTGGGTCTGTAGTCTTGGTGGAAAACCAGTCTGTCGCGGAAATAAATGGTAATCTACTACGGGGATAATATTCTGTCTAGTCAGTCATGAATCGAAAGAGACATGATCGGCCAAGCGTCTATCACGTATGTCACTTAAGTAAACGACATTTACTGAATTTGTTTTCACGCAGGCTGTTTGCTTCCATCATAATTTCTGTATTATTTTAATATGCTTCCCAAATAAATCAAGCTTACCGAGCAATTCTATGTCACGATGAACGGATGTTCTCTCGAGGTGACACCGTCCCTTGAGAGAATACTGGGCCTCAAACGCACACCTGACTTTAAGTGTAGATCGATCGCTAAAGATGCAGGTGAAATGATCGGCTCTCTGTACCGCACCAGTAAGTACCTGACACCTTATGCTATCCTCTACGTTTATAAGAACCAGATCAGACCGGAAATGGAGCAATGTTGTCATATTTGGGCAGGAGCTGGCCAGACCTTACTTTCCAGTCCTCAAAAGCGTGCCCGAGTCCCTGTTGGAGAAGAATTTTTCCTACTCTCCGACCTCTTTCTCACAGACGGGATGTGGCACGGCTCTCACTGCTTTATCACTAATTCCATGGAAAGTGCTCAGACGAACTACATTTCTTTGTTCCGCCATGTTTAACATTTACGGCTAGGACCCGCCATGTCACTTACATAGTAGCTAATCACCCAGATTTCGTCCGTATACCATTGGCGAGAAGTGTTCCACTCAAAAAGCTTTTTTCCCGCGAACCACTGCCCTGTGGAACAACCTCCTAAGAGGATGTTTCTCCGATCACTATAATCTTATCCTTAGTTTAGAGTTAACCGTTAACCTGCCATAAACTAACCCCGGGCCTGGTATTGGGTGAACATTGGTCTAAAAAAAAACAAAAAAAAACAAAGACAAAAAAAAAAAATAAAAATAAAAAACAGATTGCTCTTTTATGGAAAAGGTTTTCGGAACGTAACTCTCCACCTCGAGTGGCCCCCGGGCCTGGTATTGGGTGAAAATTGGTCTTAAAAAAAAAAAAAAAGTAAAGACAAAAAGACAAAAAAAAAATAAAAAAAACGAAAACAGACAGCTCTTTTATGAAAAAGTTTTTCGGAATGGAAGCCGTCCTTAAGTAAGAAGTGGCTGCAATGCGAAAACTATCATGTACTTAGATTGAAGCTGTTTTCTTTGGCAAGCCATTATTTCCATCTAAATGAAAAATCTTGTTGATCTATGAACGACGACATATAAGGAGTTGATCTCTGTTCGAGAAAGTCATTACATGACAACAACAACAGATGGGAAATATTCGTCCTTTTCTTCATCATATTATCGGGTCGCTTATATGACAGCAACATTGCAATAAACATTGCCAATCGGATTTATTATTTTGGAGCTTTTCATATTTTCTATTTGTGATCTTTATATAAATTTAACGTACACACGATTCCAACTGTACATAATATGAGTTCCATGTAATACAGAAAGCTAATATAATAAACGTACGCATATAATAATACAAAAGGAAAGTATTTTTGCGTCTGCTGAACAACGTTAAAAATTAATGAAAATTATGACATCGCATAAAATCAGTTAAATAATTTATATATGTGTCATCGCACTGGATATGTTCAAGTTTTAGATGGGCGTGGTGTAATGGTTAGCAATCTTGTCTTGCAATGTCAATAACGATTGAGTTGTGAGTTCGATCCTTACTGGGTGCTCCTTAATCTCAGCCTTGTGCCACAACTAATCTACGTTTAGTAAATACTATAGGAAACTTCAACGTGCTGGAATGGTTAGTAATCTTGTCTTGCAAGAACAATTACGACTGAGTAGTGATTTAGATCCTCACTGGGCGCTCCTAAATCTCGGCCTTGTGCCACAACTAATCTAAGTTTAGTAAATCACTATCGGACACTTCAACGTGCTGGAATGGTTAGCAATCAGTAACAATTGAATCGTGAGTTCGATCCTTACTGCTTCGTTTAGTTTTTCCTTCCGCTTGTGCTGTTAGGCGTCGCGAGGAGACACAGTCGTCTGAGAGCGGCGTAGCGAGTGGCCTGGAGGAGAGATATCTTGTGCGCTCTGAGAGTGTTTATCACTGAGTCGCTCCAGCGTCTTCTTGGTCTGCCTCTCATCCTCCAGCCGGGGTACCTGAGGGTGTATGCTCGTAGGGCTAGTTGGCATCCGAGTGCGGTGTCCGAACCATTTGATCCTCTGTCGTTCGATGTGTTGTAGGATTGGTATTGCTCCTACCATATCTCTTATTGCCTCATTTCCGATCTTGTCTCGCCTGGTCTTGTTCACTGTTTTTCTCAGGCATTTCACCACACAAGTTATCAGTTTCCTTCAAGGGTTTTTCTTAGGGGCCATGTCTGGCATTGGTATGTCCACGCAGGTAGGAAAATGGCGTTGGTGAGATTCGCCCTGGTGCTCATGGAAAGGCTAGGATGTTTTAGAAGAGGAGCAAGTTGGTAACTGACTACGTTAGTTTTCTCGATTTCTCTGTCTAGTTTGCGGTTTTCAGTAAATATGCTGCCCAAAGTCCAACCCCTCGTCATCGTTGTGGGAGGTGAAGCAGGTAATGCTGGCCAACGTGGCACTGGTGAAGCTGTGACTGACTTAGCAGGTCGACAGTGATTGAAAATTGCTCAAGGAAAACAAAAGGATCCTTACTGGGTGCTCCTTAATTTCGGCCTTGAGCCACAACTAATCTACGCTTTGTAAATACTATAGGAAACTTCGACGTGTGTGTAATGGTTAACAATTTCTGCTCACGAGAACAATTACGACTGAGCAGTGATTTCAATCCTCACTGGCTGCCCTATACTTTTGGCCTTGTACCACTATGCTTAGAAAATCACTTTTTGGGCACTTCGACGTGCTGTAATGGTCAGCAAGCTTGTCTTGCTAAATTAATTATTAGGTTGGTGCAAAAGTAATGTCGGTTGTTGACGTTAAAAATACGTAAAAAACCGACATTATTTTTGCACCGACCTAATACTATTGAATTAGTGAGTTCAATCCAAACTGGCTGCACTATAATTTAGGTCTTTTGTCACTTATAAGCTATGCTATAAAAAAGGGTGCACCCCGACGGGATGCAATGGTTAGCAAGCATGTCTCATTGCAACAATTATCACTGCAGTAGTGAGTTCGAACCTCATTGGGTGTTCCAGGAATTCGGCGTTGTGCCACGTCTAAGCTACGCTTAGAAAATCGCCATATTGGAGCAAACCTGAGAGAATTAGAAGCTCTACCGGGATTCCTTCTTTTTTAACGTCAAAAAAACGTCATTATTTTTGCAACAGCCTAATAAATATACTGTTAAAGAAGTAAACGCGGTGTTTACTCAAATACACTCAAACACGTCAATAGAATCCCGTAAAAATCACGCTTAAATTAATAGTGTCTGATTAATAAAAAAAATCCGTTACTTTCCTTAAAAAAAATCACTTTGGATAAGAAACCGTTCAGATAAGAAAAAATTCGAGAGATCTATGACGAGAGAAGTTTCACTTAAAAGCACAATTCAGCCTTTCCTTATCGTCAGCTGGTTCCCTGTAGCTAAGTTGGTTAGAGCGTGTCGGATCTAATGGCAGCTCCCCCACTGGGCCATGTGTCCTGACATCCAGTGACTTGATCCAATGAGTTGCGAGTTCAATACCTGGCTACTGCAGTGGTGAACAAAAACTAGGACAGTCGAGTTAAATGGAGATAACTGAGACATTCGGATGAGGCATGTCACGTGGAACTAGAACAATCTACCCCAGTAGACCAAATAAAAAGGTTCAGTTTGAAATTCTAATCTCCTGATGAAGGCCGGATCGTACAACGGTCGAAACGTCAGGAATGTGGCAATAAAGATGAGGTCAAGCGCCCGGACAATGTAAATAATGTAAATAAAGACGAGGTTTTAGAGAAAATGAAAACAAAAAGGACACTTGCACATAGTAGCAGAAAGAGACAATTGAAGTCTCTACTGTATATAATGAGGAAAGAGGGCTTGGTAAATTAGATACTCACAGGACATATTGAAGGCAAGTCGGATAGAGTAAAGTTACGTATAATCCTACCTAAGGAGCTTGCGCAAATGGTTCGCAGAACAGGGATTAGGAGAGATAGCAAAAAGATAAAATTTACTGAGAGCTACAACTGACGGGAGGTTGTGGAGAGACATGACCGCCCACAGAAAATAAATGTACCCTAGAAATCTTTCTGATGTTGAGTAAAAGTGTCCTTTAAACTTTCGTCGATGCTCATATGCTGAACCAAATTTACGTTGCTTTAAGTCTCTTCTTAATTTGGGAGGAGATTTGTCCATCGCTGACTGCAATAAAAAAATGTCATTGAAAATTATGGTAATATATTTTCGATTTTCTGTCACCGTTAATCATTCTTTATTCACATTTTCGCCGCCAACGGCTTGTGACATGAGCAGAGATTGAAAGCGTTGGCAGACAATTGGCACAAGCATGAAAGAAAAGAATGGAGAAACGAATGTCTGTGGCTTGTTTTACATTTGCCTTAATTTTTGTGTCACCACCGTCTTCAAAGAACTGGTTTTGGCAGCTCACGAAATACAGACTTGGAGAAGAAAATAAAAAGTTCAAACATACTTTCTAGAAAAAGAAAACAATGGACCTATTTGAATTTCCCAAAAACTCGGAAGTCTGTAAACCCAACAATCGAATTGAGTACCATCATATATTTAAATATTTGAATCAATAGATATTGGAACTGCAAAGTAGGGTCCACTAATTTCTAGGATGTAAACAACAAAACTTTTGTCTACGTTACTGTTAATGTGTGAGGATTAATACACACGCATATGTACACACACACACACACGCACATATATATATATATATATATATATATATATATATATATATATACATACATGCGTACATATATAAAAATAGGTATATATAAATATATGTAAATATTCATATATATATGTGTATGTGTGAAAAGTGCGTGTGTATATAAATATGAACACACACACACACACACACACATATATATATATATATATATAATATATTATTATTTATATATTATATGCGCGGTACTTAATAGAAAGCGCTGAATATCAGAAAAAGCGTGAAACCCAGGGTCACAAACTCACATCAATCTAACCAAATATATATATATATATATATATATATATATATATATATATATATATATATATATATATATATACAAGGGATAAGAAACTGTGGAGAGCCATAATAGCCAACCACATTAAGGGACACGGCATATAGAAAAAAAACGAAAATGGAGAAATTTATTTTGGGGCATTGTAACGACTGTGTTAATCCGTGTTTTTTTTTTGTTTTGTTTTTTAAAAAACAAAAAATACATTTATTTATTTTGCAACAGGGTAATGTCTGTCAATAACAAGCCGCTAATTGAACACTAACAAAATGACATCTTCATGAATTAAATGTCATGGTCAAAATCAACAGAAACACAGACAAAGCAATGTACGTTCTCAGTTCTGCGCAGGCGCATAGATGAACCGAGGCTCACGTAGAAACCTTTAGAAACAAAAACACATTAGTGATTGGCTGAAATGGACGCACACGTAAAATGTGTTACGAAAAGCGCGGAAATTCATTGTCGCCTGTAAAGAACATTGCAATTTTTGTTTACGTTTTCGATCCCGTTACAGTTGGCAACAGGGTTACAGAACTGGAGTGGAACCACGGGATCGGTTTGTTTTTATTCATTATGCACAACACCGAAATATATAAAATACTAGTTATTATTCGTAAAAAAAAAATCACGCACATATTTCATGTTTTATGAAATAATTCTTTTTCCTAAAATAAACGAAACGAATGACAAATATTTTCGAAAGATATTTTTAAAAGTCAAATTTAAATTCTTTCTAAATTCTTAGAGAGCCTTCTTTCTATTTATTTTTCAAATTCACATTTGTAAACATTTGCACGAGAAGAGGGAGTTTATTGGGGAAATTTATAGCTTTCTTGAAATAAAATTCAAATAATGTTAAATTCATTTTCACTTGGTTTTAAACCTCCTAGCATTAATTAAAACTCGAACCTTTTTTTCGTAGAGCTGAACTATAATTATAAATTATAACTTTGGAAGGAGAAAATTCCATTAAAATATGTAGCAATAGTATCGGTTTTCAACTTGATGCCTATGCTGATGACACAGCCCTTTATTCCTGTCTAAATAGTCTCAGCGATTCGATAGGGTCATATTGGTAGCTGATCTAAAAAATGGTCTACAATCTGTTGTTAACTGGGGTTTGTAAATTTTAACGCTTCAAAAGCCAGAGAACACTTTTTACTTTACATCAACATGGCTAATGCTAACCTAAAGTAAAGGGATTTTTTCTTTTTTTACGGGCTAATGCTTACGAGTGACATTAAGTGTAAAAATTTTATTGAATTAATTGCGAGGTTTTCTGCTGGGAAAGTAGATCAGAATCTATCTTACTTATTTATGAGTCTACCATTCTTTATTCCCCTGAGTATTACTCCCACATCTGATATGGAGCTCCTGCTATATATTTAGAGATTCTTGATAAAATCCAAAAAGGAATCTGCAATGTTATTGGTCCTGAACTGACAACTGGCATTCAGTAAATTTTCCCAGCGTCATAACGTAATTTCCCAGTACCTTTTCTTACTTTTATGGTAATTGTTCTAATGAACTTTCCTTTAAATTGTTATTTTATTCCCCTCCCTAGTCAGGCAATGAATTGTCCATATTGGGATCATTTAGGACTTTCATAGAGACAATAAGGTATTATGGTGAATGTAGTAAGAAAGGTAATTAAGAATGCGTTGTTTTGGTGTTAGGAATATTGTGATATATTTGGGTCAGTGTTTGTGGCTAGCTAAGTTTAATATCAAGACAGATGAAAACAGTCCTTTTCTCCATTCCCACTTTTGGCCTTGCGCCGCACTTTGTATAAACATGCAAATAAATATCACTTTCCTCTATGATACATAGATGAACTTAAAGCACTTGAAAGTGATGTAATGGTTAGCAAGCTTGTTTCGCCAGATCCGTTACGGCTTAATAGTGAGTTCGATTCTCACTGGGTGCGCCACACTTTCGGCCTTATGCCACATCTAAGCTAAGCTTAGAAAACTTAGGGCACTTTGAGGCGGTGTAGTGGTTAGAAGGCGTGTCTTGCTAAAACAATTACGACTGAGTAGTGAGTTCGATCCTCACTGGGTGCCCCATACTTTCGGCCTTGTGCCACATCTAAGCTACGCTTGGAAAATCACTACATAGATGAACAAGTCAGGACTTCCTAGTGACCATAAGACATTATGGTAGCTGTAGTAAGAATGGTAAGTAAGAATGTGTTGATTTGGTGTTAGGAATATTATGGTGTGTTTGGGTCAGTAATCGTTGCTAGCTTAAGATAAAACAGATTGAAGACCAGTCTTCCTCTATCCCCACTTTTTTGGCCTTTTTACCACATTTTTATATTTTTCAAAATAAATATCGCTTTGGTAGCTCGTCTGCATGAATTTAAGCGTCCAACTAGATTGACACGTAGGTCACATCATTTTGCTGTTGGGACAGCTAGACGCAACCTAATAGTTTATTTTCTCGCACTTTTCACCTGTGGAAGTTTATTCCGGTTTGTTGCTCCCCTGTCACATACAATCTTCAAAAATTTAATCGCAGCATCAATCGCCATCTTCTGTGTTCATTAATTTTATCCTCTTTTTGTTGTTTTTTTCCTCACTAAAATGTTCTCATTTTCTATCATTCTCCGTAACCCCCTGACGTCTTAGTGGCTTTATCACCTTCCTTAGAGTGAAACGATTAAAAAATTTATATATATATATTTACATATATATATATTTTACAAAGCTAACCAGGAAGCATATAAAAAAGACATTTATGACTCTTGTAACCTAGAAAAGGTTACTGAATGAGGAATAACCAAAACGGAGGTTGGAAATGAAATAGTAATCTTTATAACATCAGCAAAATACAATACCCGCCAGCGAAGTAGGCAGAGAGTTCGACACAGGAAGTTACCTGAGAAGTCTAGATCATGATTTACGGATAAGTACCGGGAATATAGGCATCCCTCGATTAATGCGAATTCGATTAATGCGTTTTCGATGAGTCCGATAAAAATTTTATATACCAAAATTTGAATAGTGTATACATAATTCTCGATTAGTGCGGTAAAACATTCTTCACTTTAACCGCAGTAATTGAAAATTGAATTTTTATTTTTTTTTAGTTACCGATGGACAAATTAGCCGCACTAATCGAGGGATTCCTGTATATCGAAAACCTGAAAATACTGATTAGACAGTTGTCATATAATTTTGCCTGTCTGAATAGATGACTAATTAGAAAATTTTTATTTCCTTGTCGAAGCTAGGATCTAATACATCATTAGACTCTTGCAAATGTTTTAATTTCGCTTTAGAATATACTGGTTGCAAAATGTCAATCGGAATAATTAGACAACTCTGTTAAATTATCGTTTATTGTTATAAGCAGATCTTTGTGAATAAAATAAGAACTCTTATAGTGATTTCGGAAAATAAGGAATATATGGATAAAAGTGTTGTTTCCTTTATCTCTCGCAACTTTTTTTTCGAACAAATAGCGTTTATATTAGCTGATGGCATTTTACGTTATCCGTATTCTGTCTATTTTTCTTTATAATTAAATATATTTTCTTTCGAGTTTTTTCGTGTTTTGTCCGCCTCGCCACCCTTTTCTCGGATTTATTTATTTTTTTTTTTGCTAGTTATAGCTCGAAAATAACGGAAGATTAATAAAAAAAATAAAAAAAAAAACTTTATTTAAGCAAAACATTTTTCAAACCCACTCTAATTTCTTGTGAGTTCTGAGTTCAATATTTGGCTACGGTAGTGGTGAGGAAAACCTTGGAAATTTGAGTTAAAGGGAGTTAACTGAGACATCTCGAAGCGGCATGGCACGTGGTACTAGAACACTCTACGCCGGTAGACGAAATAAAAGGTTCAATTCGAAATTCCAATCACCTGAAGAAGGTCGGAGCGTACAACGGCCGAAACGTCTGAAACGTGACAATAAAGATGAGGAGCAAACTATATATCCATTTACAGCAGTCAAATTAGTTTCGGAATTAGGTCTTCAAGGGTCGCATGATACGCGAGTATATACAATATTTAGATGTGATCCTCTTAAATGTGGGAATTTTCATTAAATTCGAATGATCATAACTTGAGAAATGCTTAGGGTGAAGGAAAAGTGAGTCCAGTTCTGAAACCCTAGGACTGTCGCCTTCCGGACTAGGTATAGCAGATATTACGCAGGAAACGTTCCATGAATGCCAGATGTCTTCTGGCGAGCCCACTCTGTCTGAGACGACTGTTGAGACGAAGCTAGCCAAAAGAAACGAGAAATGCTTCAGCTTCGATAACGTGTTGTTAACATACAATTACGATGTTTATCGACAGAGAAAGTTATGGAAATCCTTGGTTTCCGGCCATTGGCTCAAAAAAAATGCTGTCTGAACGATACAAAGATGATTACAGGCAATCACACAGCAGGCAAAGAAGGTTGAAAAGACTAAACAGATACGAACTGGAAATATATCGGAGGAAAAAAAAGTGCTGGAAGAAAGTGTATCTTTGTCCCGTTAAAAAGAAAGATGGCGTTTTTAAGAAAAAGAAAATTATCAGAAGAAAATGTTTAAAACGTCCAGTTTCGGAAACAGGCCCCGACACAAATGGTATTTGTAATGGCGATATTAGTCGTTTCCTTATAACGAAACATTTGATATTTATTGACCGAACAGCCTGTGTCACTGGCGGTTGTAATTTATAAAAAATCTTCCTCTTTAAAACAAATTTTCAGTAAAATAGATTTCTCAAATCCAGTAGCTGTTATCTCTCTTTCCACTATTGATGTGGGTTTTCTTCCTAACCTTTTGTTTGAACTTGTGTGGGATTCATCTTGATTAGATGATTAATCTTTATTCCGGTTACACTTGGTATCTAATCAAGCTGTTGCTGCAGCTGAGATTCCTAAAATGATGTGGTTTATCTTATTTTCGTACAGTTATTTGTGATTATATAGCGGAAGTCTACAAGGATAACCATGACTGAAGAGTTACGATCAACAGGGTGATTAGCATGAAAGAATAATTTTTTACATACAACTTGCGTATACATACATACATACATACATACATACATATATATATATATATATATATATATATATATATATATATATATTTCAAGTATAGGTGCAGTTCAATTTATAATTACATGAATCATTCATACAAAAACAAATATAGAAGTTAATGATTTAAATGGCGAGAATACATCTTCGAAAACAATTTTAATTCGGTGTTAGTGTACTTTATTAAAATTGTTTGCGAAGATGTATTCTCGCCATTTAAATCATTAACTTCTATATTTGTTTTTTGTATGAATGATTCATGTAATTATATATATATATATATATATATATATATATATATATATATATATATATAGATATTCACTTCATTGAAATCCTAAAGAATGAAACGTGTCACAAAACATTTTTACCAGTTGGTCATATTATTTTTGTAATGTTGATATTCGAAATTATATATCTTTTTATCAAATATATATATATATATATATATATATATATATATATATGTATATATATGTATGTATATATATTGTGTGTGTGTATTTAGGCAGCATTTTTTCATTGATGCATGTTTCATTAAATAATATAGAGTTTTGTTTATTTTAAGTAAATTCCTTTCATATTGTCTGATAAGCTTAATAACATTATCATTGAAAGATGAAAGAAAATCACCATATTGATATATGTTGTTTAATCCTATCTAACCTTTCGGTTTGCATAAGCCATTATCAAAGATGACAATTACATTTCAATATATTTATCAATACACGGACAAAAGAATAATGATAGTCTGTTTTTGTTGCATGAAAGATTTCCAAGCAACGACAAACTCGTGTATACGAGACTCGGAAGCGAAAATCGCGCCGCAGCTCGTGACGTCACATATGACCACGCGAGAGTGTAAACGAGAAATATTAAGTATGGGAAGCTGTTGGTATAAACCAATGGCTTCCGTTATCAATTATAGCCATTTAAGAATATTTTTGGATATTTCATAGTTTATTTTGTTCAGGTTCTGTTTCAACAATTTAATGTATATAGCTTCAAGTATATTTAGTTTTAGTTTATTGTTTTCATGTTTAAGTATAGTTGCATTTTCAACAAAGATTTTCCGGAATTGTGTATACAGCCAGGCATGTTGTTTTAAATATCTAAAAAATGTTAGTTATCATTCAAGTGTAGAGTCAAGTATCGTATATATATATAATCGATTTTTGATATGCTAAAAATGCTACACACACAACACACACATATATATATTTAGTAAGAACAGAAAGGGTCAAAAGTATAGCATATAATCGTGTGTATTTTAAATAGGCACCAATTCAAAAATGTTAATCAAATATGCATTTGTTAAATCGTCCAATTATTATTGTTCAAAATCTAAATCAGAGAGGCGATCACGCAGACAGAGTTAGTTCGGCGTGAAATCCTTAGCCATTTTGAATACTGATTAGATTCTGCCTATCACATTCAGATTATTAGGGGAGATTTTGAGCAAGCAGCATCCTAAACGCCACCCGTCCCCACCGAACTCTTCTCTTCTCTTTCCCTGACTACTAGTTCTCATATTGAGTTTTCTTTCCTAGACCGTCTCGGTTGAGATTCATGCGAATCAATTCCACCCATCGGTACAACGGAAGTCGACTGAATTTGGTATGCAGTGACGTTCTCTCCTCCGTTCATTCCTCTCTCGACGTTCCATTGTCGGTGGTGGTGTCGCTGTCAGATGGCCGGTGCCGCGGATATCCTTATCTCGATACTTCATTGGCTGCACACCGTCCAATGAAAGCGCGGTCTGCAGTTTTAATTTGAGAAGTACAAACGCGTCGCTCGATTGCATTAGGAGATAAAAATGTTCGATTTTATGACCTGAGCGCTACGGAGCTCTTCTTTATTTTGTTGAGTGCCGGGATGTCGTGTTCGCAAGGTATTTAAACTTTGAATATGATATCATGCTGTAGCAATAGCTACCTCACATCAAGTAAGGTCAGTTGTTATTCTTATTGCATCCTTACTCGCCTTGATATATATATATATATATATATATATATATATATATAGTATAAAATGACAATTGGAAAAAAATCCTTTTTTTGCCGACGCGTTTCGTCTTCCGACTTTTTCAAGGCAAAAATGAAATAGAAATATCTTTGTTGTTATAGTTACATTAAAAAATCCATATTTAAAAAGATAGACGCTTCTGTCTAAGCCCTTTTATGGTAAATGTAAATTTCTTTCAACTAAGAGATTTTTTTCCATGTCGACAATACAGATCAATTCCCAGAACAATTCTGTGGACATGACATATTGGTATAAAATGACAATTGGAAATACCAATTTGTCTTGCCCACTGAATTGATCTGGGAATTTAACTATATATATATATATATATATATATATATATATATATATATATATATATATATATATATATATATCATCTCACAATCCTCACACTTGCTCTATATGTGGCTTCCTTTGTAAATCATAGCGGGTCTTAGATTAGCGCATAAACTTTCATAACTGAGTCAATAAACTGGCAGATCCTCATACGTCAAAACCGACGGGAGAGTCCATTATATATATATATATATATATATATATATATATATATATATATATATAGGTAACTATACTCGTTTCGAAAAACCCTCGAATTTTTGATTTGCCAATAATCAAATCAATCTCGAGGGAAAAAATGGTTTAAAAAAAAGAAAGAGCTAGAAACATGAAAGTCTGTCGAAAAAAATCGCACAGATACAGGTTTGAAGCCCAAAGAAAAAAAAAACGATACGAGCAAACAACTAACTAATAAAAGAGCTCAATACAACCGTAGAGCAGACCTAGATAAACCTAGTTAGCCAGACAAACCTACCCAGGTTTCACCTAAGCGGATCGTCAGTGAAAGCTGGCCAGCTTTCCCCGACGATCCGTTTAGGTGAAACCTGGGTAGGTTTGTCTGGTTAACTAGGTTTGTCTATCTATCTATCTATCTATCTATCTATATATATATATATATATATATATATATATATATATACACATTCTATCCCTAATATTCAGCAAATTTACCCATAAATATACCATCCCTTGAAACTATATATTTTACCATATTATATATATATATGTATGATAGAACATATATAATTTTATATCTCAACAAACGCTATTTGGAAAAGTAGTATGACAAATTTGGTTTTCTTACGTGTTTCAACGTTAGGGTTTTTGTTGATGTTGCCACGTCTACACATGCGCACGAAACGAGAGACGCTGGTAGTTTTAACATTTTTGAGAGGATATTTTTGAAATAATTTTTTTTGAAAGAATATTTTTTCAATCTAGCCAATTTCATCTATATTCTCTTTTCTAATTTCTTTTTCCGTTCATCACCTTTGTTCCTGACTCTCCTAAATTGTGACAACAGAAAATCTACCATGAATTTACCGGTACTTTCCAGATATTTTCGTCTCAGCGGATTATTTTCTCTTTTAATCAAAGTAGCATTTCCTATGTCAAAATTGTAGTCAGTTTCGTTACGGTGCGTTTTCTGTGTTGTTTTTTCAAATGTCCCTTTTGTGTTCATATAGTCTTTTATTTAAACCTCTTGCAGTTTATCCAATGTATTCATTCTGGCAATTCCTCCAGTAAATTCCCCCAGTAAATTCCTCCAGTAAATTTCTCCTTCAAGTTTTGGCTTGTTGCTTTGTTTTTTATTGAATATGTCTTTATTTTAGATGTAGTTGGGACAAATTTTATGCTGATTTTAGATAAATTCTTTTCGCTTGTAGTTGTGATCGAGTTAGTGGGTAGAATAATATATTTTTTTGATTTGTTGGGTTTGTCGGAAAGGACCGCTTTTTTATTTGGGAATATTTTATGAGTTTTTTTTTGTTTCGCCTTAAATATGAAATAGTTAGGGTATTGAAGTTGACAGCAACCTAAGACTTGGTGTCCATCAAAAATCAACGAATAAAATTGACCTAATAAACTCCTATTTCCACCATAACAACAAAATAAAATCCGGAATGATCATTGGTTTCTATTTATGAGCACTCAGAATTTGCAGCCCTCAGTATTTATACGAAGAGGAGATATATATTGAAAATAATTTTAAGACACTTCCATATCCTATTTCATATTCAATGCGAAACATATATATATATATATATATATATATATATATATATATGTGTGTGTGTGTGTGTGTGTGTGTAGTCCGAGAAAGCGCAATGCATCACTCTTCTGGAGATTAGCATCAGCCATACTGATGGAAGGTAACTGATTCTCTCAGATCAAAGTTGACTGGAAAGCATGATGCATGAAGAGAGTTCCACAAGAGTGAAATGTGAGAGCAGAAACTGTTATATGTCCATATTTCTGAGATGAGATATTGTAGCTATTTACATTGTTCGAACAATTATCCCCATCTTTACCGCCATATTCACGAGACTTCGGCCGTTGTACGCTCCGACCTTCTTCGGGTGATATACGTTGGAATTTAGAAACAAAACCTTTATTTAGTACACCGGAGTAGATTGTTCTAATTCCACGTACCATGCCCTTTCTGGATATCTCATTTTCAGTTATTTCCCTTTAGAAATTCAACTCTCCAAGTTTTTGTTCTGTGCCGTCGCCAGATATTGAACTCACAACTCGTTGGGTGAAGTCACTGGATTGCTTCAGCCAACGCTTTTATCTAGTGAGCCATGTGTCTTGCTATAGAAAAAGAAACGATTGAATATCGAGAGACTTGCGACATTTCGTTTGAAGGATTCGTGAATGTCATATAAAATTTGATCAGCATCATAAACTGATCGTAATGCCAATGACATAAATCCTTCTTAGCAAACGACATCGTTTACTGGTTTTCATTGATGTGGATGAAATACTCTTCCAGAGGAAACGTTATTTTTGCATGAATTCCAAACTAAGAAGAAGGAGAAAGAATGAAGAAAAGGAAAATTAATTGGAGAAGCCATAGTTCTGAGAAACCCATTAGGTTTTAAAAGACGGCCAACTGTCGCTACTATTACACCCAGTGTTAAAGCAACGAAAACGTATTGACAAGCCAGAGTGCTGACTTCCGAATCTATACGTCGTTTGCGTCAAATAATGATAGATTAAACTACCGGGGTCGAGGCGTATTTTATAGGGCTCATAGGGTCAAAACAAGACGGTCAAGAACGGAAGTCAATCCCATAATTCAGCTTATGTTCGATGATCAAAGGTCGATGGATTCTTTTCACTAAGCATTTTGGCGTTATTAGAAGCGATCGCTTGAAAGCGAGACACTGGAAGGAAAAGAGGGGATATAAGTTTGAATGCTTTCAATGTGGCTACTTTTGATTTCAATTTCTTATACCATCAATTTTATCTACGATACAATGAAAAGATACATATATATATATATATATATATATATTCACACACACACACACATACACACACACACACACACACACACATATATATATATATATATATATATATATATATATATATATATATATCACTTTAAATTTTTTGTGGTTGATACCCATATTTGAATAGATGCCCCGTTTATTATTTACACAGTATATTTATTTTGAATATTCGAGAAATAGTATTAAAGAAATAGATGCCCCCACACTAGCAAGATATGAACCTGCGTCTTCCAAGAGAAGCTGTTGTTAGATTCAACGTCCTTTAGATTGGCTCGGCCACGGAGGGCGTTGCTGATGAAGCTAGACCGAATAGTGCCCTAACTTGTTCGTTGATAAGACTTCCCGAATATTCAGGCTGAAGGATAAAAATAAATATACTGCTTAAAATGGACCTAGAGTTGAAGCGGTTAAGATTGTAATTATTGGAGAAGCACCCTCTTGGGAGTCTGTTCCGCGAAATATTTCGGATATTTGTTATACACCGAGTGTTAAAGCAATAAAAACGTATTGATTGACCAGAGTGCTGACTTCTGAATCTATAGGTCTTTTGCATCAAATAATGATGGATTAAGCTGTCGGGCTCGAGGCGTACTTCCATTACGTCTTTAGAAATATATATATATATATATATATATATATATATGTGTGTGTGTGTGTGTGTGTGTGTATATATATATATATCTGTGTGTGTGTATATATATATATATATATATATATATATATATGTGTGTGTGTGTATATATATATATATATATATATATATATATATATATAAATATATATATATATATATGTGTGTGTGTGTATATATATATATATATATATATATATATATATTTATATATATATATATATATATATATATATATATATATATATACACTGCGTGCCAAATTATTATCGAGATAACTTATTTTCTAATATTTCAAAAACCGTCTAAACAATTCACACAAAATTTTCATACAATGTTGGCAACACTGAGCTGCGCAATCACTGAAATTTTCGTACCGATCTGCGCAATGTAAACGAACTGGCGCAATTTGAGCGTGCCAAATTATTAGAAAAGTACAAGAATTTTGAGAAAAGATGGGCCGTAAAAGCAGTTTAAGTGATGCTGAAAAGAAAACTATTACCTCAGAACTCTCAAAAGGTAAATCTACGCTAGAAATTTCTAAAATGATAGGGAGGTGTCATCAAACAGTGAAAAATTCGCCGCCGACCCTACACAAGTACGCAAAAGGGCATATAAAGGCAACCCGAGGGTTATTTCACGTCGTCTCATGTCACGACTTAAACGAGAGGCCACGAAGAACCCTGGACTTAACAGTCAAGAGCTTTTCAGTCGCATTGGGGATTCTACTCTGTCTAAAAGTACTCGGTGTCGGTATCTGAGGGAAATAGCAACAACAGTCAAACCTGTATCGAAGTCTCCTTTGACGAGAAATCACATTCAAAATCGATTGAAATGGGCCGAGGGCAATATGAAGATTGACTTCTCTAAAGTTTTGTTCACAGACGAAACTCGAGCAACACTTGACGGGCCAGATAGATGGTGCAAAGGCTGGGTAATGAACGGACAGAATCGCCATCAGTGTTTGAGACGCCAACAAGGCGGTGGAGGAATAATGATCTGGGGTAGTATTATTGGAAAGACATTAGTGCATACATAGCGTTTATGAAGGAGCATCTTGAACCGTGGATGAAAAGGCAAAGAGTTGCCTTCAGAAGGGCCATTGTTTTTTTATGCAAGATAATGCTCCTTCACATGCTGCTCACAAGACTACTGAATATTTGAAACAGTTAGGCTTCGATGGACCTCGAAAAATGAAGTAGCCAGCAAATTCTCCGGATTTGAACCCAATCGAAAACCTTTGGAGCATCATGAAGCGAAGACTGTACGCCAACGGACGACAATTCAGGAGCAACGCTGAGTTGTGGGAAGCAATTCAAAAAGTCTAAAAGGAAATGGCGAGTATGAAGATTAGGCAGCGTCAATTTTCTAATTAGGGAGGACTGGAAACTTCGTTTTTGATTTGAAAGGCCTTCTTGACTCAACCGAGAAATTTCAGCTTACTATATACTTGCTCCATGTGCGCCCTACATTGCAAAGCACTTTTGGGTTTCACTTAAGATTATCGCGCAACATTCATAACTGAATCAATCGGTTAAATTGTCGGATCCTCATACGTCGAAACCGATGGGAGAGTTCATTATATAATTAAATCAAAAAAATTAAAATTCCCAGCACACCTCGTTCGTGCGCATGCGGAGTCGCACACCACTACAACAATTTTATTCCAATGAAGTCTTAAAGGACAAAATGCGTCACACGAAAACATTTTTCCACTTTGTACTGCATTTGCATATATATATATATATATATATATATATATATATATATATACAGAAAGAATTTGTAAAGTCCCTTAATCTGTTGGGGGATATTTTATTTTAACTGTCCCCCACTAATTTATTTACACATTATTTCCCCTCCCCTCGTTAAAAGTATATACACTTGTTTGTTATTTTAGCGTGTTTCCCCCTTTTTTTGCTGTTCATTTTCGTTACTGTTCTTTTCGTTAATTAATTAATTATCCAACGATTGTCTCCTGATGAGATGTTGGTTGAAAGGGCCTTAGAGACTAATAAAATTAAAATCAATAAATTCCTAGTTTCTAAAACTATATATATATATATATATATATATATATATATATATATATATATATATATATATATATAGTTTATGCAAAACTAGGTAATCCGTATGGGTAGACCCAAGGAGGATGATATCCAGAGAGCTCAATGTAAATTCAGAGCAAATAAATTTGAATAAAAACAGCCCACTTTAAGGTTCCGTGTAATAAATTATTTCAACCTTTTTTCCTTTTATGTCGGTTTTCTTCTTTACCCCTTACCCATCTATATCTAGAAATAAATACGTTAAGTTAAGTGATGTCTGGCCCACACCAAGTGGTGTTAGGGATAAAGAATTGAAATGGTACATCTAACTCACTCATGTCTTCTCTACCCGCTCATTTCCCCACTTCGTTAATTTACATATACTTAATACGGCCCGTCAAAAATGTGTAAATTTCTTTTCATTTTTCATTTCAACCTTTGGAAGTAAAGTCTGATGATTCAGATCCCTTTAAAAGAGTTGTGGTGAAATAATTTTTTACATGGAACATTAAATTTATTCAATATATATATATATATATATATATATATATATATATATATATATATATATATATATATATGCATAGTTTTAAGGATATGAGTTTGTAATCCTGGGTTTCACACTTTTGCGATAATCAGGCAATCATTTTAAAAATGAAATTATATTACTGCATACAGTATTTAAATTCAACACCTTGTGCATTCGTCTGATGATTATAAAAGCCTGTGAAACTCAGGGTTTCAAACTCATATCCATACAACTAATATGTTAGCTCTATCACTGATATTGAGCGCTTTCCATTAAGTACCATGCATAATAAATACCGCTATTTACTGTCGTCTTCTTGTCTACTCACTCCTTAGTGGTGTTTTTCATTTCTAATACTTCTACACCTAGTAACACCTTGTGTCTAGGTAACTTTAATGCCCTGTTTGGGGAGGGAGCTTGAAAAAAAAATGACATCCGTAATTTGCTGGAAAACATGAAGAATGGAGAAGTGTGAGAAGAAACTGTTAGCATAGAACTTACAGTTGCACGCTGTCTCCAATACCCCAACTGCTATAAGTAAGCATGTCCGTTTTTTACTATCAGCATTAGTACAGAATAAACGAATTTGAGAAGAGTCTGTTTCTTCTTCCAGCACTTCACTTCCTCCTTGATTGACCACGTGAACTCTATACATACAAAACATTCGCGGGTCGAATGTATAGCGATCATAGAACATGGTCTGGACTAAGGTGTTTTTTTTTTTACCGAGAAAATCGACATAAAAATATTGGCTTTTAGTTGGGTTCGTACTCAGGTATGCTTTTTTTTTTTTTAGTAAAAAAAAAAAAAAAAGTCCCGTGAAAAAATAATTAAAATAAATGTTTTAAATAAGAACAATTATCAGCAAACAAAAAATGACACATACGCCACGAGCCGAATTTAAAAGTTACGATGCAATTTATTCATAACAACATACAGAAGATTTACACACATTTAGTTACTTTGTGTGCCTAAGGATGGCCAATGACAACAAAAATAAACAAACGCTTTTAAGAATGAAATTATATTATTGCATACAATATTTAAATTCAACGCCTTGCACAAATTTATCATCTAAAGTGAAAACTACATTTAGTAAAGAAAAGAGAAATACATATTTTTCACAGTATTTACATTATGCGGACCATTGTCCTCATCTTTGTCGCCATATTTGTCACAACGTTTCGGCCGTTGTACGCTCCGGCCTTCTTCAGGTGGTTTGAATTTCGAACTCCAAAAGAGTGTGAGTTCAATACCCGGTTAAGGCAGTGGAGAACTTTCAGAGGGAAAATTAGCAGGAGATAACTGATAACTGACATCCATCAAACATGGCACGTGGAACTAGAACAGTCTACCCCAGGGATCGAAATAAAGGGTTCAGTTTGAAATTCCAACCACCTGAAGAAGGCCGGAGCGTACAACGGCCGAAACGTTGTGACAAATATGGCGACAAAGATGAGGACAATGGTCCGCATAATGTAAATACTGTACATAATACCTCATCTCAGAAATATAGACAGACATATTTTTCAGTGAGGAATTGGATAAGAAGGTTTATTGTTTCTTTTTTTGTTGTTGTTGTGGGAACAGAAAAGATTTACATAAATCACACCAGCCGAGTACTTCTCTTTGTGGTGGGAGCAACAGTTTAGTTTTAAATATCGTCATTCCTGGAGCAGCTAGTTTTCGACTCCAATTACCAATTCCAAGGCACTACCCCCATATAAACCAGACATGTAGGCTCCGAACACGTTACTCGTGGAGTCGTAAATTTGGTGGAAAGCCTTTTCTCAGGTTCGGACGTAGTAGTAAGCATACGCGGTTTTTTTTTACTACCATTCAGAATCTACTATAATTATTTTGAAACTTAAAAGTTAAAAAAATAAGCGCCAATCAAAGCGTCTGCTTATCTCTGAAAGCTTGATGGATGATCATGTAACTTTAATTAATGTAATTAAATGTAATTTCTTAAACTAAAACTTTCGGATATATATATATATATATATATATATATATATATATATATATATATGCAATGTGTATTTGCTTTCTTTAAAAATGAGTGATAAGGTAAGTTTTTTATTTAATTTTGATCTTGTGTTTTTCTAACTTTCTTATCTGTCTGGAAATAAATTCTGTAAAAATTGTCCAAATCTTCTGCATGTTTAAACGCTTTCGGCTATACTTTTAGACATTATCAAGGATGATTTTCTTTTTACTTTTAACTGAATGTATGGATTATTTTAGGCATGTATCTCTCTATCTATATATGTATATGCATCTATCTATCTATCTATCTATCTATCTATCTATCTATCTATCCATCTATCTATTAGGTTGGTGCAAAAATAAAGACGTAATAATGTCGTTTTTTGAAGTAAAAAAATACGTCAAAAAACGACATTATTTTTGCACCATATATATATATATATATATATATATATATATATAGCTATATCTATCTATCTATCTTTCTATCTATTCTATCTATCTATCTATCGATATATATATATATATATATCGATATATATATATATATATATATATATATATATATATATATATATATATATATATATATATATATATAAAAGCCTTTAAAACTGAATCAGAGATTTAGCATTCTAATGATGTAGTTATCTAGCCTGTAACCCATCATCTGACCCACAATAATGGTTTCCTTCCCTGACTTCCATTTGATCTTAGTATTGTAAACAACAAAAATATCCGTTCAATTGAATTACTTTGCGCAAATTGCATTTATTTTACATGTGACAAGAAGTACCGGTTGAAGCCAAAAAGATGACACGCAATCCATTGTATAAGATCTTTATCGATATCATATTATATGAGAAATCGTTACCGATTGTCTTGGTGCAATCTATGTAGTTGCCAAGAGATCTTGGAGAGAGTCAACTTCGTGAAGAACGCATAAATAGTTTCCATTGTAAAGCAGCGCCATTTATGATTTGTCTTTTTCTTTGTGTTTCGAGAGGACGAACATGGTTAAATGAATACGGAACATTTTCGAAGAGAACTAAAAAAAAAAAAACAAAAAAAAACTTGGCCATCATCAGCCTTCAATCTTTAACCCTGATATCTGTCCAAAGATATGTACGAATCGCGGTTGTATTCAAAGGACGAAAATCGATTTTTCTTAAACGGATTTTTGTTGGAATTATCAGTAAAAAAATAAATTTGCTTTTATAAAAAAAAAAAAAAAATAAAATAAAATCAATATATTTTTCAGAAGTTAGAGAAAGAGAAAAATGTTGCTGCTAATGCTGATGATGATGACGAGAAAAGCAAAGATGAGAACATTATTTTTACTTCTGGTTGTGATAGGGCCTATTCTAGTTACGATGAGCAAAACAAGCTGATCTCGCAAACAGTTGACAATGAATTCTATATCGATTATTCTAGGATGGTTCTTGTGTTAAAAAAAATATCCTTATCCGATAATCCTAAAGGAAAACATCCAATCTCTTACTAATCTTTATTTTTTTATTTTTTTTTTTAAATCGGTTTCACCTCAAGCAAGGCAGTAAAGCCGCTAAAGCCAAAATTTACAGGTTGTGGAAGAATTAGGAACAGAAACATTATGAAACTGTTAATAATGCTGGAAAAACTAAATAAAAAATTGATTCAATTTTCCTTGTCTGTCATATTCAACGAAACGTATTTAAAAGAAAAATTGCTGCCTATATATATATATTTCTGAGATGAGGTATTATGTACAGTATTTACATTATGCGGACCATTGTCCTCATCTTTGTCGCCATATTTGTCACGACGTTTCGGCCGTTGTACGCTCCGGCCTTCTTCAGGTGGTTGGAATTTCGAACTGAACCCTTTATTTCGATCCCTGGGGTAGACTGTTCTAGTTCCACGTGCCATGTTTGATGGATGTCAGTTATCAGTTATCTCCTGCTAATTTTCCATCTGAAAGTTCTCCACTGCCTTAACCGGATATTGAACTCACACTCTTTGGGTCTGTCACTGGATCTAACCAACGCCTTTATCCACTGTGCCATTTGTCCTTGAGGACACCTGAAGAAGGCCGGAGCGTACAACGGCCGAAACGTTGTGACAAATATGGCGACAAAGATGAGGACAATTGTCCGCATAATGTAAATACTATATATATATATATATATATATATATATATACATTAATATAAATTTATGGTGGACATAGTGTGTAGAAATTGACCAAATGTTCTGCATATCCGAGCACTTTCGTCTCTGTCTCTCTCTCTCTCCCCCCACAC
Organism: Acanthosepion lycidas; assembly: GCA_963932145.1. Taxonomy (NCBI): domain Eukaryota; kingdom Metazoa; phylum Mollusca; class Cephalopoda; order Sepiida; family Sepiidae; genus Acanthosepion; species Acanthosepion lycidas. The sequence goes on along the minus strand of OZ010597.1, from coordinate 61,152,473 downwards.
ACACGCACACACACACACACACACACACACACACACATATATATATATATATATATATATATATATATATATATATACCCAAGTATATGATTGGTGTATACGGAATAAATTCCAATAACCAACAATTACTATTCTTAAAAGAGTGCTCAATACAGAGTAGAGCAGATATAATTATTTATTTAAAAATTATAACATAAATATGTTATAAATCACTACAAAAATAGCCATTTTGTTTCAACACCTCCGATGTCTTATCAAGTGATGATGTTGAATGTAAAATAAATGGTTTTAAAAGTTTCAAATTAATTAACGATCCTTCGTAAGGGGAAAAACGATTTTACAAATCTAGAATGACCAATCAAAACTTAATATAGATTAAATTTAGATTTTAAAATTGGTAATTTTCTACTTTTAATTTTAATATCAAATTTTATCATAAAATTTAATACTTTTTGGTTGGAATAAATTCTATTTTAGTATAACCCCTACTTTAAAGCTCTTAATAGTTATTATAACCTTAATTCGTTGTGAAGTTTTTCGAATTCTCATACTTGTGAATAGGCGACACGTAAAAAAAACGATATCACGTGTGAGGACGCGATATTCGAAAAACTATGAAACTAAAATAGCACCAAAAACAAAAAAACAAAAAAAAAAAAAAAATCAACAGATTTCATTTTTCACCAGTGATTCCAAACTGAATTATATAACATTTCTGAATTCTAGTAGCACATGACTATATTATTGAAAGCTATTTCAGAAAACGAGTTCCAAAAATGTTTTCAGCAATGATACAATCACATGGGGAGTATTTTGAAGTGACAAGGCGCGCAAACAATGTTTTCATAGGGCCTTTCCTAAATTACATTGTCACATCTCGTTTAGGAGTTTATTGAATAGTAACCCGGCATCTCGATTCCAGTCAGTTTCTCCTCGACATTACCTAGCTTCACTCTGTCTTTTCGACAAATATCTTCAATGACAACTATTTTTCCTTGGTGCGCCGACTACTTGATTGGCAATTAGGTCTCATCGTTTTACTGTTAAAATAGGTAAATGCAACAGACTCTTCTACTCCAATAGGTTTTTTTCTCGTACTCCCCCCCCCCTATTTTTTAATAAAATAAATAGATATATAAAAAATAATTCAATACTGGTACAATTTTTGCGATTTAATTTCTTAAAAAAATAATTAAAAACAAAAAAATCTTCATTTTATTTTGTATTTTAGAATTACTTTATTAAAAACTAGCAGCATGGCCCGGCGTTGCCCGTGCTTGATTCAAAAATCGTACGACTCATACAGCAATCGCTATCACTTGACTTAAAATACTTTTGCCCTTCCTTGCCTTTAAAGGAGTGCCCTTTGCCGTGCTGATGTTGCTACATGCCTTACTTCTTGCCTATCTCACACTGCGAATTTTTTCTAAGCTCTATACTAAACATTAAATCTGTTACGAAAAAAGAACTAAACAAAATGAACACAAAACGACCAGCTTTAAAAAAGGACTCGTAACTGGAAAAACCGAATGAAAAAAGAATGTTAACAACAAATACTTTTTCACACCCAACCCAGTTCTGCGGAATCAGAATCAACGTTGAGTTTAAGCAAGCGAATGAGCAAAGTGGAGTAAAGTGCCATGCAGATTTAAATTTTTCCACTTGTGACGAATGCAGCTATCAATTTTTTTTTGCATGCTAGTTAACATTCGTGTCAGTCAGCTGTTGGCTCTCACGCTGGCCAATAGAATCTTCCTGCCTATTCGTGGCAGCCAGCTATAGGCTCTCACTCCGGCCAGTAGAAAAATGCCGCAAACTACATGAAAACTGCTGTAGAAGCATGAAAAATCGATTATTTCC
>OZ010597.1:61130613-61145613 GCA_963932145.1 Acanthosepion lycidas | reverse complement strand
AGAGAACTGAGGAATAGAGAGTGAGAATGAGAGTTAAGAGTTACGCAGATGTTAAAAGCGGCAGTGCATTACTTAACACGGGAGGCAAAAGAACAGATCTGGGTTGCGCGAGGAAGAAATGGCGGGAAACTTTGATGCACGTTGCAAACGACCTTCGCTTCGAGCCAAAAGGTCTTGCAAAAGATAAAACAATGAACGAAAAACAAATGAAATAACACAGAATAAAACGTAAAAGGAAGAAAATCAGAAGGAATCTACATAACGTCAGACACAAGATCAAGAAAAAAAATATTCAAACCCAATTTTCCCGACATCAACTAAAACAGAGTAAAAAACAATAACTTTGACGTCTTGAGACATGTCCGCTTCTTTTATTTCGTCTTTGTTTTCAATAATTAAGATCTCCGCCCTCCAGTTATTCGTTCTCTTCTCCTCCTCAAAATGCCCTAAGTTACTCAAACCAACCTGATCAAACGTTCATAATCCGTTTAGCTTTAAAAGAAAGAAAATTATACTTCCCCGACAACATATTCACATACTTTTTATACTTTACAGAGATATTTCAGCTGTCGATATATGGTTGCAAGCTAAGTATTATACAGTAAAGGTCTGTTTGTTGGTACTTTTGTACTTCTAAAATTTCCAAACATTGTTTGGCAAGCTGCGAGGCATTGCAGAGAATATGATCGAAAGAAAAATCATATCATTAAAGGTCAGGAACTTTTGCTGTCATTCTTACGAGTTCGTTTTCATAAAACACCCGCGGTACAGAGTTGTCATGTAAGTTGAAGGTTCAAAGTCATAAGACGAACATCATTAAAGCCAAAGGCGATGACTTAAACAAATAATAAAAGTTTTAGATAAGTTTAGTAATATTTCATACAAACTCAGACAATTCTTGGAGGCAGAAGTTCAAGAATTTTGAAACCGTTTTTTGCTTTAGCTGACCTTGCAAAAAAAAAAAAAAAAAAATCGAAAGAATTAGAAATTCTGGGCAGACCGGTAACTTTACAGACAACAATATTGCAAATATCAGTGTGTATTTTTGGGGTAGTGAGGAGATCAATTAATTGATTTCAGATAGAACTTATGCAAAAAAAAAAAAAAAAAAAAAATGGTTGCGCAGAGGATATCTACAAAGAAACACAGAATCTTTGTGAATGACCATCACTTGATACGATACCAGAAGTGCTGAAACAAATGAAACAAAATGGCTATTTTTGTAGTGATTTTATAATATGTTTATGTTAGAATTTTCGAATAAATTTTGTATATATATATATATATATATATATATATATATATATATGCGTGTGTGGGTGTGACTGCATATATATATATATATATATATATATATATATATGCGTGTGTGGGTGTGTCTGCATATATATATATATATATATATATATATATATATATATATATTAGGTGGGTGCAAAAATAATGACGTAATAATGGCGCTTTTTGCCGTTAAAAATACGTCAAAAAACGACATTATTACGTCATTATTTTTGCACCAACCTAATATATATATGTTTGTATATATAAAACTGTGTGTGCTTGAAAATATATATATATATATATATATATATATATATATATATATATATATATATATATATGTGTGTGTGTGTGTGTGTGTGTTGGTGTGTGTTGGTGTGTGTGCGGGTGATCAGGCTTGTTCAAACAATTCCTTGTTTGCTTGCTCTTTTTGTGGGTAACTGAGACAGCAAAATCCATTTCCGTTTTACTTTGTTTGCAACGACCACACATTATTTGTCACGTTGCACGCTAGGCGCGTCTAAAACATAATTCTATTATCCTTAGACATTCTGTTTTCACCAAGTACTTTCGGAGAATAATCAATCGAAAAACAAAAAAAAAAAGGCGAGTAAATTCTTTTAAAAGGGTGAAAAAAAAATAGGCTAATTAAATCTAAGAAGATTTAGTACTGCCATTTTTTTTTTTTTTTTTTTGTTAAGGGAGATCATTTCTAATGGGTGAACAAAAAACAAAAAAAAACAAAAAACAAAACAGAAGATGGACATTAAAGATTTCCAACCTGTAAAAGATAACAGAAATTAATGAATGAAATTGAGAAATTGGATTTCTTCAATTTAAGAAAATGTGCCTTAAGAATAATTAAAATAGCAAAACAAAAAAAAACAAACAAAAAAAAAACATGGGACCTATATACACTACAGTTCAAAAGTTTGAGAGAACCCCTGGAATTTTTTAAAATTGACACGACAATAGTTATTTTGTACTTTAAATAAGAGAAAATTATTATACAATGTTAAAAAAAAATAGCGAGATGGGATTATTTATTAGGTGGGTGCAAAAATAATGACGTAATAATGTCGTTTATTGACGTTAAAAAAATACGTCAAAAAACGACATTATTACGTCATTATTTTTGCACCAACCTAATATTAGTAATTTTATAATGACAAAAGATTAAAAAAGGCATTTTATGATTAAATTTTGCTTTCGTCAAAATATCCTCCTCAGGCCTTGATTATTGCAGCACAAATTTTTGGCATTCGTTGCAAATATTTCTCAAAATATGATTTTGATAATTGATTCCGTTCTATTTCCAATGACTCTAAGAACTCTCTTTTAATTCTCATTTTTTTTTTGCCACTCTTCTGACTCTAGTGGTCGCTTCAAACTTTGGAACTGTAGTTTGTACATAGAAAAAAATGAAAATGATTGGCATTTTTTGTTTGACAAGAAATACGTAAGTTTTTTAACGAATGCTATCTAAATACAAAGAAAATCAAATCTAAAATGCCCGAGGCAAGAAATTTGGAGATATTTCTTTTCTTCACCTTCTATATATATATATATATATATATATATATATATATATATATATATATATATATATATAATTTGTTTTTCATTAAAAATTTCATCACAAAGAAAGCAATAAATCTACTAAGACGCAAGGTTATTGAGTGTTAGAGAATATGAGAATAAAACACTATTAAGGATAGAGAATAACAAAAGAACAGGAATTAAGAAGACAGAAGATAATGATTGACATTGCATTTAAATTTTTTGAAGATCAAAATTGACAGGAAAGACAAAAATCCGGAATAGCGTTCCACGTGTGAGAAGCGCGATAAAAGAAACTCTTAGCAGACAATTTATGGTTACATCTAGCCATTTCAACTGTAAAATGATGAGACCTTTCCGCCAATCTAGTACCGCACTCAAATTCATAAAGTCTAGATTCCATACAGGAAAATTCATCAGAGCATTTACCATAAATTATTTCATAGAAAATGCTCTGGGAAGCCGCATTTGGGCGGTAGGAAACTGTAGCCCTAATGCCAGGCCAGGGCTAATATCATTGCAGATTCTTCTAAATATATAGCAGGGGCGCCAGGCAATATTTATTAGCCATATCCAAAGCATGGGAGAATGGTTCTCTTGAGAGAATGATTGACTAATATGGCACAGTGAAACGACTTTCCTAGCAGCAGACCTAGTAATTAATTAAATATAATCTTTCGACTTCATGTCAGCGTAAAATTTTAGCCCGAGAAAGCTCAAAGCGTTAATCTCCTTGAGGTTAGCATTAGCCATGCTGATGGAAGGCAGAAAGGATTATCTCAGATGATTGATAAGACAACAATTTTGGTTTGGAGGCATTAAAATTAACACGCCATTCCTTACCCCATTAACAGCAGATTGTAATTATTTTTGAGACGAGCTGCCAATTTGAATTTGACGAACTGATCAAACTTACTTTTAAGAGTAAGTCTGATCAGTTCGACAGGAGTAAATAGTTCTGTCAACTGCATAGATACCGAGTTGAGATCATATGCTATAAGGATGATTATATTTTCTGAATGTAGTTTCCTTTCCTTTTAATGCAACGAAGCGTATATAATACCTGCAACTATTTCATATTCAATTCAAAAGGCTAATAAAATATTCCAAAATAGAAAAGCAGTTCTTTCTGACAAACACAAAAAATTAAATATATATATATATATATATATATATATATATATATATATATATATATATATATATATATATATATATATTATTCTACCCTCTAACTCTATCATAACTACAACAGAAAATAATTTATCTAAGCTCAACATGAAATTTGTCACGACTACATGCAAAACAATCAAAGACTTAATCAATAAAAAAACAAAACAACCAGCCAAAATTTGAGGGAAGAATATACTCTACCAAACGCAGGAATTGCCCGAATGAATACATTGGGAAAACCTCAAGAAATTTAAACAAAATACTATATGAACACAAAAGAGATATTTAAAAAAGAAGAAAAAAAAACCCAAAAAGCACAAAACGCATTGTATGTTCACCGTAACCACAATTTTGACATAGGGAATGCTACTTTGATTAAAAGAGAAAATAATCTAATAAGATGAAAATGTCTTGATCCTCGAGTTCAGCCACGGTAAATTTGCGTCCAGGCTCTTACAATATATCACCATTCTTAGTTGATTTTCTGTTGCTACAATCGAGGATAATCAGAGACAAAGGTGCTGGAGAGAAAAAGGAAAAAGAATACAAATGGATTTAGCTAGATTGAAAAAAATATTATCTAAAAAAAAAATAAAAACTATTCTTTCAAAAATGTTATTTCAAAAATTTTGAAAATATCAGCGTCTCTCGTTTCCTGCGCATGTGTAGACATATACACTTATGGAAATCCTACATATACACGTATGTATATGTAGGATTTGCATAAGTGTATATGTGGTATATATATGAAAAAAAAATCTTTAATATTACCTTCAAATATTACTCCATCTTAATTCGAAACCTAAACTTACCCATCTGAAAATGGTTACAAATTACATTCATAAATTAGATTAAAACTGATAAAGATGTTACCTTAACTGTCTTTTACAATATTAAAAGGGTACTATTGGTCGGGTAAACAAACTGTTATAGTTTGAAACTTTTTTTTAATGTGTTCTCTATAAATATGTTAATAAATACAGTATTTAACTTATATTAAATCCCTAAATTATTTGTAAAAATTTAAATATTTAAATTGCTAGCAAGCATCAAATTAATTTCTTCGTTGATTTTTAGACATCTAAATTACTATCAAACATTAAAATCTATTTTTTTACATAAATTGCTAAAACTTACCACCCCTCTCCTTCATATGTAAAACCCATTTACAGCCTCTTTCTCTTTACTTCCCCCTTCTTTCTTTTTCCTTTTTCTTTTCTCTCTTCTCCCCTCACATTTCAATATATCACTTCCGTTAAGTTAACCGTTTAAATAGGTCAAGGTCTGGTCACTCCTCCTCCCCCAATACTAAGTATGATTGAGCGAAATATTAAATTAAACCCTCCCTAAACTCCACCATGTCTCTCTAACCACTCCTTATTACACTCTCTGTTAAATTACAAAAACTTACACTACCCATCAATTTTCATTTCATTTTTCGTTTCATCTTTTGGAAGTGCTATCTGATGATCCGGCGTCCTTTAAAAGGACTCTGGTGAAATAAATTATTATAATGGAACCTTAAAGTGGTCTGTTTTTCTTTAATATATATATATATATATATATATATATATATATATATATATATATATATAGATAGATAGATAGATAGATAGATATATGCAGCAAGTTCTCTTAAAGGCATGTCTGATTGAATTATCTCTGTTTATTTTTATCATAATCATTTCATATTCACGAAAATTTTTCCGTATATTACAATTGAATAAGACAAGATATGCACTGTAACAGTGAGAATTACTTTTATTTTCCAAGTACTTTCCATCTTTTTCTGTGATCATCAACTAGTAAAGCAAAATCTATGTGTAGCTATCCATTACTGATTTTTTTTTCTTTTGGGGTTTAAATGCTACGGCTAAGAGTGACTCATTAACGTTCTTTTGAATGTGAAAAGTTATCAATTTTGGAACTTTTTCATTCATGTTGGAATGTCATTATCATTAAACGCATTAAAGCGTGAAAATTGTTCTTTTTATAGACATTTTCTACTCAATGTCAGCTTCAATTTTATATAGATGATAAAATTATTTAAATTGGAACAACCTTAAAGAAAAAAGTATGTGTACGAATATATAGAATATTGTAAAAGAAGGACCTAATTTTCTGTTAGTAATCTTTTATCCAATTCTATCCTCTAATATTCTCCAACTGGAAGTGAGTTTAAATAAATAATACGGAGGTAAATTCTTAAATTGATAATTTAATTTAAATTGAAATATGTTACCCTTTAATAATCATTATTGATGATAAAATTATTTGAATTGGAATAAAACTTGATAATTATGTATCTAAAAACAGCCACGAATTTAATATATGAACAAGAATCAAACGAATAGATGTCAACTTAACAAGCTATAAGAAGAATGTTTAGGAAAATAAAAAGGATGACTAGATATAAAATGGATTATTCTTTCAATGTACTTTCTATGATTTTTCCAATCGACTATTTCATAGAAAATACCCAAAACTCCAACAAACTTCAAATTAAATTCGTCGTAGATTTTTTAGACATTTAGATTTACATCAAATTCTAACCCCCAGAGATATCCTTTAAAGTAATGCGCAATAACAGCATCTAAGAATTTGAGTGAATCCTGTTCTCAGGGACATGATTTATTATTTTATTGTCAACTGTATCTTCCACCTTTAAGTCGGTCCTCTCCCTCACCCCTTACCCATCTATACCTAGATAGAAGGCGTTAAGTTAAGCGACGTCTAGCCTACACAGAGGGGGCTTAAGGATAAGGAATTGAAAATGGTACATCTAACTCACTCATATCTTCTCTCCCACCTCACTTCCTCACTTCGTTAATTTCACATAGGCTTGGTGCGGTCCGTCAAAAATTTGCAAGTTTTTTTTCATTTTTCATTTCAACTTTTGGAAGTAAAGTCTGATGATACAAAGCCCTTTAAAAGGGTTGTGTTGAAATAACTTATTACATGGAACCTTAAAGTGATCTGTTTTTATTCAAACATATGTGCTCTGAATTTACATTGAGCTCTCTGGATATCATCCTCCTTGGGTCTACCTATACGGATTACCTAGTTTTGCATAAACTATATATATATATATATATATATATATATATGTATATATATGTATTAATTAATGAATATCAAACATTTAAAATACCATAGATATACCTTTTAAGTATTTGAAATTGATTAATTCTCCGACAGAGAGCTCTACTTGGATTTGTATCCTCTTGGGAATTCCATGTGGATTACCGTTTATATTTATATATATATATATATATATATATATATATATATATATATATATATATATATATATATATATATTATATATATATATATATTATATATATATATTATATATATATATATATATATATATATATATATATATATATTATATATAAGTTAAATAATGACACAGAAGAGTAAAATCTTTTAGAAAATGAAAATATTTTCCAAGGGGCACCTTAACAGCGTCTTTGAAATTTCTCTTCTATCATCTAGCTTTTGGTTAGGTTTAATATCAGTATTACCTTTGGAGATAAATAAGCTTCAAGCCTTCACTGGCTATTCTTTACCTCATCTACACAGTGTCAAGGACAACCAGTGGCAAATGCGTCAGTGAAGAAAGCATAGAAGTAGCGTGTAAGATAACGATCGAAAAACCCCAGGTAAGCCAAAATTATAACAGCAGTTTCACTGGTATAGCTTATGGACAATAATGACCCTCAGCAGTTTGGCGTTAAGACACTGAGCAGAAGCAAACTTATCCCGCTAACAGATGCCAATCCTATCACTCTATGGCTAATTTTGTACGCTGCATATTCCGTAGATTCTCGAAAAACATTTGTCCAGCACGAGAATCTGACATCTCTCCTGCATTATCAACGTCTGTAGCACACGTAATCCTTGACAAATAACGCCCAAATCGAGGCAGGAACGATTTCGGACAATATATCATTAAGCCGAGTGTGTCGTTAGTTAAGAAGGAGGACTTGAGGTAGATTATCCATTTCGCTATTCTGTTCGCTCTCAAAGCTGAACGTCGGATATATTGCAGAGGAAAGTGACTAGAGTTCGACCAGAAATATGCCATGAATGAATGTACTTTTATTCTCCATAGATATGCACAGTCAGCTTGGCAGAGAAATGGGAAAGCAAGAGCTTAACTTTACACTGTAAATCAGAAAAGTGATAAAACGGAAATAATGCATTTCTTTTCTTTGTTGGTCTCAGGAACATTATCGTCTAATATATTGTAATTATCTAAGCGTAGCTTAGGTGTGGCACAAGGCCGAAAATATGGGGTACCCAGTGAGGACCCAATTCACTTTTCAGTCGTAACTGGTTTAGCGAAACAAGCTTGCTAACCATTACACCAGGTTGAAGTGGCCAAAAGCCATTTTCTAAGCATAGCTTAGATGTGGCACAAGGCCGAGATTATGAGACACCCAGTGAAGATCGAACTCACTTTTCAGTCGTAATTGATCTAGCCTAACAAGCTTGCTAAGAATTACACCAGGTCGTGTAAATTCCATGCAAACAGTTTTTTTCTCACACTTCTCGCTTGTGGAACTCCCGGCTCCCTCCATGCTTTCCAGCCAACTTTAATCTTCAAAATTTCAAATGAAATTTTAATCACTATCTACTGTCCTTCTGCTGATTACTCTTTTTGTTGTCAATTAGTAGTAATGTTTCTGTTTTTATTGGGTTGATGCATAATTATCAGGCGTTTTTGTAGGCGAGTTATTTGTTGATAAATATTGCTGCTTTGTTTATTGTTTTAATAAAAAAAAATATTTTAATTTCAGGTTATAAAAATTCGTGTCAATAATCATACGCTCCGGAATAAATCATTTAAAAATGTTATTGTTCAATTATTATGTTTCCTTTTTCATAAATATTATATAAAAAAAAAAAAAAACGCCTGATAATTATGCACCAACTATAACCCAATTATTCTTCCACAGAGTAACATCTTGTGTCTGAGTGGCTCTACTGCTTTGCTTGGGGATCGATTAAAAAAAAGGAAACGTTTTTAAATCTAACAAGTTTCGATATTTTATTAAAGCTTCATCAATGAAGGAAATACGAAGGAGAAAAATATATGTGCAAAATATATGTCTAAATTATGCATAAAAATCCTGCGCGTGAAATCATTTATTTCGAAAGATTTTAGATCCTTGCCATGATAGTTGCAATCTATATTTCCTGCAATTGCCATTAACAGTATTCGAGTGTCAAGGCAAACTTGCTACAGATGGACCTGCAGAAGTACTCCATACTCGATCACAATGGGACCATGGCTGTATTGAAACTGTCTTTTATTTAGTGATCGAAGCATACCACAGAATTCAGTGACCACTCACATACTCTTGGTCGTTGTCTGTATACGTCATCTGAAAGAGCGGCCTGATTACGAAACCTACACGACACGCAGCAATGGTTAATGGCATATCGTATTACGCTTATGATCTTGGGCTAATTCCGAGGGGAAGTCATATGATGAATTATCTGACTCAGAATACACACCAGATGGAGAGCGGTTAGGGTTAGGATTGGGCGGGAGATTATGGTCTCCGCTTTTCCTCATGATATATCAGGTGTGAATGCCTTACAGAACCGAAGAATATTACTGGTTGTTTCCGTTTCTCTGATGGCCAATCAAACTGACAGGGAATCTTTATTGTATTGTGTGGGTTAAGGAGAGAAACAAAACTATTTCTCAATATCAGGACCAATGCTGCCGAAAGTCTCTGCGACGTCTGACGCGAACGTAGCCCGAAACGATCTATCTATCTATCTATCTATCTATCTATCTATCTATCTATCTATCTATCTATATTTATGCCTGACCCGAACGTGTATATATATATATATATATATATATATATATATACACGTTCAGCTCAGAGAAAAAATATAGATAGATAGATAGTGAAGAAATTGGGATAGTGTGCAGACTAATATAGATAGGTAGATAGATAGATATCAACAGACTGAGATAGATAATTAGATAGAGAAAGAAAGAGATAGCTATGACCAGACATAGATTGATAGATAGATATGACCAGACTGAGAGTGATATGATCAGAATGAGATAGATAGATAGATAGATAGATAGATAGAGAGAGAGATGAGATAGACAGATAGGTGGATAGGCAGATAGATATCAACAGACCGAGAATAGATAGAAAGAGAGATGTATGTATGTATGTATGTATGTATGTATGTATATATATATATATATATATATATATATATATATATATATATATATATATGCACATTTCATTGAATACGACAGACAAGGTGCTTTTATTTATCTTTTTATACAATTTCTCATGCGATCTAATATTTTTTTTCTTTTTGGATGATAAATTATATAAAAATTGGTTTTATATATAATTATATAAAAATTATTTAAAAAACTTTTTATATAATTTATCATTCAAAAAGAAAAAAAAATTAGATCACGTGAGAAATTGTATTAAAAAAGAAATTAATGCACCTTGTCTGTCGTATTCAATGAAATATGCATGAAAGAAGTATTTCTGCCTAAATACAACAAATTTATATATATATATATATATATATATATATATATATATATATATATCGTTAAAGACTGCTGCTAACGTACTGCGATCCATTAATGTTCTTATTTAATTTTTCTTGTGTTCGGACAAGTGTTTTCTTTACGGGACACAACGTATATAATCCCTGTCCAAAAGTTCTGCTTGTCCGTGCCTTTTCGACTATTCTTTTTGCTATTACCAAGGACGATTTTATTTTTTTTAACTTTTAACTGAAAGTGTGTATTTTTTTAATGTATGTGGTTTGTACTTATAGGAATGTCTTATTTTCCAAACACGGTCAGGACAGTATGACCGTATTCGTAGTTAATATTATTGAGTGTTGACTTTTTTCTTTTTATTACTAAGGCTTTTATTATTTTTAATTTCTTTTTCAGATGCGTATGAGGCTATTATACTTGCTTTTTCTACTAGTATGTTTCAAATGGAGTTTGGCATGTTTTTGGGTGTGATAGAAAAATATATAAAACTGGATACTTACTACGACCTATCATTTCACTGGTCACAATCCCGATCTACGAGCTCTCAAAATTCTTCAACGATTTCATAACCCCATATTTTACCTACCAATTATGACATCGCATCAACTCAAGAATGCCTTAAATTTCGAAAGACTATCCAACAAAACCAAAGCATTTAACGTCACACGACATTGAAAATTTATTTACAAATGTCCCCGTTCATCAGACTATCGACATAATCCTGAACTCCGTGTATAAAAATAATTCCATTCCGTCAAACCAAATATTCTTCATCCGTCAAACCAAATATTTTCAAAAATTACTGTATGCCTGCGCGACTAAAGTCCCTTTCTACGACCATAATAGCAATATCTACACACAAACTAATGGTGCTACTATGGGAAAACCTCTCGGCCCGTACTTCACCAACGACTTAATGTCATTCATAGAAAACATGATATTTAAACAAGTCGTTAATGCCAAATCATGATTTTGTCATGTTTTTGTGTGTGATTAAAAGATACATAAAACTGGATACCTACTATGACCCATCGACTCAGTCTGGTCATCTCTCTCTCTCTCTCTTTCTCTCTCTCTCTATCTATCTATCTATCTATCTATCTATCTATCTATCTATCTATCTCAGTCTAGTCAGGTTTCTTTCTTTCTTCTCTCTCTAGTTATGGATAAATAGCAGGTCAGACCGGGTTCTATAGCCTTGAATGGCAACTGGTCTACCGCATAAAGAAATGGCAACATACTGCGGGAAAGAAATCTCCCTCGCCAGACATGTGTCGAAAGATACATGATCGCCTAAGCTTGTATCACGCATGGTACATAACTGACTGAAATTCAAAATTTATTTATGTACTTAGTGAAAAAATGAACTCCCTTTCTCGGGCATCCTCGTAGAGAGAGAGAGAGAGAGAGAGAGAGAGAGAGAAAGAGAGAGAGACCACCAGGCTGAGATATCTAGCTAGCGAGATAGATAGATAGATAGATAGATAGATAGATAGATAGATAGATAGATAGATAGATAGATAATGACCAGACTGAGTTAGGATAGTTCAATAGATATGACCAGACTGAGATAGATAGATAGATAGATAGATAGATATGAACAGACTGAGATAGATAGATAGATAGATATGAACAGACTGAGATAGATAATTAGATAACAATAGAAAGATAGATAAATAGCAGTAGATAGATAGATAGATAGATATCTCTCTCTCTCTCTTTCTCTCTCTCTCTCTCTCTCTCTATCTATCTATCTATCTATCTATCTATCTATCTCAGTCTAGTCAGGTTTCTTTCTTTCTTCTCTCTCTAGTTATGGATAAATAGCAGGTCAGACCGGGTTCTATAGCCTTGAATGGCAACTGGTCTACCGCATAAAGAAATGGCAACATACTGCGGGAAAGAAATCTCCCTCGCCAGACATGTGTCGAAAGATACATGATCGCCTAAGCTTGTATCACGCATGGTACATAACTGACTGAAATTCAAAATATATTTCCGCTATGTAGACGATATTTGATAATCCATAAGTCAAGGACAGAATTATTTCGAATGTGGTTTTGAACCACATTTGGTAAAAATTATGTCCTTAATTTTATTTATGTACTTAGTGAAAAAATGAACTCCCTTTCTCGGGCATCCTCGTAGAGAGAGAGAGAGAGAGAGAGAGAGAGAGAGAGAGAGAGAGAGAGAGAGAGAGAGAGTGAGAGAGAGAGAGACCACCAGGCTGAGATAGCTAACTAGCGAGATAGATAGATAGATAGATAGATAGATAGATAGATAGATAGATAATGACCAGACTGAGTTAGGATAGTTCAATAGATATGACCAGACTGAGATAGATAGATAGATAGATAGATAGATAGATATGAACAGACTGAGATAGATAATTAGATAACAATAGAAAGATAGATAAATAGCAGTAGATAGATAGATAGATAGATAGATAGATAGATAGATAGGAAATTAATTGAATGTAGAGAAAGTGGTAGACACGTATGAACAGAAAAGAATGGAATTATATGACTAGACTGAGAACACCTGTTATAAAAGCGATGATTAGCGGCTTGTCTCACTTCCGTTTCCGAACTCGCTGCCCGTCTGGACTTAAATGCAAGTGAGCTTAATTCATCAAATATCTGGATATTAAAAACTGAAATAGACCTTAATGAAATTATATAAAGATAAAAAATAAATATAAAAACGAATATATAGAATTTCACATCCGAAAAAAAAAAAGAAGATTTTGCTTATGAAAAAGTTTCTGTGAAACATTTTTAGCGCAAGTATGAATATTTCTTGTCTTTGTTAATCATATTGATCTTGTTTTAAGTTCAATATTCGATCTGTGAGTTTGACTTCTTACGGGTATAGCAAATTAAAATATAAATAAATTTTATTGTTCATTGTGTTGCTCGTATAGTTTTTCTTTTTTCTGATGACGAATCAAAAGTCACCTCGAAACATCAGTAACGAAGATAAAAATATAAAAAGATAGCAATTTCATGAAATTTAAGACAAACACTGTTATTCACTTATTTAGTTCATCTGCCATAGTGAAACATCGAAAGATACCTTTCAAAATTAAGTAAAGTATTAAGAAACAGGAACATTTCGTTAGAGACAAAGAAAAGATTACTGAACAGTTACGTAATATCAGGCCAGCTGCATATTTTCACTGCATATAGGAGGATTGATATTACATACCAGTTTAATATTTTCTTTCTAATGAAATTTTACTGCTTCTTTATACGTTTTTTTTTTAACTTTTAGAAGGCATCTTTCGCTATCCTAATGTGCCTTCGGTTTTCGGTGTCATATTTTCTGTTCTCTGTTAAAACACTTCCAGGATGCTCCTCCCCTCTTTTTCTTTAAACAGGAGTAGAAATTTATACATTGGTTCCTTTTTAGCACTGAGTTTCTCGTTCCTTCATTAGTGTCTTTAGAATTTTCTTTCACTCCCAGTATCTCCTTACGTCTTAGTGGCATTATCGTCTTGCCTGGGGTGAACTGATTAAAAAAAAAATAATAATTCAATTTTTGTTTTTACTTGATTTTGGTATATCCAATTCTTAGCTCCTCTCTTGGGCTGGTCATCTTGCTGACAATCGAAAATCCAATCTTCTTTCAATTAATTCTTAGTGATTTCTTCTCATTCCCAGGAAACTCGAAATAATTTTTTTTTCTCAGTGGGTTACAACCACCAAATGCAACATCTTTCGAAAGTTGAGATTACACCTGATATAACGTATCCGCAAGATTTTTAGACAGACATTTTACTGGAATTTGAAAAGAAGTTTAGTTTGAACGGGAAAAGTGCATCTGTCGGCGAGGTTGGGTTTGGAACCGTCAGTTCCAAGTTAGAACTCTTCCAAGACGATAGATTTCTATTTATTATGACCAAGTTTGTGATCTCTAGAACATTCTGTTTACCTTCACCGAAAGGTAACTTGATTAATACCTTTATTGGTGAAGAGGTTCATGTCAGCCATTATGTCTAGTTTGTAGTTTTCATGGTAAGAAAGAAAAAGAAACATTTGCCGAAACTGACAGGAAAAGATACTCCCTGAAACCTTTCTTCTATCTCCTTTCCCACGCTAGCTCAGCCAATCAAAATCGAATTCCCATATTATGGATTGTATCTGACGCCATAGCTAACTTCCGGAAGTCACAGCTGAAGTACAATTCCCCCTAAAATTAATAGTCCGCTAAACTCTTATTAAATGACCTTTCTGCTAAACTATTATTAAATGACCTTTCTGCTAAACTCATATTAAATGACCTTTCTGCAACGTCTCTTTATTAAATTACGTAATTAGGGATGACATATAACTTAATCGGTCTTGCAAACTATGGGATCAAATAGGAGTAGATAGGTTTGCCTATCATCCGGTTCAAGCTCCTCCCCGGCC
>OZ010597.1:61098113-61125613 GCA_963932145.1 Acanthosepion lycidas | reverse complement strand
TATATATATATATATATATATATATATACATATATATATATATATATATATATATATATATATATATATAACATTATATATATAAACTGTAGGTTCAATAAATAAAAATTCATTACTTTGACACAGTACACACACACACACACATATCTATATATCTATCTATCTATCTATCTATCTATCTATCTATCTATATATATATATATATATATATATATATATATATATATATAGGTTACTATACTAGTTTCGAAAAACCTCCGAAATTTTGATTTGCCAATAATCAATAAATCCCGAGGGAAAAAAAATTTAAAAAAAAGAAAGAGCTACAAACATGAAAGTCTGTCGAAAAAAATCGCACAGATACAGGTTTAAAGCCCAAAGAAAAAACCCCGATACGTGTAAACAACTAACTAACAAAAGAGCTCAATACAACCGTAGAGCAGACCTAGATACACCTAGTGAGCCAGACAAACCTACCTAGGTTTCACCTAATTGGATCATGTTCCTGTAATATGTCTAGAGAGTAACCAAAATCCAAAGAAGTATCTGCAATGTTATTGGTCCTGAGTTGGTATATCGATTTCAGTCACTTTTCCATCAACGTTATGTTGTTCTCTTCTCTCTTTTCTCTACATATTTTCATGACATTTTTTTTAATAACCTCTACTTGTTTTTCGAACGCGTACTACTATAGATTGGCAACCCGGTCTTATCTTCTTATTATTGGTGAGCGAGATGTAAATTCTGTCCAGTAGTTTCTTTTCTCGCACTATTTTTCCCTGCTACCTACGATCTTCAAGAAATAAATGAAACTCTGTTCTTTTATTGTCTTCTGCTGATATGATATCAGAATCCTGATCATCACTATTAGTCCAGAGACTGCGTCAATCGTCCGAGGAACATAAAGGATGAAGAACCAGACAACTTCTTCCCGGATGATCTATTGTCGGTGGCTCTCAGGTGTTCCGGTGCTGTTATAAATTTGTCAAGCATTTGTTCTCAAAAGCATGGATTCTTCCTCTGCCTGAACAAGGAGTGTCGAAGTTTCACACTCGTAGAGAATAATGATTTGTAGAATTTGAAATTGATATGGAAAATGATGTTGCCCTTCAATATCTTTTCCAGTCTAGCCATCGATGTTGTGACTGTTGTGATTCTTTTGCCGATTTTTGCCTTGCAGTTGCTATCTTTTGACAGGGTTGCTCCCAAGTATTTGAAGCTGGACACTGCCTTCAGCTGTTCGCCGTCCATAGTGACACTGGCACTGGTGTCACTTGTGTTATTCAGAACCTGAGGACAAATGTAATGTCCAACCCTGACACCCGTAGAGATGGATTGATACAACCAATTTGTAGAGCTCGAGCTTGCTCCGGAAGCTGATGTTGCTTTTCCATATCTTTTCCAATCTGACCATCGTTGTTGTGGCTGTGCGGATCCGTGTGCGTATATCTGCTTTGCAGGCGCTATCTTTTGACTGGGTTTCTCCCAATTACTTGAAACTGGATACATCCTCCAGTGCTTCGCCGTCCATATTGACTCTGGCATTGATATTACTTATGCTATTACCCATTACTTATAATTATATTATATTGCTATCGACTGTTTCAATCGTTGAGTGTACCTGAAGTCAAGAGAAAAAGACGACCTCCTCCGGCCCTCAGGAGATCCGGCGTTAGCATGTCCGACCACTCTTTGATCTTGTCTGACCAGCTCTTGCACTGCCGTCCACACCCGCGTTCGCCTTCAACAGCGCATTGCATGATGGTCACCATTGTTTTATTGTTTAAATAGCTACGTGTAACCATAAGTTGTATTCTAATAGTTCTTCTTTCCCGTGGAACTGTCTTGAGGGATTTTTACTTCCCTACCACATAAAATGTGCAAAACGTTAAATGCAACATCAATCGCCATTTTCTATCTAACTGAATCCTGTTCTTTTATTGTCCTTTCTCCTCACTAAATTGTTCTCATTCTCTGTCATTCTCAGTAACTCATTTTCACCTCAGTGGCATTGTCGCCATCTTCTGTTTTCCTGAAACCTGTTCTTTTATTGACCTTTCTCCTCATTAAAGTCTTCTCATTCTCTTTCACTCTCAGTAAGTCCTTGCTTCTTACTGGCATTATCGTCTTGCTTAGGATGAAATGATAAAACAAATGGTTATATTTGATGGCACGATGCTTATATATACCTTCTCGTATTTCATCATAAATCAAAGAGTAAAATTCTTTGGGGAGTTATTTTGTTTCTTTTAAAGCAATAAATTGCATAAAATTCCACTAGAAAAAGGTTTAATGAATAAAAAAATAAAAAAAAATAAAAATATAGCATTGTTCACATCTGAAATGGAGCTGTTCTAATATGGCTGACGTATAGCAGCTTCATGTCGGCGAACAAATTAACGACTTTGTCGCGCGTTGCAAAATTATTATCTCATGAGATTGTCGACCGCTGCGTAACTGTTGCTGAGTGTTGCTTAATCCATTTAATTATGTCCTGGAAGGAAGGTGCTGACCCTGAAGTTGCTAGAACTGAGGAGTCCTACTGCTACTACTACTATTACTACTACTACTACTACTACTACTAATAATAATAATAATGGTAGCAATGATACTTCAACGAACGACTTCGACGACAACCATAAAGTACACACTCTTAATAAAATATCCAGAATCCTCCGAGCTTCCCGCCATTAAAAGCACGAAGAAAATTAAATATGCAAATTACTAACGCTCCATTCCACTGAGTAAACAAAAAGACAGGAGATTTCCATAAGATTTAGACTAAACAGTTTGATTATCCCTCTTACTAACTAATCAACAGGAAGGAAATTCTAAGATGAGCACGCCCCCATTTTTAGTAGTATTCCATTCAGGCTGGCAGAGTTCCATTTACTTCTACTTCCGCTTCTTTCTTTCTTTCTTTCTTTGTTGCACAGAAATCAAGTAGCGTCTCTGATATGTCTTTTTCGTTTTTCCACACTATCAAAACGGAATATTTCATTATTTATGGAGTACTAGAAGGGCGTAACGTTCATACTATCTCAGAGATCAGATAATAATAATAATAATAATAATAATAATAATAATAATAATAATAATAATAATAATCTATGTAAAATGTGTGTGATCTAAAAATGATCAGTGGAAAAAGTCAGGAAGCCATTTCTAACCTTAGGTCTTTGGTTGGGGCCCAGAAGAAAATGTATATACAACAGAAATCAAGGAAAATAATAATAATAATAATAATAATAATAATAATAATGATAATAATAATAATAATAATAATAATAATAATAATAATTACGGGAAGGAAACTGGTATGAACACCACCCAGACCCGGTTACGGAGATAGGACCTGTTACAATTCTATGGGATTACACAATACACACTGACAGAACAATCAAGGCCAACCGCCCAGATATTGTTATTAAAGACCGCAAACAAAAAAAAAGTGCCTTCTTATTAATATGGCAGTATCTGCAGACTGCAATGTATCTTTGAAGATATTCAAAAAGCTGCCAAAATACAAGGACCTTGAAATAGAAATCTCGAAAATGTGGCATATGGGAACATCAACAATCCCTGTTGTAGTTGTAGCCCTAGGACTGGTTGGAAAATATTGCAGTAGACTAATTGAAGGGATTCCTGGAAGTCCATGCCTCAAGGAGATACAAAAAATTGTTCTGACACTTTACGAAGGGCTTTATCTATGTAATTTTTTTTTTGTTTATTGTTTTTTGTCAGTAGAAAGTGTCATCATGCCATTTCTAACCTTAGGTCACTGGGCGGGACCCGGAAAGAAATGTGTAAACGCCAGGAATCAAAGAAAATAAAAATAATAATAATAATAATAATTACTGTATGTCATTCGATAATGTACCCCATTTTTGGATTTAAATTTTTTTAAATATATACAAGGTTTCATCCGTCGTCATCAATTTCATCAAACAAAGTATGTTGATATGGAAAACAACACTTCACCTCAGTCATATAAATGGAGACTATTGAAATAAATGTGAACAGGGGAATATTTCAAGGTAAATCTTTGTCTCCTTTACTATTTTGCATATCCCTAAAAGCATTAACCAGCGAACTTAACAGGACGGGATATGTCTATAAGATATCTCAAAAGAAAATAAGCCATTTATTTTACATGGACGACTTTAAGTTGTATGCTTGAATGACGGTGGGTTGGAAGGTCCCCTGAAAACAGTAAAATATTTCAGTGATGACATTAGAATGGAATTTGGTTTGAATAAATGTGCTAAAGCCACAATTAAGAGGATCACTGCAACAAACCTCATCTATTGGCTTAGACCCAGGTAAAAATCAAAGATTTAGAGCAAGAAGAAGCTTATAAATATCTCGGTGTAAATGAGGGTACTGGAATTTACCATAAAAAACGAAAGAAAGAGTACGAAAAGTGTTCTATAAAATGGTGAGACTGATATTAAGAACTGAATTGAATTCTCAGAAGAGTATGATGACCATTAATATCCCTGCCATGCTAGTGGTTTAATATAGTTTCAACATCTTGAAATGGATTCTAAATAACATCAGACGAATGGATTCTAAAATAAAAACCGTTTCTTTCTAAGCATAACATTCATCGTCCAAAGTCTGATACAGTCTGTATATACATACCACATGAAAAAGATAGAAGAGGTCTTATTCAGCTGGAATTGTCATAAAAGAAAACAACTATTGGCTTACTAACATACAGAGAAACAACAAAGGACTGGATGGTACAATTAGTCAAACAGCATGAAAACAAACAAAAAAAAAAAATCAATCCTGAAAGAAGTTTGTAAATACAAACGAGATTTACAATTGGTAGATTCTGTCAAAAACCAAAACAGAACCCCAAAACCAACTGTTGCATCAAAAATAGGAAAAAATGACAAGAATAAACATATGAAACAACGCTGGCAAGATAGACCTCTGCATGACCAATATCCATAACATGCTAATAAAGTCGATGTTGATAGAGTTAACACTCATCAATGGTTACGAGCAGCTGGATTAAAGGCTGATACGGGAGTCTTTATTCTTGCAGACTAAAGTTTTTTCACTAGGAACTTTCAAATAAATATCATATGTGGATCCAATATGCAAGTTCTGTGACAAGTATCAGGAAACCATGGAACATGTAATATCAGGATGTTCTGTACTCGCGTCATTACGATAGAGTGGGACAATATTTCCACTGGACAATGTGCAAACACTTTGAAAAAGATGTTAACAAACAGTGGTATGAACATCACCTAGCACCGGTTACAGAAACAGAAGACACCACAATACTATTGAATTGCACCATCTTTAAAGACAGGAAGATTGAAGCAAATAGGCCGGACATAATTGTCAAAAGCGAAAAGGAAAAAAAAAAAAAGTCTGCTAATTGATATAGCTTGCCAAGCGGACTGTAACATAGCAATCAAGGAATTTGAAAAACTATCAAAGAATAAAGACCGGGAAATGGAAATAGAAAAAAAATGTGGAAAGTAAAAACAGGACGAGTACCAGTTATAGTAGGTGTGCTTTGAATGATAAAAAAAATAACAAAAAATTATCTTGATAAGTATAGACCACACACTAAGAAGAACTTTGTCCAAGTAACGCTAGTGATGAAATGAGAGTTAGAAAAACAAATCATGAAATGTAGCCATAAAAACACATTAGATCTTCCTGCAGACTCGGTAGGTAATGTGACTATAGCAGAAATGAAAATATAATAATAATAATAATAATAATAATAATAATAATAATAATAATAATAATAATAAAGATTGCAGTAGACTAATTGAAGGGATTCCTGTAAGTCCATGCCTCAAGGAGATACAAAAATTGTTCTGACAAGTACAGCCTACACTTTACGAAGGGCTTTATCTACGTAATTTCTTTTTTTTTTTTTGTCAGTAGAAAGTGTCATGATGCCATTTCTAACCTTAGGTCCCTGAGCGGGACCCGGAAAGAAATGTGTAAACGCCAGCAATCAAAGAAAATAAAAATAATAACAATAAAGCTAAAAATAATGGAAGCTACCAGATTCTTGTAGGAATTTGCAAGAAACTGGTATAAATATCAGCCATACTCGGTTCCAGAGATCGGACCTGTGACCATTTTATGGGACTTTACAATACATACAGACAGAACAATCGAAGCTAATCACGCAGACATCAGGATCAATGACCACAAAAACAGAATGTGCTTTCATATCGACATGGCAGTCTCTGCAGATTGCAATGGATATTTGAAGATCTTCAAAAAACTATCAAAATATAAGAATCTTGAAGTGGAAATCTAAAGAATGTGGCACATGAGGACATCAATAAATCCAGTTGTAGTTGGAGCCCTCGTAATGGATTGAAGGAATTTTCGATAGACTCGTTGAAGGGATTCTTGGTAGCCCATACCTTAAAGAAATACAAAAAACTGTATTCAAAAGTACAGCTCACACATGATGAAGAGCTTTATCGATGTAAAATGTGTGTGATCTAGGATTTTTTTTTTTTTGCAAAAATGCTGTTGAAAATGTCATGAAGCCATTTCTGAACCTAGGTCTCTGGTTGGGACCCGGAAGGAAATTTGTTTGCAATATAGACCAAAGAAAATAATAATAATAATAATAATAATAATAATCATGTGCTTTCTTATTGACGTGACAGTCCCTGCAGACTGTGATGTGGATTTTGAAGACCTTCAATACAAGGATCTTGAAAAGGAAATCTAAAAACTGTGGCAAATGAGGACATCAGTAATTCCTGTTGAAGTAAGAGCCCTCGGATTGATTGGGTAGACTCAGTGAAGGGATTCCTGGTAGCCCATGCGTTAATGATATAGAGAAAAATGTACTCACAGGAACAGCCCAGGCATTAAGAAAGGGGCTTTATCTATGTAAAAAGTGTGTGAGCTTAGAAATATATATATTTTTTTTTACAAAAAAGATCAGTGGAAAATGTCATGAAGCCTTTTCTGACTTTAGGTCTCTGGTTGGGATCCGGGAGGAAATGTGTATACAACAGAAATCAAAGAAAATAATAATAATAATAATGCGATTACTGGTTGCCTTTGTATTAATGAAAGACAGAAAATGGTTCTTGAAAGCACAGCACACATACTATGAAGAACTTTATATAATAATGTGTTTTGATTTTTTTTTGTTTATTTGTTGTTGTTTTTTTTAACAAATGTGCAATGGAAATAGTCTTGATTTCTGGATTGGTCAGTGAAAATGAAATCAAAGGAAATAGAGTTTCAAATGGATTCAGTAATACAAGTACAGCACAATACACTGACTGAAGCTGCAAAATACTTAAAAAAAGAAAGCAAAAACAAATGCCACCGACCAGATACAGAAACAATGGCAAGATAAAGCGCTTCGTGGCCAATACTCTGCCCGTACCAAACAACCTGATGTAGAGAAGGCCCGTGCCCATCAGTGGCTATGTAGTGCAGGGTTAACAGCTGAAACGGAAGGTTTTATCCTTGGCGCACAGGACCAATGATTGTTAACTAGAAATTATCAAACACACATACTAAAATATTATGTTATCCCAAAATGCAGGTTCTGTGATAATTACCCAGAAGCAATTGATCATCACAGAGTTGGCTAATATCTGCACGGGAAGGAAACTGAAAGAAACTGGTATGAACACCACTACGAACAGGTTACAACTCGGCCTTCTTCAGGTGGTTGGAATGTCGAACTGAACCCACTGTGCCATGTGCCCTTAAGGACACATGGCGTTGTAGATAAAGGTGTTGGTTAGATCCAGTGACAGACCCAAAGAGTGTGAGTTCAATACCTGGTTAAGGCAGTGGAGAACTTTCAGAGGGAAAATTAGCAGGAGATAACTGATAACTGACATCCATTAGACATGGCACGTGGAACTAGAACAGTCTACCCCTGCGAGCGTATAAAGGGTTCAGTTCGACATTCCCACCACCTGAAGAAGGCCGGAGCGTACTACGGCCGAAACGTTGTGATAAATATAACAACAAAGATGGGGACAATAGTCCGAATAATGTAAATAGTGAAAGGACACATGGCACTGTGGATAATGGCGTTGAAAGATCCAGTGACAGGACCCAAAGAGTTGTGAGTTCAATACCTGGTTAAGGCAGTGGAGAACTTGGAGAGATGAATTAACAGGAGATAACTGATAACTGACATCCATTAGACATGGCACGTGGAACTAGAACAGTCTACCCCAGCGAGCGTATAAAATGGTTCAGTTCGACATTCCCACCACCTGAAGAATGCCGGAGTGTACTACGGCCGAAACGTTGTGATAAATATAACAGCAAAAATGAGGACAATAGTCCGAATAATGTAAATAGTGAAAAATGTTCTTTTCTAGATACAAGTCCTACTATTTAACCCATAGATGGAGACCCCCCAACGGAACTAACTTGTACTTTATTTTCATAGAACCACAGCAAAATGAACACAAATGTTTCTGTTTTTACTGTATCAGAAATTAGATCTTCAAAAGCTATCAAAACACCAGGACCTTGCCATCGAAATCTCAAAATTGTGTCACATAGAAACATCAACAATCCCTGTTGTAGTTGGAGCTCTCATAATTTTCAAAAAAACACAGATTGATCGAGTTGTTTATTGTTTGAGAAAATAGTTTAATGACGTATCAATCGCCAGTTCTACTAAAATATGGAAATTATCGTATACCATTTATGTGCAACTATGAACAATAATCCTGATAAACATCTTTTATTAAATCCATAAGTTATTAACCTCTTAAAGAAATATTACGGTCCTTGATATTAATTTTTCGATAAAAATAATTCTTACTTTAAATATTTTTACAGATTATTTTTAAATGTTCAGCCAATACAAGGCCCAAGACAGGGTAAATGAACGAGTTGTCTATAAGAATAGGAAGTGTTTTTTTTTCAAAATGAGGTACACCGTATACAAGGCCTGTGAGGCACTCGAGGTAGAGGGTTACAGAGAAATGGAGACAGTTTATGCGGATAGGTGGGGAAGATAACGGTTAGCCCTAGATTTGAACAGGTCAGGATTGTAGTGATCGGGAAAAACAACCAGTCGGGAGTCGGTCCCTTAGAGCAACGGTTCTCCGGAAGGAGCTGCTTGGGTGCAACTTATTTCTCACCAGTGGAATACGGAGGGAATGTGGGTGGTTCCCTACAATAGCGGCTTCCAAATTGATTGATTTGTGTCTTTGACGGTCTACCAAACATTCATAGGTTATTCAATAAAGGACAAGTATATTTTTTGATTGTAAGAATATTTTTGGGGTGTGAATATTAAACTAACATTTTTTTTTTACAAAACAATGATTTTTTCAGATACAAAGCTTACTATTTAACCCATATTTGGGGGAGATTGATTCATACCTTTCCAGTGTAAGTGAATGCTACGAACCCGACTTCAATTCGAACGAGATTGTCCAATTTCTCATTCCGCTTCTTCTTGTATTTCCTTTTCTCCTTGTTGTTGTTGTTTTGATTTACCCGCCACCTCTCATCTTCCTCCTCCTCCTCTTCTTCTACTTCTTCTTGTCCTCTTCTTCTTTTGCTTTTTGTTTTTCGCCTTCTTCTTCTTCTTTTCTTCTGTTTTTCTGCTTCTTGCTCTTTTTTCTTCTGCTTTTTCTGCTGCGGCTTCTACTTCTTTTTCTCCTTCTTCTTCTTCTTTTTCTGTTTTGCTCCTTCTTCTTTTTCTTCTTTTTCTTCTTCTTCTGCTGCTTTTCTCTTACTGCTTCTATTTCTTTTTTTTCTGCTTCTTCAGTTTTTTACCTTTTCTGTTTTTTCTGCTACTGCTTTTTCTTCTGCTACTTCCTTTTGTGCTTCTTCTTCATCTTTTTATGCATGAAACTTATTACCCGAGAATAGGAAAAGATGGCGTCTTTTAAACTAGAACTGTTCAATTTAACTTGATGAAGACTGCAAAAACTCACATGGAATCGATAGGAAAGTAAACTTGACGCAAGAATAGGTACAATTCGAAACATCGTTTAATGTAATATTTATGCCCTATGTCTTAGACAACAGACTGTTCGATATTCTTAAGATAACATTAAAGGAAGTTTCTAAAGCCAACAGTAACCTTATTCCCGTCAAATCAAAGCCGGAAAAAAAGAACAAAATACTACAGGAATAAGAAGCCAACAGCAGTGCGAAATTCAGTTTGTAAAGGCACTCGACATGCGTCAGATCCTGAACGCACATCGTAGAAAAATAATCTTCAGGCAAAACATGGAAGCGTAATCAGAGATTAAAAAAAAAAAATAGGTAAAAGAAAGAAAAAGGTAAGTTATGTTGTTGAGGAACGTTAAATTGAAAAGAAAAAGAAAAAGAACGTAAGATTCTTGTGTTCGACTGTTTCTTTTTTCTTTCTTTCTTTTTTTTTTATTTATGCCATTCTAGAATAATTTCGCTGGTCATAATTCTTGAGACATGACTGGCAGAAGTGAATATTGTATGATGCAAACGTTACAAGAAGCTATAAAAAAAATGTCAGAAAATGAAGAGAAAAAAGACGAAGTATTGGAAGAGTCCGTGAGAACGTGCCGCTCAAGAATGCCCCCACCCCACTTCTCACCAATAAACAAATAAATAAATCAAAGAAAAATAAAAAAAAGAAACAGTCACAAAAAAAAAAAAATACGACAAACATGGGGAACGATCATACCATGTTTTTTTTTTGGTTGTTGTTCACTTTTCCTGTGTTAATTTTGCATTCTTTGCTGTGTTCTGCAGTTGCTTCAACTAAAAAGAAAATCTTTGTCCGTTGAGAGAGATCAGCGAACGTCTTTACAAGCTGTAAATGACAAATGTGAACACAGCCTTCATGGACACTTCTCAGCAGGAACATTTCCGATCTGTCCGAGCTGATTCAATGCAGGTTGCAGTGTTTGCTTATTTGCACATGCTGTTCGCAGTTGGTATTTTTAACCTAAATTTTTTTTTTTTTTTAATTTTTTTATTATGAATTTTTTTGATGTGAAAACGAACCTTTAAGAGCCTTAAGGACACAATTCTCAAACTCCGAAATAAGGAGGTAAAAATATACCTTCCTTTTTCTTTTAATATACCGTATATTTCCGCGTATGAAAAACCTTTAAATCTAAAAAATACCCCCCTCAAAAAATAAATAAATAAATAAATAAATAAATAAAAATAAAAAATAAAAAAATAGCGGGTAATGTAATACAGTCAGTCAATTATGTGCGTGATAATCGCTTAAGCTATCATGTATCTTTCAATACATGACTGACGAGGCAGATTTTTTCCAGCAGTAGTTTGCCATTTCTTTCTGCGGTATACCAGTTGCCATCCAATGCTATAGAACCCGATCTGTCCGGCTATTTACCCATAGCCGGGGGAGAAGAAAAGGCGGATTCATATCTTTCCAAAGTGTAGCATGTAAGGGAATGAAATGGATTCGACTGGAATTCGAACTCGGCTCCCTGATTCCTCAATCCGAGCCGCTATCCATTACTCCACCGTTACGAAAAAACGGACATTAAATCCTGACACTGGTAAGTAGGCTAGTATGCTTGCAGCATCTTTCCCGGGAGGCGAACAACTGCCTCGGTATGGAAACTATGGATGTAAATATTTCTAGCTGACATAATCCACATTCTTAGACTGTACTAGAGTTATAAATGTAATAAAACTATTTTTACTTTTTGATTTCGCATTAAAATGCAGCATTCAAGAGATGATTACACAACAATTTGCAAAGGTTCCGCGGAGCAACACAGACAATTAACGTAGACAAATATTGCATTCTTGATTTTTAGAGCTATGGCGACATTCACATCAATCCTTATTTCTCATAGTAGTGTTAAATAACAACATTTAGGATAATCATAAAATCTATACACCTAATTAAAGTTCATTATCATTCTGGTGTTAAATAACAACATTTAGTATAACACGCAAACTTTATTTTTCAATAACTGTGTTTTAGCGATATTAAGCAACAAAACATTTAAGATGTCATAAAAATCTGTATTTCTCATTACAGAATAAAATCATAAGAAGCCCACATACATCATTAAAAACCCTTCAAAATTATTATGCTCATCATCATCTGATTCAAAGAGATCATCATAAACATTGTCTTTTGTAGTACCTTGATATAGATACCAGTGGGTCGTCTTATATTACGGACTAGCAGTAGAGCCCGGCATTGCCCGGAGATGTAACAGTAAGAGATAGATCAAGTATCGACCATCAAAAAGACTGAAAAATAAAATTGACAAAGATTATTGTTTAAGGTTGACGGACACGCATGTCTTAATTAGTTTTTTTTTTGTTTTTGTTTTTCTTTTACGAATTGTTCAAACCCAAACTCAAACAAAACATTGTTTTCAATCGTTATGAGTCTACCGATTGAATAGAATTTTATTATAAACAATTGTCTTGTAAATGGAATTTTTAAAGCATTCTGAATGTAAAAATAAAGAAAAAAGTGTGCAAGAGAATAAGAAACACTACCTGCCCCCCCAAAAAAAGAAAAGTGAAGTTTGTTGAAATCGGTTGAAAAATGTAGGAAATCCGATCCCACATATAAATGAACACACACACACAAACAAACAACCTGGGTTTTATAAGTATAACTCGAAATGAGTTGTCCCCCTTTCATTCTGGTGACAGAATCATGTTTTATCGTGTTTTCAAATTGATTTCATGCAAAAACAATTGTGTTTTTCCAATTTTTGGCGCTGTCAGAACCACCACAAGGTAATTTTACGTAGTCCTGTGAAGTTTTGTTGAAATCGGCTGAAAAATGTAGGAAATCCGATCCAATATATAAACGAACAGACACACACACACACGCAATCTGTGTTTTATAATAAGTAAGATATCAGGTAAAAATCACAAGAATTTACTAAGATTTTGGTTATCGTCTCATCTCTAGGTCGTCTTATACGAGGAAATATATGGAGGTGTACATCCATAAAGGCACTAAGTTCTTCCAAGAAATGCCAAGCGTTCAGCTAGATGAGAGGGGATCATTACTTCACCTATCCATCAGTTTACATGTGACTAATGTGGCGGAGGATGTCTCTTTAATAGAGGTAGGTTCCCAAACCCACCCACATAGAAGGGAGGGGTGCAATGAATTGTCATCGGCTATTTATGGTCGACGGTTAATGTCTACAAAATAAAATTCCCGCGTAAGAGCAAATGGAATGGTTAAACATTCTTAAATCGCTGCCGTTGGTCAAAATATACGCTTTGTGTGTGTGTGCGTGTGTGTGTGTGTGTGTGTGTGCGCGCGCGTTTCTGTGTAGTGTACGGGTATATAGACGGGTAGGGTATTCACGAATATAAGTGGCCAGCTATATATATATATATATATATATATATATATATATATATATATATATATATATATATATATATATATATATATATATATATATATATATATATATATTCGATATATAGTCTTTATATGTGAAAAACAATATTGGGTAATTTTTTACACTCTCTCTCCGTATATATATATATATATATATATATGTGTGTGTGTGTGTGTGTGTGTGTGTGTGTACAGGGTCCGATGGATAAATTTCTCTCTAAATTACACAAACATGAAAATAACACTGACATCTCATTTTAACGGATATATTTATCAAAATTACACTGAAATATCTTGAAATATTAAAGAGTAAATATATTCATTAAAATCGCTTCGACTACGGCCTTTAGGCAACTTAGGAATCTCCTGCATCTCTTCTGGACGGTCTCCTTGTTTAAGTTGGTGAATGCTGCCATAATCCTTGCCTTCAGTTCATCTTCCGTGTTACAAAGACATGTTGGTCACTCGCTTAACTGCACCACCCCTACGCATAATAATCAAGAGAGTTTCAGTCTAGAGGGTTAGGTGGCCAGATATACGGGGTGATATGGTTGCAGAAATTGTCTGATAGCCATCAGTGGGTTCTCCACCTTGTGTTGTATGGTGCGGAGTCCTGTTGCCAGACATACTCTCTTCCAGCAGCCACCCTCTTGACCCAGGGAAGCACTACCTCATCAACTCACCTGATGTAGGCCTATGTGTCGAGTCTGAGTCCCTCGCCAACAAATTCGGGAATTATTTTTTTATCAGAACAGTCAGAGTGAGTTTTTCGAGCTGCCGCACCTTCGTAATCACCATTAGACTCATCCAGCTCTTTCGCATTTCTCTGCACTGTCCTCAGATTGATACCGAAACACTCTGAAATGTTTGTATTAGATCAGTACAACATGCCCTTTCCAAATTTCTGGCGGAGTCAATTGCGTCATGGTGCTCTTTCTCTCACAGACGGTACCTGACTGACATTACTATACTGTATAGTTGATAAAATCAAAAAGAAAGAAATTCTGAAATTAAAAATCTAAAATGGCGGCAATTTTCCCATCAAACCCCATATATATATATATATATATATATATATATATATATATATATATATATATATATATATATATATATATCAGGTATGCTACTTTTATCGGCAAAAGTACACAATATATATATAAATATGAATACGGAGGTCAAATTCAAGTAGCGACAGTCTGTTTCATCCTTGCAAGGAATCTTTAGGCCATGTATGTTGTGTTTTGGCTCGACTATTTATATATGCTATCCAGTGCTGCATAATACATAGCAACGTCTATTGTATCATCGTGGTGGTTATTGGGTGGGCGGTAACGGTTGTTTTTTAAAATTTTACTAGAAGCTATTGAGTAGATGTAATCATAGATTTTATAATGTCGTTTGTTAACTTATTATTAATTGATTAATTATTGTTGATTATTATTATTATTAAATTTACCTATATTTATGTATTCATTGATGGTTTGTTAATTTGTTTATTATTTATTCCGTTTTAGTTACTTCTTTAGTTTAAAGTATTAGCTTTGTCTTTTTATGTTAAAGTATTTGCTTTTTATATCAGGTTGGTGCAAAAAATAATGTCGTTTTCACACACATGTTACTATGTGAGAAAACGACATTATTTTTGCACCAACCTAATATGTTACCAGTACCTAGATGGGTGATTGCTTAGGTGTTGTTAGCTTCCATGTACTGTAATGGATAATCCTTACAATCTAAAAAAACGAAATGTAAACATCTCTTCTTTTCAAACAGCTTCTTCCCCTGCACTTCCCATCGGTGGAACTCCCTTCCCCTTACTTGCTTCCCCGATGACTATAAACTTCAAATATTCAAGCGTAATGTCAATCGACACCTGACACGCTTAGTTTGTTCCCCCGTCCTTTTCTGTGTCCTTTCCTCAACCACGCCTCTTTACTCTTGTTCTAAATCCTCTTTACCCACTTTCGTGCTAGTGGCACTCTTGTTTTCCTTGGGGTGAATTCCCTTAAAAAAAAAAAAGGAAAAAAATTCTGGCTTTCAATAATCTGCAAAGGGTTGATAACTCGTAGAAAACAAATCAATAAAGTATGATACATTATCAGCGTTGTATACAGATTTTCCAAGTGTAGCTTAGATGTGGCATACGGCCGAACGTATGGGACACTCAGTGAGGATCGAACTCACTGCTAAGTCGCAAATATTCTAACGAGACAAGCTTGCTGATCATTACACCACCTCGAGATGCACACCGGTGTTCCAAGCGTAGCTTAGATGTGCCACAAGGCCGAATGTATGGGACACCCAGTGAGGATCGAACTCACTGCTAAGTCGCAAATGTTCTAATGAGACAAGCTTGCTGACCATTACACCACCTCGAGATGCACACCGGTTTTCCAAGCGTAGCTTAGATGTGGCACAAGGCCGAATGTATGGGACACCCAGTGAGGATCGAACTCACTGCTAAGTCGTCACTGTTCTAGCGAGAACAACTTGTTAACCATTACACCGTCTCGAGGTGCCCATATCACAGCTGTATGTAGTGCATATATTAGGTTGGTGCAAACATAATGTCGTTTTCTCACATAGTAACATATGTGAGAAAACGACATTATTTTTGCACCAACCTAATATTTGCCATTTTTCGGAGGTATATTTTACAAGGTATTGGCTTTTAGTCTTCGTGAATTTGGTGTCATAAGAATTGTGAGTTCAATCTCTGAGCCGGGCAGAGTATAAACGAATCCAGCGGAAACAGAGCAGTAAGTAAAAAATAATAATAACCATTTTTCAACTATTCTGAAGATGCTTCCAACTTCCAGACAAAGGCTAAACCTGAACCGCCAAAAATTGGTATCAGCGATCGTTCTATAGAAACACATTCTCTGTTGTCTCAAATGCATTTCATTCGGAATTTCACTGACAAGTTAATTAGTTTTAGTTTGTCCGGTGAACATTTATTTGTGATTAAAGATCAGTCGGTAATAGCTGGAACGGTTCACCCCAGGCTTCAAGAGACATAGTCTGTTGTTCATTAATGTTCAATGAGAAGCCGGCTTGCTTCATTAATAACGCATCATTAGGGAGCAATAAAAAAAATGAACCGAAAACAGAATATTCATTCTCTATTTTGATTTGCTTACCTGTTACTTGTCGAAATAGCTTTTCGATTTCAGGAGCAAGAAAAGCGATGAGCAAAGATATATACAGATATTCATTAATAGTAGATGCTGAATTCGGCGGAGATAAAAATTATTCTGCAACAATACAAGGCACCAGAAAAGAAGTAAGAAGAAGTTTAAATGTTTATTACTTATTAGGAAATAGATGTGGGCTAAAGGCGTTGGCGACATGTTTAAAAAAAAACAAAAAAACAGCTGATAATGACAATGAAAAGAAAGAAATGGAAGGAAAAAATAAAGCATATAGCGTGGCGGTTACCATCGCGGGAATCGAGATTTCTATTTAATCATTTCACCCCAAGCAAGGCGATAAAGTCACTAAGACGAAATGAGTTACTGAGTGTGAAAGAATATGAAAAAAAGAAAAGAGGAGAGAAATCACTAAAAGAACAGGAATTAAGAAGACAGAAAATAACGATTGATATTGCATTTAAATTTCTGAAGATCAAAATTGTCCAAAAGACAAGAAGACGGAAAAGAGTTCCACAGTTTAGTACTCTTTTCCTTGTTTTTGACGAAGTTTTTCCATTTCTTAATAATCTGCTTAGCTTATATTAGGTTGGTGCAAAAATAATGTCGTTTTCTCACATAGCAACATATGTGAGAAAACGACATTATTTTTGCACCAACCTAATAGAATATATCTTTGGCTATCATTATATATATATATATATATATATATATATATATATATATATATTTGGTTGGACAGATGTGAGTTTGTGACTCTGGGTTTCACGCTTTAGCGACTGACGATCGCAAAAGCGTGAAACCCAGGGTCACAAACTCACATCTATCCAACCAAATATGTTAGCTCTATCTCTGATATTGAACGCTTTCTAATAAGTACCGCGCATATAATATATAAATAATTATACATATATATATATATATTTATTTATATTTATATACACACATTTTTCACACACACACACACACACACACACACACACACACATACATACATATATATATATATATATATATATATATATATATATATATATATATATGTGAAAATATTGTGGAAAATAGGAAAGAAACTGGTTTGGTAAATAATCCAAAGTTCCTTAGTATTTTTGTAATTATTTTTAAAAATAGTGCTCGATACGAAAGTAGAGCATAAATATAATTATTTATTTAAAAATATGATTCCAAATCTCCGTTGACACTCAAGCCAGACTATGCGAAAACTTCCTCCGTCGTAAATTTAGCCACCCCCACCTTACCGTGACCCGGCATCTATGAAAGTAACTCTATACTGATACAAATTATTAACACCCCACCCCTGCCTATTCTAAACAATCCGCCCTTGATGTTACCATGGAAATTTTTGATTTCAATTCTGACCATACTATTAAAACTCGTAAATTTCAGAAATAAGTCATTCCCAAAAAAATTTCGCTGGAAGATGGAACAGAGCCTACTTTAACTCAAGTTAATTCAAATATTATTTTGAAGTTTTCGGCTCTTGTTTTGAAACATGAGACCTCTTATGTAGCGAGTTGGAATCATATTTTTAAATAAATAATTATATATATATATATATATATATATATATATATATATATATATAGATAGATAGATAGATAGATAGATAGATACAGATTGGCAATAAACTTACAATACAGTTACTTTTGTGTTGGTGAGACGGAAAAGTACTAGGAAGAGGAAAAAGGTCAAACAATTATGTTATGATCCCCCCCCTTCACAAAAAAGACGTATTGGGCAAAATTTCATGGAAAAATTAGCTCAAGGAGAGGTGTTATAATGGAATGTCCCACACTCCCTATAGTGATATATAGTGAGCATAGGATATACCTGGGGGTTTGCTTCGAGAATTACTAGCCTACCACCCCATTCCCTGTCTTTCAGTAGTGTATTCTCTTTTACGATAAACCTTTCTTCTTTCATCTACATGCGTGTTGCTGTTGCTTCACTCGAGTACCACCTTTGTCTGTTTGTAATCTCTTTAAGGATACAAAAGTTACTTATATAAAAACCAAAGCATTGAATCAGTATCGGTAATTAATTTACTATTGTTTACCATATCATTTTATTGTTATTAACCAAAATTAACCAGAACTATTTTAATAATAACTTTCCGGACTGTTGATTAATTGCTTTGACGTAATTATTATTGTAAGTAACCGTTTAATGACGTTGTTGCCACACTGTATGTATATTTTTTAATCGAGTTCCCCCCAAGCTACACAGTAAAGCCACTAAAACACAAGGGGGTTACTGGGTGTGAGAGAATTAGCAAATAGAAACATTAATTAAGGAGCGAGAACAAAAGAAGTGTAATCAGTATGAAAGCAGATAGCGATTGACATTGCATTTAGATTTTTGAAGATTAAAGTTGACTGGGACGCAAGAAACCGGAAGAGTGTTCGATACGTGCGAGAGAAGAAACTATTAGCATAGAACTTACGGTTTCATCGATCCATTTCAAGATGATGAGACCTTGACGCTGATCTAGCAGTACACTGAAATTCGTAAAGTCTAGTTACCAAACATCCAGAAAAATTACCATGAAAATATTTATAGAAAAGGCACAGGTAAGCTATGTTATGACGTTGGGAAAATCACAGAAATCGGGATGACACAAGACCACTAATTGCAGATTCGTCTTTGGATTTCATCAATTATTCCTAAATACATAGCAGGTGCATCCCATGTGACAGCGATATTCAAAGATATGGACGAATGGTAGACTTATAAATATGTAAGACAAATTATGTCAAGAAAAAAGACTAGCACGGTATTGTGAACTAACTTTTCTAGCAGCAGACCAATTGATTCAATATAATTTTTCAACTTAATTTCGGCAGAAAATCTTAAACCGATTAGGTTCAACGAGTCATTTTCCTGGAGGTTAGCATCAGCCATACTCATGGAAGGTACAAAAGGGTATCACAGATGATTAATGAGTAGTTTTACAGCATCACTGTAGACATGCCCTCTATCAATGTATGCACATCATTTTGTTGAACAATACATTTATGGCTTAGAAGAAATCTAATTTTATTTTATCTGGTTAACCTTTCACTTTTCCCATATATCCCCATAAACCATGTCTGTTACCACCTTTGTCTGTTTCTAACTTGTCAGCTCAAGATCAATAATATTGGTGATTTTTTTTGGATCAAGAAACTCTGAATATATAGCAAGAGCACTGTACCATATGTGGCAGTAATATTCGAAGCATGGACGAATGTTTGACTTATAGATATGTAAGATAGAATCTGGAGAGAAAAATTGTCTAACATGACACAGTGAACCAATTTTCTTAGCAGCTGACCTAGCAATGGACTCTATATAGTCTTTCCACTTCATGTCAGCCGAAAATTTTAGCCCGAGAAGTCGCAAGGGGCCACTCTCTTGGAGGATAGCATCAGCCTTGCTGATCGAAGGTAGAAAACACTTGGACAATAAAATTATGTATCGTTTCTCTCATAAAATTGTTTTATTTTAAAAGTATTGGTCGAGTGAAACTGTAAAATAAAAAGCAATAGTTTTTAGCTATGTGGTCGACTTCAGATTCCAACTTTATAAATATTTCAATTCACCTATCAAGTATATTTCTAAACTCATTGAGATATTGTTTTCCGAAGGATTTGTATTTATCATTAAGAAATTTTTAGTATGAGAACTCGAGCCATGTTTTTAGATAGCCTCGTCTACACCCTCATTCTGATGTAATACATAATGTCAAACCCGTTCAAAAATGTCTTAACTATCAGCTATATAGAAACGTCTTCTCGGATTATTCAAAATGGCTTCAAGCGAATGTAGGCTGTAGGTATTGAAGTAGAAGCTACAGGACTTTTCGGACAAGTACACTGGAACTAACTATGTGATAATACGCTAAATATCTAAGTGGGGGTTTACTTAAAACGCGATCTAAGCAAAAATCTTAATTTGATCAAAATATCTGAACAGTTACAACTTGTTACAACCGTCATGAATAGAATTAAACAATTTGCTAAACGTTTCAAATTCACCACTGCAAATTTCAGAGCTTGTCAAGTTACTTATGATAACTTCCTTTCGAGTTGTCAAGCCGATGTTCAGTGTCAAGCTTAGAACGAATGCCTGACCCCTGTTTCTAGATAGATAACTCCGTTAGATATTCCTTTTGCATTTGGATGATGAGAGAGCTGGGTTTGAAGCGATCAAGCACAAAGTCACCACCCGAGGGTTCAACGTTTCTCTTCGGTTGATTCAACTATGTAATCTTATCAACACAGTGGTACCAGCGATAAGCATAAAGGGAGCTCAACCCTAAGGTCCTGCGTTCGATGCTTCTAATGTGGGATTTAGCGGATTTTGATCTCTTTCTTCTGTATATTTTGATCTTTCATTTCAGTCGACATCAGGTGACATGAAAGGCTGAGTTAGCGATGACAAGACTGAAACTTGCCAATCAGTTTATAAATTTACTTGTACTAATTTACTTATCCTTTATGAAACCCAAAGGAACGTTAAACACACACACACACACACATATATGTAATACAGAAAATAAATAAGTATTGATATCTATCTATCTATCTTTTCATTCTTTTTTATCGATCTCATTCACTTTATATCTATTTCATTCTCTTTTTATCTATCTATCTATCTATCTATCTATCTATCTATCTATCTATCTCAGTCTGTTCATATGTATCTATGTTTATCTTATATATCTATCTCATTTTGTTCATATCTATCTATCTATCTTATTTTCTTTTTATCCATCCATCCATCAATTTATGTATCTATCGAAATAAATTTTATCTAATTCTATCTTTCTCACTGGGTTTATATCGTCTATTCCTCTTTCGCTTACTCTCCTTGTCTTTGCTTGTCTTTCAGTCTGTCTGTCTGTCTGTCTGTCTGTCTCTCTCTCTCTCTCTCTCACACTCTCTTCTATGGACTCTCTTCGAAACAAACCACCAGATTCCTACAAACATTTAATTTGATTATAGTGTTGAAGGAATGGCCAGAAGTCTATAGATTTTTTAAAATAACTGAATACAGAGAACTCGTGCACACTCCGTGACACAAGATCATCCTCTGGTTTCACGTGTAGAATATCTCTGCCTATAAAGTATATCGACACCAATATATATATATATATATATATATATATATATATATATATATATATATATATATATATATATATATATATATATATATATGGGTGATATGCAATCTTCAAATTGATAAGGGAATATCACTGCCTATAAAGCATAGCAACACAAGTAGAGATATTTCATTATAAATTTTGAGATTACATATCACCTACACATATACATACATACATACATATATATATATATATATATATATATATATATATATATATATGCGTGTGTGTGATAATATATATAAGTGAAAGAAATTATTAGGATGATTTGAGTTAAGTAATTCATCGAGTTTAGAAGAAACCTCAAAAGAATGCAGAAAGCACTGGACGGCCGTTTCGTCCTATATTTGGGACTCATCAGCAGTGCGCATCCACTACCGAGAATTGAAACCCTGACAGTTATGTTATCAGGCGAACGTCATACGAAGAGGTAATGAATGAGATTCGATATAGCCCGGCTCTTCACAAATTCCGTGGGGTAACTCATCCGGGTTTCCCTAACCCAAAGGACAGTGACCCCACAACCCACGACTACTATCCCCAAGCCTGTCATAACAGAGCATTAAAAGCCGGTTCTAGCAAGGTTATAGAAGTGAAAGAAATTATTAGGAGGATTTGAAATAATCATAATTAAGTAATTCATCGAGTTTAGAAGAATCCTCAACAGAATGCAGACCCCTAGACTCGAGGAATTACTTAATATATATATATATATATATATATATATGTGTGTGTGTGTGTGTGTGTTTGTGTGTGTGTGATAAAATATTGTTTTAAGGTATTGTATATATATGGGTTTAAGTGTTCAGAGAAAAATCGTATGTAAATATAAATAACTCTTGTACAGTAAAAAGCTATAGATGTCAGAAACAAAAAATATCCAAACTGACTTTTTCTTTATATTTTTTTATCTTTATTAAATTGCAATGCGATAAAATAAAGTGCAGAACATTTCTTTTGTAACAGAAAATATTTTAAATCTACAAAATGGCGTGAGTGGGTCCACGAATTAGTTTTTATATCCCAACCAAATTGGTTTTTCGTTTCTAACTTTCTTTTCCGTTTACTTTTCTTCGCCATTTTTCTTATGAACAGAATATCTTTATGACACTTGTTATAGAAATGTTCTAATTCAAATGTGTCATTTATTTTATTCGACACCTCATTTAACTTGTTGATAGCTATGTATTTCAAGCATTAAATTGAAAGTACATCACTCAAAACTATTTACAGTTAGAAATTTATCCACTTGTTAAATAGATCTGTTCGAACGAACTAGGAAATTGATCACACGCTCAGAGTATGTCTACAATAAAAGATATTGTTTGTCTACAATATAACTGATCACATGCTCACTGTATGTCTACAGTATAGATATAGTATGTCTACAATATAACTGATCACGCGCTCACAGTATGTCTACAATATAGATTTAGTATGTCTACAATATAACTGATCACATGTTCACTGTATGTCTACAGTATAGACATAGTATGTGTACAATATAACTGATCACACGCTCATAGTATGTCTACAATAAACCCTTCAATAAAATAGAAAGAGAAAAAGAGTTTGAAACAAAGTATACTGTCACATCAAAAAGATTGATTCATTAATTTTTTTACGGTTTATCAACCTTTTGCAATCTTACAATCCCTTCAATCCCTTTTGCAATCCCTTCAATCCCTTTTGCAATCTTACAATTCTTACAATCCCAAAATATATTTCGGCTTAAAATAATTAAAGCCGAAATATATTTTGGGATTGTAAGAATTTTTTTTTTTTTAGAGAATTACAAATTCTTCTGTTCACAATATCTCAATTAGTTTGGAAATATACTTGATAAATGAATATTGAGCTGTTGGAAACAGGTGTCGACTCCATAGCTAAAAACTCTTGCTTCGTGTTTTACAATTTCGGTCGACCAATACTTCTAAAATAAAAAAAAACTTTGTGAGAGAAACGATCTATAATTTCATTGTCCAAGTGTTGATAACAGACACGGAATGAGAAATACAAAAAAACTCTGCAGAAAGTAGTAAAGGAAAGCAAGAAGAAAGGACTAAGCACCAATTACAAGAAAACAGACAGCTGTCATTAGAATGAACAAACAGCCTTACATGCAAATTACAAATATCAAAATGAAATAACGACGACAATTTAAATATCTGGGAAACTTTTTTCATACAAGACGGAAAATATCACCCCGAAGTCCGAAGGTGCATTGAGATAGCGAAATATGCCTTACAGAAGCTAAGCACCGCATTAAGAAACAAAGAAGATAGTACCTCACTGTTATGTAATATCGATGGTAGTGAATGCTAGAAAATCTTCTCAAAGATGAAAAAGAAACTTGATGTAACAAAAATGCGGCTCTGCAGAAGGATGCTGAGAATACCATGTACAGAACGTGTGAGCAACGACGAAATTTTAGAGAAAGTTGAAACAAAAGGGACACTATTGCTTAACATCACAATTAGATAGTTGCAATTTCTAGAACATATAATGAGGAAAGACGGATCGGAAAATCGGATACTCACAGGACAGATGATGGCAGAAGGGATAGGGTAACAACGCATACTCTACCTTAAGAGGTTAAGTAAATGTCATGAATGATGTAAGTCTTGATACGCCGTCAAATGAACCAACACTGTCCTCTTATATGACAATGAAATTATTATTTTCTTACAGATGAAGAACAGGCTTGAAGCAACAGAAATATGGTTCTACAGAATTCTGAGGATACCATGGACCGAACATGTGAGCAAAGACGAGGTTTTAAAGAAAATAGAGACAAAAAAGACATTTAACATCAGTTGAAATTTCTAGGAAGCATATTGAGGAAAGAGGGCTTGGAAAATCGGATACTCACAGGACAGGTTGAAGACAGAACAGACAGGGAAACAACGCATAACCTACCAAGCAGGCCTAAGTAAATGAATGATGAATGCTGTAACTCTTGATAGGCCTTCAAATGTACCAACCCAGTCCTCCTATATGGCAATGAATGCTGGACAATCTCCTTACAGATGAAGAACAGACTTGAAGCAACAGCAATATGGTTCTACAGAAAGATGCTGAGGATACCATGGACCGGACATGTTGGCAACGACGAGGTTTTAAAGAAAGTAGAAATAAAAAAGAACACTTATAGTTAACATCAGGAAGAGGAAGCTATTTCTGGGGCACATAATGAGGAAAGAGGGCTTGGAAAATCGGATACTCACAGGACAGTTTGAAGACAGAAGAAATAACACATAAACTACCCCGCAGGCCTAAGTAAATGAATGACATGAATGTTGTAACTCTTGATAGCCCTTCAGATGTACCAGCCCGGACCTCCTATATATGGAAATGAATGCTGGACAATTTTCTTGTAGATGACGTCGATATCAGAAGTAGCAGAAATGTGGTTCTACAGAAGGATGCTCAGGATGGGCTGAACATGCGAGCAACGATGGAGTTTTAGAGAAAATGGAAACGAAATATCACTTATACTTTACATCAGGATGAGTCAGTTGAAATTTCTAGGGCACATAATGAGGAAAGAGGGCTTGGAAAATTCGATACTCAGAGGACATATTGAAGGCAAGAGGAACAGATGAAAAAGAAAAGAATAACCAGCTTAGTGAGATTAAGTAAGTGGATGGTTGATCAAGATGTAGGAGAGATAAAAAAAAAGTAAATGTTTATTAAGAGCCACAAATGACAGGAAATTGCGGAGAGCCATGATCGCTAACATCTTGAAGGAACAAGGTACATATAATAATAATAATAATAATAATAATAATAATAATAATAATAATAATAATGGTACATTGATCCTAAAGCCTGTTGTAGCAACAACTGGGGTATATAAACTTATCAAATCAACGACAAATATTAAGAGACGACAATGCACAAGTTTTCGAAGCAAATATTTACTTAATTCTAATTGTTTGCGAGCGTTAATTTAATTTATATTGCATACCTCCATAAGGAATTTTCACGTTAATTTTTTTCCGTTTCCCCGAAAAGAAAAACTTTATACAGTTAGTCAAGAACGTCATAACTTTCTAGTTAGCCAAATTATATCAGCTCTTGGCAATTCTTCGCTAGCAAATAATCAGATATTGATAAAATATATAAAAAAAGAAACAAAAAAGAAATCCAACACGCAAATATAAGTAAATTTACCAACATCCATTTTCCCCCATACTTACGTCTCTATTTTTATTTAAATCTGTACGTAATTTTTTCTGTAAAAATAAGTCCTAAATTTAATACTGTGGAAGCATATTTCCTGTGAGATATATTACACCATATTAAAGTGTTTTTTGTTTGTTTTGTTTTGTTTTTACGTTTTACGTCGTCATAAAAATAAAGTAGGCTTCAACATCGAATTCCTGTGTAAATTTATAGATGGGAAATTCGTCGGCCATTAAGGTAATCTTCGTTCATCCAAAAATTTTGTAAGTATTTATTCGTTTTTTTTTTTTTTATCGTTTTCTAATTGCAGCCATCTTAATAAATTGAACACATTTCAGAAAAAAAAATCAGCTTTTTACTTATATTCCGTCTTCTCTTGCAAAAGAAAAATATCTCAGTAAATGACCGAATTTGAACCGATGCGATATTCTCGATGCAGAATTCAGTACAGTATATGAAAAATAATTCATATATTAAGGAATCGAACATAGTCGGGATTATCCTTCAATGTGAAGGATAATCCCTTAGCTGTATAGTACTTTCTTCGCCAGGGCTTGGAATCCAGAGAATTCCTTCCCCATAGACCGGTTGCCAGGCTCGTTTATAGAACCCAGTCTCTTTTACTATTTACCTATAGCTGGAGGGAAGAGGGTTGGGTTCATACCTTTCCCATATACAAAGATTTTGGATTTACTCTAATTATACGTGTAAAATACTCCCCACACGATTTGAAACCAGAGATTTCGGTCGCGTATGAAACACGCGACTTACGCATTAATTTCTTTCAGGCCACAAGAATTCTGAGGAGGCCATGGACTGAGCATTTGAGTAATGACGAAGAAAATAGGAACAAAAAAAATTAAACTCGTCATACGAGCTACTTTCGCTAGTTTCCAGACTACACGAATCCCAGTCCCACCCATTCACTGTCAAAACGATTAAATGTGGCCGTCTCTTCAACTCCATTAGCTTCATGTCTCGCACCTCCCATCGGTGGAATTCCCTTCCTATTATATGTTTCCCTGATAGCTATAATCTCCAACTAATCAAATGTA
Source organism: Acanthosepion lycidas (assembly GCA_963932145.1). NCBI lineage: Eukaryota > Metazoa > Mollusca > Cephalopoda > Sepiida > Sepiidae > Acanthosepion > Acanthosepion lycidas. Next base: position 61,098,691 of record OZ010597.1, on the reverse strand, counting down.
ATGTCAATCGACATCTCAAGAAGCCCTGACCTATTCCCTGTCCTTCTCTTCATCCTTTCCTCCATCACGCCTCTTTACTCCCACTCTGTCTTGCGCATTAGTGGTATCCCGCCGTGCTTGGGGTGAAATGATTATATATATATATATATATATATATATATATATATATATATATATATATATATATATATGTTATGGTCCAGCTCCTTGTACCACAGTGATAGTCCAAGGTAGAACCAATAAAGAAGAACTCGAAGGCGGATATGGAATAACACAGATATATTACAAACAGGAATATATACAGAGAGATAGAAAAATGTTAATACGAAGAATCAAGTTTAGTAGTAATTGTCTGAACGCGACTCTGTTCCGAACTGCCTATGACTCGACTGACTGACCCGCTCTGACTGACTGACACTCCTGACAGACTTCACTCCAGACTTCAGACTTCAGACATCACTCCAGACTTCAGACGAAACTCCCTGCTTCCTCTTGAGGCGCAGTATTTATTACGCACGGAATAGTCCATTATGTTATTATGGGTAAGGTCCCATAACAATATATATATATATATATAT
>OZ010597.1:61093113-61095613 GCA_963932145.1 Acanthosepion lycidas | reverse complement strand
AAATTCAGCACGTAAAATATCTTTTGAAACAATGTCCACTGTTTACGTTTCATAATTTTGTGTTTCTTCCGATAGTGATGGACAAACAGAAGATACTACTACTCGTCGTCACACGCAGATACACACAAGAAAAATGTTCGGGCAAATACAGCCATTGAATATTCTGGAAATCCATGAACTGACAACAACAAAGTGTACGACAACAATTTGTTTTTGTATTTTGGTTTCGTTTCAGCTCTTATTATTATTATTATTATTATTATTATTATTATTATTATTACTGTTAGTTATTTCTCAACTTTGCAAATAAATGGAAAGACTAAATGCTTTTTTTTTTTGATTTTCAACAAGGAAAAATAATTGGCCAATCCAGAGTTGGACGGTTTTGAACAAACACGTCAAATTCGTTTTCACATGGAATTTCAAGATTCAGGCGTTTGGAGTTTGTTTGTTTTTTTTCCTGCAATATTTTCATTGTTTCAATTTGCGTCTCGTATAGATTTTTTTATTCCCGTTTTTCTCGTTACTCGGAGAAAAATGTTAATCTAAATAGTTCATGTGACTCTTTATCTGTCTTTCAAAACATTTTCCTCTCTCTCTCTCTCTCTCTCTCTCTCTCTACATATATATATATATATATATATATATATATATATATATATATATATATATAAAATACCTTCTATCATATGTATCTATCTCAGTTGTCCATAATGTATCTATGTCTGTTCTTATCTATCTATCTATCTATCTATCTATCTATCTATCTCCGATAATCGATTATCAAAATGGAAAAAAGCGTAACGCATTTTGTCCCTAGAATTAACTTATACAGTCCCTTATATTAACTTATAGGTTTGTTCGATGGAACCAGCCTTACATATATATATATATATATAAAATACCTTCTATCATATGTATCTATCTCAGTTGTCCATAATGTATCTATGTCTGTTCTTATCTATCTATCTATCTATCTATCTATCTATCTATCTCCGATAATCGATTATCAAAATGGAAAAAAGCGTAACGCATTTTGTCCCTAGAATTAACTTATACAGTCCCTTATATTAACTTATAGGTTTGTTCGATGGAACCAGCCTTACATATATATATATATATATATATATATATATATATATATATATATATATATATATATATATATATGTGTGTGTGTGTGTGTGTGTGTATGTATGCATAACACAAGCTTGAACCTGGACTGGCGTTGACTATCTTCAAATTCGAAGAAACCCAAATAGCATTGTTTTATTTCTTATTCTGTATTTTACTCACATACACACTCACACACACATGCGAAAACACACACGCACACACACATGCACACACACACACATGCACACACACACATCTATCTATCTATCTATCTATCTATATATATATATATATATATATATATATATATATATATATATATAGAGAGAGAGAGAGAGAGAGAGATAGACAGACAGACAGTAACAGAGAGAGGGGAGGCGATATGAGAGAGTGTGTGGAGAAATGTCAGTTACAATTTTACATCTATTTTTATCCATGTTTTTCCTAATCAGCCAATTCCATTTATCTGCCTCTCGGCTTCTTCATAACAATTTACCGAACTGTCTGTCCAAACGACATTAACAGAAATGTCGATATTTCTCCATATTTATTATTCTTGTGCTTTTGGCATTTTCATATCTTGCAAAAAGACGCAACATTTGTGGAAAGTCTTTATCGAATAACGACATCATTCGTTTCACATTCTCTCCTCGAAGTCGGCCATTAAAACGTTAACTAAACTTCATTCAAAAGCAGCTGATTCGAAACCATTTTTCTTTTTCTCAATATTCTACCCACAGGAGAGGCACCTTCTCAAACTTTCTCGTATCTTTTTTTTTAATCTATTTTAAATCAAATATTTTAAAACAGAAGTTACGTACTGACTCTGTTCATTATAGGACGTAGGCATTTTGTGTTTTATTCACATCTTCATATTGTGTATCGCTTACTAATATTGATTTATTTCCTATCATGTTCCGCCATCCATGTTGTTGAGCTGTGTTAATATATATGACCATTTATAGATGTCTGTTTGTTAACATGACCTCACGATTTATATTTAATGCAAAATACTACAAAATATGAAACAACAGAATGGTTTTCTGACAACAAGATTTTTATTTACTTTTTGTGTAATGATGTACGTGCATAGAGGTTACTATTTTCTTACTGCTATTTCCCTTTGACTGAATCAAAGTTTTACTGAGGTAACTGAAATATCTTTATCTGACCTCACAAAAGTTGAATGAATTATAAAGCTGAGAAATGCTGAATAAACTTTGAGCTTTAGAAAAGTATTTCAAAGAGAAAACCTCTTGTTGATGGTTTGGAAATGTATGTTTGTAATGTAGTTTGGAAAATTTCGTGCGCATGCGTGAATATGTTTTATAAGCGTCTGACCGCGCATGGTCAAGACGCCAATCATTTGAGGTTACATTTTCGT
>OZ010597.1:61085613-61088113 GCA_963932145.1 Acanthosepion lycidas | reverse complement strand
CGATTTTACGATACGGAAATTTTTGTCTTTCTCAAAAGTCATGACGTCAGATGTTTGAAAATAGAATTCACTATCTATCTATCTATCTATCTATCTATCTATCTATCTATCTATCTATCTATCTATCTATCTATCTCTAATCTCCTCATATCTATCTATCTAGCTAGCTAGCTAACTAACCAAAATCAATATATACCATGTTTAGACAATTTTACGATACGGGGGATGCGTGCATCGAAATTTTTGTCTTTCTCAAAAGTCATGGCGTCAGTTGTTTGAAGATAGGAAACCGTTCCTGAATTCTCATTAAAATACGTCCACGCCTCCATGCAGACCGCAAATATCAAGCTTATAGAAATGTTTGCATATATATGAATTCGTATTATACACACGCAAACATATATTCTTGTTGATATTCATCATGTGATTATGCTTTAAGTATACGAGTATGTGCACATTTCATTACTTCAAAATATATATATATATATATATATAATCAGATGTACACACACACACACACACACACACATATATATATATATATATATATAAGTGTAATCAAACGTACACATATGTATATATGTATATGTACGTTTTATTACATATGCATACATACGTACATACATATATAATATATATGTGTGTGTGTGTCTGCGTATTTGAATATATATATATGTGTGTGTTTGAATATATATGTATATATATATATGTAATCAAACGTACATATATATATATATATATATATATATATATATATATGTATATGTACGTTTGATTACATATGCATACATACGTACGTACATATATATATATATATATATATATATATATATATATATATATATGTGTTTGTGTGTGCTTGTGTTTGAATACAGTTACGCATTAATAGTGAGTATTGGTAGTTGTCTGTAACCTGCAGGTAAGTTATATTTTCAATACAAACGTGAAAGTCAAAACAAAAGTAAAGAAATAGTCACCAAGACAAAAATCTCACACCATCTTTAGAGAAAAACAAACAATGACAGGAAGTTGTACAACAAAGACGACAATGGCTTTTGCCAATCAACGTTTTCAACCCAATCAAAGACGCGTATTTACAGGCAAGCAAAAATCCCCGTAGCAATGAAAAATTTCCTCTTAAAGTTGTCAATATTGCCATAGAAAATCTTTCCGATGCGACGATATTTAAGTAATTCTTCTTTTATTATTGTTGGCGTTGAATGGAGTGGACTTAATGTAATCGGCACACCGTCTGTCTCTGGCAAAATCTATTTTCGTGTATTTATACCTAACTGCATCTGTTCGGATCTATTTTTCTAGCTTCGTTAGCTCATTTATATCTAATTTTGTTTCTTCTTTTACACATCTATTCTATTTTCGTCTGCTCATATCTCTTTTAATTTATTCGTATCTATGAATATTTGTGTACTTTTCCAAAAAGTGATTTTTCACAAGTTTTCTTTACAAAATAGTTTTCTATTTAATTTACTTCATGAATATATTTATTCGTATTTATTTGCTTAGATGTATTCATTCATATAGAAAGGTCTGAATAAGTTTTGATATTTCTAAAAAAACTATAAATTTTTTTTATTTGTCTGGGTAGATATTTCGTTTTTTTTTTTTTTTTTTTTTTTTATCTACTGGTCTAGGAACATTATAAAGAAATATACAACTCCAGTCGACAAAAACAAGAAAATTAAACTATCTACGATAAAATATTTAAAACTGCTAACTCCATTGCGAACTTAATAACTCACCTGCAAGATCGAAATTACAGAGAAAATATATTATTTACGAATTCACATGTCCCTTAAAAGAACTGTATTGCTGATCAATCCAAATTCATAAATAATTATATTGGATATACTACAACATGCTTAACAAGAAGACTCACATTACATCTCTTTGACTCTAGCTCAATTATAAACAAAACGTTTTAAATTATCACACAACATCTATAACATGTGTCAGGTTAGATTAAATTCTTGACAACATGATGTCTCAGGGCGATAGTGAATGCGTAGGCGACAGGAAGGATATTTTATCATCCGTCACAAATCGGTAGATAATCCCCAAATCGGGTGTAACGGATCTTACAAGTAAACGGAGTTAAATACAAATGGAGACTTACCAAACTCTATCAACAACATACTCGTTGATAATACAGTTATAATAGCCTCATCGACATGTAAAAAAAACTAAAAATAATGGAAAACAGTTATGAACATGGCCAAAATGTGCTGACCGTGTTTGGAAAATAAGATATGCCTATAATTCTAGATTCATACATAAAACAATCTAGGCATTCAGTTAAAAGTAAAAAAAAACATCCTTGATAATGGCTAGAAGTATAGACGAAAGCGCTCGGACATACAAAACTGGACTATTTCTACATAATTTACACTCAGAAGAACATAAGAAAAATTAAGTAAAAAAAAAATTAACCACGTTGTCAGTCGTTTTTATGAAACTTATATATATATATATATATATATAT
>OZ010597.1:61025613-61083113 GCA_963932145.1 Acanthosepion lycidas | reverse complement strand
ATATATATATATATATATATATAGTCGACTCTCCCGTCGAAACGTGTGAGGGTCAAGCAGATCAGTTCCCAGGAAACTGACAGCCCGACAACAGCACATGAGATTTGATTATAGTGGTGAAGGTTTCGTGCAGGACCATCCACACTTTTTGAAGGGCCGAATACAGAGACCTGGTGCACTAAGTGCCACAAGGTTCCCCAAACGACCCTCCGCAGGTTTAGAATTCAGAGTTGTCCTTCTCCTAGACCAGTTGCCATCCAAGGCTATAGAACCCAGTCTGTCCTGCCATTTTACCCATAGCTGGAGGGAGAGGATTCATACTTTTCAAAAGGGTATTTGCACGTAAGTGAATGTAATGGATTCGACTGGAATTCGAACTCGGCTCTGCGATTCCTCAATCCAAGACGCTATCCATTACGTAAGGCGATAAAGCCACTAGGACTGAGAGTAAGAGATTGAAAATACTTTAGTGAGAAGAAATGACAGTAAAGGAACAAGGTTCAGGAAGACTGATGACGACGATTGACGTTGCATTTAAATTTTTGAAGATTGTAGTTGGGAGGGAAGTAAGAAATCGGAATGCAATTTCCACAAGTGAGAAGTGCGAGAAAAGAAACTCAGAACGGAAGAGACGAATGCATCTAGCTGTTTCAACAGTAAAACGGTGAAACCTACTTGCCACTCTAGTTGCATGCTTAAATCCATGCAGTACAGGAACTAGGGAAAAAAATCAATCACATCAGAACAGTCTCCATGGAAATATTTGTAGAAAAGACAGAAGGATGCCACATCACTTCGATGAGAAAGTAACTGAAGTCAATGAGCCAGGTCAGGATCTATTACATTGCAGATCCTTCTTTGAATAAATTTAAAAAAATAAAAATAAAAACATTTGTATGGATAAATGTTGGTTGGATAGTCAGTCACGTGACCGGTTAAAAATGGAGAGAAAGAGACAGTGAGAGAAACAGAGTAAAAAGAGAATGCAAGAAAAGTATGGCAGTGTTGAAAGTATTAGGTTGGTGCAAAAATAATGACGTAATAATGTCGTTTTTTGACGTATTTTTTAACGTCAAAAAAACGACATTATTACGTCATTATTTTTGCACCAACGTAATATTAGAAAGTTGGATATGCCGTTTTAAGCTATTTTAAAAACTGTTATCTTGCCGCCTACGTATCTCTTTGCTTTTGGTGCCGGGCCAATGTTGAGACCGATCCGGACGGATATTCTGTGTGCCAACTACCCATCGTACCAGTTCGGTAATTTACCAATTTAGATGTCCATGCGATGGCAAGGTGTGCAATTTGCATGCGTACGTAAATGCAACCGTTTTACCGACGGCTAAACATTTGATAAAAGAAAGGAAAAAAAAAACAGCAACGTTCCCGATCAACACATGTTCTCGATGCTGGGTAAAGCTAATCGCCAATTTCAGTTGTGTTGGAATCTGTTAATTAAATTTTACCAGACCTCTCTCTGTAAGCAGAAATATTGGTTGGTAGGCTTCAAGGTCTGTAAGAGTTATATTTTGTTTCATATATATATTATTTACATAACTAACTGGCAGGCTTCGCCCGCTCGCTATCGCTTCGCAAAGATATATTCACTAATTGAAATATTTGAAACAAAAATTTTAAATTAATAAATTGGCTTGTTATAGTTAAGGAAAGTTTTACAAATAGATGCCAACTTGTTGTAGGCCAAGTAAAATGCAAATTGCAAATAATTTTCTACTCTATATAAGACAATATTACTAAAGAGGACTATTTTTGATATAAAAATCAAAACATCCTTGAATAAAAGAATACTAATGAAGGACAGTTCATTAATGAAGTAACCTTTTTAGGAGGCACGGTGGGGTAATGGATAGCGACTTGGGCTGAGGTAATCGGAGAGCCGAGTTCGAATCCCAATCGAATCTATTACATTCATTTACGTGCTAAAACCCTTGGGAAAGGTATGAATCCCTTCTTCTCCCAACCCCCATGGGTAAGTAGCAGGCCAGCCCGGTTTCTATAGCCTTGGATGGCTACTGGTCTGCCGAAGATAATGGCAACCTACTGCAGGAAAAAAAATCTGCCTCGTCAGTCATCTATCGAAAGATACATAACTGCATGGCACATAACTGACTGGAATTGAGCTTTTAGTTTGTAAACTATTCTCTCGAGTGGTTTGTTTATTAATTTATCATCTCTCAGTTGCGTCTCTGTCTTCGGGCAGAGTGCGCTCAGAGGCGGCTCGGTCGAAGGACAGTGTCGCAAATTAGGAAAATTATACTGAGAGGTGCCCAGCCCTAGGGGACAGTTGCCAGAGGCCGCGCCCTCTCATTGCGCCAGAGAGGAATCGGTGCCGACGGTTGCGGTGGCTGCAGGCAATTTTTTGTTCCTAGCCCGTGTGTACATACTAGGACTCCCCAAATTAAACCGACCTTGTGCCAAAACCTGACCTCGAGAGTGGGGGTGGGTTAAGTAAATACAAACTACTCTCTTATTTATCATCTATCAGTTGCGTCTGGGCAGAGTGCTCTCAGGGGCGGCTACAGCAAAGGACAGGATCGCAACGGAGGAAAAATATACTGAGAGCCCCGGGGAACAGCTGCTCGATGGCGCGCCCTCTCATTGTACGGGATCGGTGCTCGCACCGACGCCAGCGCAATAATGGTTGCGGGGCTCGGTGAATCTGTGTATACGCGCTCGGGCTCTCCACAATCTGACCATATGGGGGTGTTGAGTAAATACAAATTACTATAAATAACTATAATAAACTTTTTAACCCCAAAATTCGTTGGATAATAGTGCTCCAATTTCGCAGTTATTCATATAGATTCCATAATATAAGTTTTACTTAATTAGCTATGATGTATCTCTAACTCTTCAAATATCGCATGTGTAAATAATGTCTATCTTTCCATCTATACACTATATTAATTTTATCTTATAAATTGCCCCCTGTTCTATCACCCATGAAATAAAAATAATTCTTTGTACGGAAAGTAAGCATCTACGTGCATCAAATCGTCTTTAAATTAAGTGGCAACAGAAGACTTATTGTTGAACTCTTAAAAGGTAAGCTTAAACATTAATTCAATATTTAAACACACCGATCGATTTTGAGTTCTTCTGTAGTTTATTGATGCCTAACGCATCTACTCCTCCCTAGCTATTGTGATGATGGCCAAACCAAGAGTCCTCCACAGGATCTAGCTTAAATTCTGCCTGATAAGACGACTTTTAAGCTAGTTTATACTAAAACGTGCACTGCAATTTTGGATAAAAAAATAAAAGTTACGCATATTGAAGCATGAAAGCAAAGATAATGTCTAGTATAATATATTAATATATATTTTTAACCTCGCATAATCTGGCAACCTTGAATCTGAGTTCAACGAAAATCGTTCCCTGTGCTTAACTTTTCTAGGGCTTTTGAATGAGCTATGAATCATTGAAATCGGACCAGTGGGAGCGGAGGAGTTGCTTGCACATACACACGCACAAACACACATATATACACTGTACTTTATACATATGATTATTAGTTAGTTAATATTAAGTTGGTGCAAAATAATGACGTAATAATGTCGTTTTTTGACGTATTTTTTAACTTCAAAAAACGACATTATTACGTCATTATTTTTGCACCAACCTAATATATATATATATATATATATATATATATATAGTCTTAAGTACCAGAATTGTTGGTTGTTTTTCCAGGTGGTAAAGCCTTTTGGGCAGGCAGGTTTTTGTCATAAAGTGCTCGATATCAAGTTAGGATAGAGCGTCAATAAAATTAATCTGGAGAAATTTATCACTTAGCTGAGTGGTGTTGGTTCAGTTATGACATATTTTCGAGAGCACATCAAGATATCATGTTCATTCTTCAGGGCTTGTCGTCTTCTCTGCTGCAATTTCTCAATTTTGCTGTATTTATGTGTGGGTTGGTGTAATTTGATATCTTTTCACTTAATGGGTGTTTTTGATATTACTTAAGTTCTACAGGTTTTCTGTAGAACCACATCTCTGATTTGAAAAACAAAAATCATTGGTGGAACCAACGGACAAAAACAAAACTTTATCAAGATAGTGTCGAATAAAGACGACAATACTGAAAATAGAAAGAGAAAAAAAGGCCAGAAAACAAACTTATCTACTCAGTAAAGTACTCGAAGCCTAGACCAAGCAAAAACGATTACCAACGTTATACCCTATAAAAGGATGACTCTAGCTGTGATTTGAGTTTCACGCAACGCGATTTTCTGATGACTTGAACAAAAATGGAAGAAGGGCGGGAAGGGTGATCGCTCTAAAGTATCACGGAAAAAATGATTAAAAATAACTACATTAAAAAAAAAAACAAAAAAAAAACGTAGATAGCCACACCTACCTAGGAAAAATATAATAGGCAATAAAAAACTGCTGTGGGTAGGCTGACCTACTAACTGTTGGACTGCAAGATCGCGTTCAATAAAAAAAAAAATCTTTTCATTGCCTATTTTTTTCTCCCTGTGTAGGTGTTGTTTACCATGGTGTTTTTGATGAAAATTATTTTTAAAGAATTTATATATATATATATATATATATATATATATATATATATATATATATATATATAGGTAACTATACACGTTTCGAAAAACCCTCAAATTTTTGATTTGCCAATAATCAAATGAATCTCGAGGGAAAAAAGGTTTTAAAAAAAGAAAGAGCTAGAAACATGAAAGTCTGTCGAAGAAAATCGCACAGATACAGATTTGAAGCCCAAAGAAAAAAAAAACCCTACACGAGTAAACAACTAACTAAAAAGAGCTCAATACAACCGTAGAGCAGACCTAGATAAACCTAGTAATCCAGAGAAACCTAGCCAGGTTTCATCTAAGCGGATCGTCAGGGAAAGTTCCCTGACGATCCGCTTAGGTGAAACCTGGCTAGGTTTGTCTGGCTCACTAGGTTTGTTTATCTATCTATACATACACACACACACACACACACACACACACACACACACACACATATATATATATATATATATATATATATATATATATATATATAAATATGAACTGAGGTTCATTATACACACAGATATACCTACAGTAGTAAAGAAAAGAAAACGAATGGTGACATACACATATTATTCAGGAGGCAATGATCTTTAAACTGTTTCTTCCCTCGATTTCATTCTGTATTGCCAAGAAATCAAACTTTCCATAGATTGATGTTCCGCTAACAACTTATGAACACGTCGTCGCCCTGTTGCCTCGGAGATCTAAATCAGCGATAACTAAATAAAATAAATAGAAACACGAGCAAATTTTAAAGAGGTTTCCGCTTGGTTGAGTGGACACCTTCAAACCCGATGCATCTAAGAAGAACAATCAATAATTGAGAATGAAATACTGAAAGATAAAATGGTTTTTGTCTATGGAAATGCCTTTAGAGAGGAATTAGAAGAACGCTTGGCTTCGAAAGCCTTTTGACTACTGCCTCCACGTTCTTTCCCGCTTCGTAAGAAGTGGATTATATATTCTTTATACTGTTTTGATTTTATTGAGAGTACTTCTTTGCTTCATTTTGTTTATGGAAGGAAAACTTTAGCGAGAAAATAATTCCAGAAGCTATTTCTCCCATTTTCTCCAGTCCGTCGTTTTCTTTTCAGCCTGGGTTTTAGTGTGCGCATAAATTTATTTTGAACACAGTATCAGTTTGTACACTTCTTTGTGTACCGTTTTTATGATTTTACTGTTCGCTATTGCTAGCTTCTTTCAATTTACATTAATATACTGCGTACTTAATGCCGGGATCAGAAGCCTCCTTATTGTGTAATCTTCTAAACTTTGAATCAATTTACCGCCGACTTAATATTGTGAAAGTCCAGAGTTTATTAAATGAACGGGTTTCATCAGCGAATACTGTTTTATTGACCTCTTCTCAAACTATTTATTGAGATTGACATTGATTAGCAGAGGCTAAGATAATCAGAGACGCTATTACGCATAATTTCTTCAGGGAAACACTGTAGGCTTTCGCTCAAACGTTTGCCGAGAGATTTGAAACGTATAGACACTATCCTATTAGGATAATAACTATATGTCTATACTTATGGATTTATTAAAGGCATAGCATCGGGTCGCTCAATGATCTGAATTGAAACATCTTATTATTTATATGAATACAGTAGTTAATATAACGGACGTAAAACAGCAACATATGCAGATGACTGTGTTGGAAACAGACACAGCAAGGAATCTAAAGAAACATATATAGTAAAGGAAAGCAAGAAGAAAGGATTAAACATTAATTGTAAGAAGACACAGTTTATGCTTCTCAGTGAAAGGAACAAACTGAAGTTACCAAATTCAGGCAAGAACAAAAAATGTAAATAGCTAGTGTTTTCACAAAGAATGGAAAATGTAACATAAAAAAGCACATGACTTAGGTCTCTGGTCGGGACCCCGAAATAAATGAATACATACCAGAAATCAAAGGAACTAAATAATAATAATAATAAAAATAATACCAGATAACCAAAAAAGTTCTGTCCGTTTCTAAAGGAAAAAAAGAAAACGCTTCACAGTATGTGTAACTTATATTTAGTCTTCGAAGTAATCGCCATCGGCATCCAACACCTTCTGACAACGTGCCTCCAGCTGTTCAATGCCCTTGCGGTAGAACTCGGGGGGTTTTGACGCAAAGAAGTCTGTGAGGGCTTTGCGCAAGTCTGCTTCATTAGTGAAGGATTTCCCACGAAGATGCTTATCCAGGGAGTGGAAGAGGTGGTAATCGGATTGCGCAAGGTCAGGTGAATAAGGTGGATGGCACAAAGTCTCCCACCCAAGTTGCTGTATGATATCCCTGACCACTCACCGCGACATGCGGCCTGACGTTGTCATGGAGGAAAAGCAAACCTTTGGGATTCACCAGTGCTGGCTCCTTCTGGCGCAATGCCTGTTGCACACGTTTTAATTGCTGCGAGTATAGGTCTCCAGTGACCGTTTGGCCCGTTGGTAGCAGTTCATAATGAACCACTTGACGACCTGGCCACCAGACATAAAGCATAATCTTGTGTGGTTGCATAGGCGGTCTTGCAGTGTGAGGGACAGCACCCTGAGGAGACAACCAATGTCTAGGACGCTTGGGAGTTTCGTACAGAACCCACTTTTCATCACTGGTAAGCACTCGATTGAATAAGGATGTTGTGCGGTGGCGAGAAAGCAGCGATATGAAGGCTGCCACTCGTTGCCCCATGTGGACCTCCAACAGCGTTTGCGGAACCCACTTGCTCAGTTTGTACGTCTTACCTAGGCGGTGCAGGTGAAGTCTAACTGTTTCATCGGAAACGCTAAACTGTCTTGCAAGTTCACCACACGTTAGACTACTGTCCTCTTCAATGGCCGCATTCAGGACTCCCTCATTCAAGACCTGTTGTCGTCCACTACGTGGCTCATCATGGAGAGACAAATCACTTGACTTGAATTTTTGAAACCAACGCCTTGCAGTACGTTCATCCACAGCACTATCCCCAAACGCTTGACATATGCGGCGACTTGATGCAGCTGCTGATAAGCCCACTTTGAAGTTGGAAATAAAACAGCCCCGAACAAGATCTCTAGAAACTTCCATCCTTCTCACAGCCGTCCGGCTTTTAACTGATGTCCCGGCACGGTGAACATGTTTTTTTATAACGTCTGATGTTCCTACCTCCGGTTGTCCGAATTTGAAAAGAATTGCTACATGCATTTCGTATATATTTCACCTTCATTCAATGACTAATCAAAAAACGGACAGAACTTTTTTGGTTACTTAGTAATAATAATAACTAGAAATGCCTGTGAACATTTCACGGTTTTGCTATTTGAATTTTTCAACGAATGTTAATTCTAAACTTACTGATTGAATAAGTACCATGTGGGGGCTACGACAATAAAATATTTGTAGAAATCCACGTATTGTACTGTTAGATATTTGAGCTGAATAAAAAATATTGCAATAATTCTTTTAAACCGGAATGCAGGTCATTAACTAAGAGATACAACGAAAAGATTTGAAATTGACCGTCCGTTCCAATTCTCATAGGAATGACTTAAAAATACGTACCCTTTGAATTTACAGGCATTCCCTACCCACAGATCGCTGAGATCGTATCCCCTTTTTCTACTTTAACACCATTTCTTAGTTTGGGAAATTTCTGCCATATTACTGTTGCTTTAACTTATTGCTTTGTTTTACATATATTGTTTGCTTGTTTAATATTATTTTTGGTCCTGTGTTTTTCTTTCCCTTTTTATTGTTTATTGCAAAGTATGTCAATGTTGTTTGTTTGCATTTCTACCAATTACATTTAACCATGACCACTTACTCTAGATTGGTAACTTTTTGTCCATTTCACTGAAGCAGGCGTTAACCATATGAGAGCATTTTCGCTTCCATCTTTTCTTTCTTTCTTTCTTTTACTGAGATAAAAGAACGTCGCTGTTATGTCTTTTCCTTTCCTCTCGATCAAACCGAAATAGTCCATTAATTACACGATATCAGCAGGTCGTAAATTACATGCTAAATAATTAAATATCCAACTAAGAAATTAAGAGACAAGCAGAATTATAATACGATAACAGTTTCATTTTCGATTTTCTAAACAACAAAAATTACATCACTTAGCGTCTTCCATAATTTCCTATCCTTTACAAAGCGTTGAAATTTAAAGAAAAAACATGCAGCACAGTTTCGCGGACTTTGAACAACCATCGTATGCACATTAAACAACGTCATTAAAAGAACTATCAATAAAATTTCATCATTGCACGTAAAAAAAAAAAAAAAAAAATAAAAATTCAAAAAAACAATAAAAATAAATAAATAAATAAAAGAATAGCTAAAATTAGTAAAATTAATAAATTTAGAAGACCGGTAGCATTGGACAAGGCGGTGTGCAGAGGGACTGATAAGAGTTATTTACACAGTTGCTGAAGATGGCAAATCACGATGAATTCAAGGCTACGTTGAAAGAGTTCTGATGATGACGATGATGATGATGACGACGACGACGATGATGATGATGATGATGAAAAATATTTGTTGATTAATCCATAGGAATAAATCATGCAAAAATGAAATAAATTATAAATTTAATCCCACTATTTCGATAAGTTCGTCGTCTGGAATATGATCCGTTTTAAATTTTATTGGAATGATCATTAAAAATTAAAATTTGCTGAACAATCGTAATGTCGCTTGTGTGGAATTACTACACGTTATCTGCCAGAGTTTACGCATAACTCCCGTTAGGTGGCGTGATAATCATGTGTAAAAAAAGAACGAAAAAGTTAAGAGATTAGCAGCAACTGTGTGTGTGCGCACGCGCGTGTGATTATGTTTGTGTGTTTGTATTAGAGAAAGAGAGAGAGAGAGAGGCTAAGAGAGAGAGAGAGAGAGGGTAAGAGAAAGAGAGAGAATGTGCCACGTGGTTTAGTGAAGAAGTCCGCTTGCCCAGCTTGCGTTCGTTTTCTACCTATCACATCCTGTGACACATAGATAAATAGATAGGTAGGTAGGTACATAGATAGATAGATAGATAGATAGATAGATAGATAGATACAGAAACTGTGATATATAGATATGAACAGACGGTGATATATATATATATATATATATATATATATATATATATATATATATAGAAAGATAGATAGATAGATAGATATAATTTCGATAGATAGAGACTACAATAGATAGAAACGATACGATACATAGATAGATTGATAGATAGATAGATAGATAGAGAGAGAGACTGTGATATATAGATATGAACAGACAGTGATATATATATATATATATATATAGATAGATAGATAGATATATAGATAGATAGATATAATTTCGATATATAGATAGACAGATAGATAGAGACTATGATAGAGAGATACGAAGAGAATACGATAGATAGATAGACAGATAGATAGATACAGAGACTGTGATATATAGATATGAACAGACGGTGATACATATATATATATATATATATATATATATATATATATATACATATAGATAGATAGATAAATGGATAGATAGAGAGATAGATAGATAGATAGATAGATAGATAGATAGATAGAATTTAGATATATAGATAGACAGATAGATAGAGACTACGATAGTAAGATACGAAGAGAATACGATAGATAGATAGATAGATAGAGAGAGTGTAATATATAAATATGAACAGACGGTGATATATATACATATATATATAGATAGATAGAAAATGTGCCACTGTTTGGTGAAATGAAGAAGTCAAGTTTGCCAAGCTACTGTTCTCCTGAAGGCGATGATTGCACTCGCGTTTTCTACCTACCGCATCTTGAGAGAGAGAGAGAGAGAGAGAGAGAGAGAGAGAGAGAGAGAGAGAGAAGGGGGGGGAATACGCCACATCGTTTGTTAAAATTAAGAAGCCATCTTGCGCAGCTATTGTCCTACTGGAGGTGAATATTGCACTCATTTTCTACCTGCAGCATCCTGTGACAAAGAGTGCGGATGTTTGTGTGGGAGAGAAAGAGAGAATATCTTCTTTCCGTTTATACCGTTGGTTACCACGCCACCTAACGAGGTTAAGCAGAATCCACTGGAAGATTAGGTGAGGTAAACGGCCATGAGCATTAAGCATACATTGATATATGGGCAGTAGATTTTGAATATTGTACATTAACCTCTGAGCACACCTATTATCATTAAGTGCCTATTCATACATTTTGTTGTTAGTAATATATATATATATATATATATATATATATATATATATATATATATATATATATATATATATAATTACTCCCTGGCGGGATTTGAACCTGTGTGTCACGGGGCAGAGAGAGCTACCTTTAAATCCAGCACCCTCTAAACAGTTGAACTACAGAGGACCAATCGGTCAGCCAATGGCGAATTTGTAACTTTAAGTGAAACTTCTCTGTCATAGATCTCTCGAAATTTGGTCTGTTTACGTTAGGAAATGATACCGTGCAAATTGTGAATTTTTCGGGATATCTATGACGAGAGAAGTTTCGCATATATATATATATATGTATATATATATATATATATATATATTTACTAATTCAAAAATATTGTTCCATCGCTACACAGGAATTACCATGTTTCAAAAACAGAAACTAAAACCTTAAAATTTAATTATAGAATTATATTTTTAGAACTGTTTCATTTTCAAGCGAATTTTGGAATAACTTATTTTGAAATTTACTGAGTCTTATAAGCACATACATTCCTAAAATTAGTTTCTAAGGATACGGGGGAATTCAATCATTTTGACAAGGGTTGGTAGTGAAATTGAATTTTCACTGGCAACTATTGTTTCAAAATATAAGTTATTTCGAAATGAGGTTAAGTTATTAGGTTGGTGCAAAAAATAATGACGTAATAATGTCGTTTTTTGACGTTAAAAAATACGTCAAAAAACGACATTATTACGTCATTATTTTTGCACCAACCTAATAAATTAGGGTAGAGGTGCCTGTTCAACAAATAATGACATCCGTTTTTCGCATGTTGTCTGTTTTTTATTTCCAATGATAAAAAATCAATGTTTTTTTAAAAAAAATAATAATTAATTAGAACATTGGAATATAAATCTTACTGTTCTTTCTCTTTATATATATATATATATATATATATATATATATATATATATATATATATATATATATATATATATATATATACCTACCCAAGTATATAATTGGTGTATACGGAATAAATTCAAATAACCAACAATTACATTTTTTAAAAGAGTGCTCAGTACAGAGTAGAGCGAATATAATTATTTATTTAAAAATTATAACATGGTGTTGTCTTATCAAGTGATCACTTGATAAGATACCAGAGGTGTTGAAACAAAATGGCTTCTTTTTGTAGTGATTTTATTACATATTTATGTTATCATTTTTAAATAAATAATTATATATATATATATATATATATATATATATATATGAAATGAGAATATAAATTACAACGTTCATAACATTAATTTAAAATAGGGCTCAATCGAATCCAATAGTAGAGCAATATTCTTTATTATAGGATATTACATTCATGCATGTTTGAATGTAATCTCCTATAATGATATATATATATATATATATATATATATATATATATATATATATATATATATATATATATATATATATATATATATGTATGAGTAGTTATTTTATATATGTATATATACGTAATTCGATAAATGTACGGTCCTGGATGTGTACACATACAAATATATACAGAATACGTTCAGCCATGTTTCCATGCGTATCTATTTTGAATGAATGAACACAAGGGAAAATAAAATTCGTGTGGGTGTGTGTTTTACAAATTATTTTCTATTTTGTGAAAAATGCAGAATATATTAGCTTCTTTTCTAAACTGTTCTTTCTTCCGCCCAAAGGATTTGGCATCTTTTTAAAAGGTTTGAAAGATAACTAAAGACGTATTTTCAAAAATGCCAAGCATGCATTATATATTTAATATTTTTCTTCTTTCTACACTATTTTTGAGCGGAAAGAAAAAAAATATTTAAATGACAGTTCGGTGGTTTGTTCAAAAGTTAGAAAACGAGAGAATAAACATTTGGCTCTGTTTTTAGTTTTCGTCTTTTCTTTTTTTTTTTCAAAAATGTAAGTAAAATTGGATTTCGCCCCCATAAAAAAAAAGGTTGAAAACTTTTACCTTTCCAAATTCAGCTCATAATAATCGAATGTATTGAAGAAATCGCAAAGACTTACCTGAAAAATACAAAGAGAAAATATTGTTATGGTTAGATTAAGAGGATTGTGTAGGTATTTTTTTTTTTGTTAAAAAAAAGAAGCAATTTAAAAATCAAAAATCTGCAAAAAAAAAAAAAGGTTTTTCATATAGGACGTCTTTCGCTTATATATATATATATATATATATATATATATATATATATATATATATATATATATATATATATATATATATATCTTTTCCTTTTTTAAATACACTTCAGCATTGTCCATTATAATGCGGAAGGCTGTTTGCTAAGGAATGATAAAGTTGATGCAAATCTTGGGGAGAATTTTTTAAGAGATAACAGCGTTGACATATAACAGAAGTTTCATCATGTACAAAGCCCGGGGGCCACTCAGGGTAGAGGCTTACATTAAAGAGTAATTTATACAGATAGGAGGGGAAGATAACGTTTAACTCTTGACTTGGACAATTTAAAATTGCTCTATCGCTATTTCCATGGAAAGTTCTCAGACGAACACCATTCCTTAGCTCCACCAGTTCAACACTTCGCGGCTAAGGCCCACCATACCACGCATATTGTAGCGGACCACACTCATTCCCTTCAACTTCCATTAGTGAGACGTAGGTTCCACTTGAGTAGATTCTTCCCACTAACCGATACTTTGTGGAACCGACTCTTTGGAGTTTATTCCACAGAGCAGTGGTTCGTGGGAAGAAGCTGTTATAGTGGAACGTTCTCGCTGATGGAATACAGAGGAAATGTAAGTGGTTTGCTAAAATGTAAGTGGAATGGCGGGTACCAAACGTGAAAGTTAGACCTGGCAGAACCAAAGAATGTAGATCGTCCGAACTACTTTCCATGGAAGTAACGACAGAGCAGTGAGAAACTCGCCACCTTCCACCAGTGAGAAAGAGGCTGGAGGTTGAAAAATATTTCTCCTCCGACAAGGATTGTATATATATATATATATATATATATATATATATATATATATATATATATATATATAAACTTATATATATATATATATATATATATATATATAAACTTATATATATATATATATATATATATATATATATATATATATATATATAAATATATAAACTTGTGATGAAAATTTCTCCGATTGAACCAGTAGAGAAGACAATCAAAGCAATTGCTTTGATAAAGTCCACAGAAAATATATAAACTTGTTGTGTATGTGGAATTATCCCTAGCTTTATTTTTTATTTCAATGTGTTAAATGAAATTCTGGAGTGGGATGGGCCCCGCCAGATTAAAAAAGCCCAAGGCTCGCCACATCATGCGCACACCAAGAAACCATTCCCGGAGACCCAGGATGGTAGAGTTGGGTGGGGGTGAATGGCGAAAGAAGAAGAAGAATTTAAAATAAATATTTTAATAGCTTTACTTCACATCTTATGTAAAGGCAGAGTTGTCGCCATCGAAAATCAATAGGCTGCCATGAAAAGCATTCAATGAGTATTTGTTCATCGTTATGTACTCAGTGAAGTTTCTCTAGTAGACTGTGTTGATCGTGAGTAACTTATAGGCAATGTCATCATATAGGGTCCGGAAAAAGCAGCTCCCACCATATCTGCAGAGAAATATCCAGAATGTTTACCCACCAGAAATAGCTTCCCCATAATACAAGGTAACTAAAAAAGTTCTGTTCGTTTTTAAAGGATAAAAAAGAAAACGCTTCACAGTATGTGTAACTTATATTTAGTCTTCGAAGTAATCGCCATTGGCATCGAGCACCTTCTGCCAACGTGCCTCCAGCTGTTCAATGCCCTTGCGGTAGAACTGGGTGGGGTTTGACGCAAAGAAGTCTGTGAGGGCTTTGCGCAAGTCTGCTTCATTGGTGAAGGATTTCCCACGAAGATAATTATCCAGGGAGTGGAAGAGGTGGTAATCGGATGGCGCAAGGTCAGGTGAATAAACTGGATTGAACAAAGTCTCCCACCCAAGTTGCTGTATGGTATCCCTGACCACTCGCGCGACATGCTGCCTGGCGCTGTCATGGAGGAAAAGATCACCTTTGCGATTCACCAGTGCTGGCTTCTTCTGGTGCAATGACTGTTAAACACGTTTCATCTGCAGCGAGTATAGGTCTCCAGTGACCGTTTGTCCAGCTGTTAGTAGTTCCTAATGAAACACTTGACGATCTGTCCACCAGACACAAAGCATAATCTTGCGTGGTTGCATAGGCGGTCTTGCAGTGTGAGGGACAGCATCCTGAGAAGACAACCAATGTCTGGAATGCTTGGGAGTTTCGTACAGAACACCCTTTTCATCACTGGTAAGCACTCGATTGAATAAGGATGCGGTGCGGTGGAGAGAAAGTAGCGATACTCAGGTTGCCACTCGTTGTCCATTGTGGACCTCCAACAGCGTTTGCTGAACCCACTTGCTCAGATTGAACGTCTTACCTAGGCGGTGCAGGTGAAGTCTAACTGTTTCATCAGAAACGTTGAACTGTCTTGCAATTTCACCACACGTTAGACTACTGTCCTCTTCAATGGCCGCCTTCAGGACTCTGTCAATCAAGACCTGTTGTCGTCCACTACGAGGCTCATCATGGAGAGACAAATCACTTGACTTGAATTTTTGAATCCAACGCCTTGCAGGACGTTCATCTACAGCAATATCCCTAAACGTTTGACATATGCGGCGACTTGATGCAGCTGCTGATAAGCCCATTTGAAGTTGTAAATCAAACAGCCCCGAACAAGATCTCTAGAAACTTCCATCCTTCTCACAGCCGTCCGGCTTTTAACTGATGTCCCGGCACGGTGCGCATGTTTTTTTATAACGTCTGATGTTCCTACTTCCGGTTGTCCGAATTTGAAAACAATTGCTACACACATTTCGTATATATTTCAACTTCATTCAATGACTAATCAAAAAACGGACAGAACTTTTTTGGTTACTTAGTAATAATAATAACTAGAAATGCCTGTGAACATTTCACGGTTTTGCTATTTGAATTTTCCAACGAATGTTAATTCTAAACTTACTGATTGAATAAGTACCATGTGGGAGCTACGACAATAAAATATTTGTAGAAATCCACATATTGTACTGTTAGATATTTGAGCTGAATAAAAAATATTGCAATAATTCTTTTAAACCTTGTAGTAAGAGATTAGTCTTAATGGTGTATTAATCTAGCCGATGTCTTAATAATGTTGAAAGTTGTACATGTGGGAGGTTTCTGCCGCATCCTGTCTAACTGATATGTATTTATATATAAACTTGATGTGTATGCGCAATCATCTCTGGCTTCATTTAAATGCGTTATTTAAATAAACATTTTAAAGTCTTCACTTTACATCATTTTACGTTAAGACAGAGTTGTCGTTATCGAAAATCAATAGGCAGCCATCAAAAGCATTCAATGAGTATTTGTTAATGGTTATCTAATCAGTGTAGTTTCTCTAGCAGACAATGTTGATCATGGGTCACTTATCTAGAGGTGTCATTCAAGTAGACAGGCCAGACATTCGTATGTATGTCAGGTTAACGCCTTCTCGCCATTCTACCCTGCTTATAAAGTGGGTAATCAAAGGTAAGAATAAGTATTGGAGCCATTCGCTTAGGTATTGATTGGTCGAAGTTGTAGATAAGTAGTGAAGAAAGAAATTGTTTAACTGAAGAGTTTGACAAGGAGAGTCGTTGGCTGGCTAGATTATCGGTCTAAAGGAAATGGAATGGAAAGCGAAAAAGGAAAAAAAGGATTTAACTTCTTGATCTTTCGTCTTTTTTAAATAAAAAACATTGTTGATTAGAATTGGCGTAAAGAGCGAACCTTAAATAATCGTGTAAGATTTGATATAATTAAGATAATTAGATAGTGAGAAACTACTGGCGATCATTTCCTATATACAGTACCGTACGAAAGTAAATAATCGGTTTAAACTATTGTGAATTTCTAATCTCATAAGCGGATGTCTCGCGTCGCTTTTTCCACAATTGAAATCTTGGAATAATAATAAAACTAGAATTAACAACAACAACAGCAGCAACAACAGCAGCAACAACAACAACAACAACAGCAACAACAACAACAACAACAACAACAGCAACAACAACAACAACAACAGCAACAACAACAACAGTAATAATAATCAATCTAAAAAATTTGGCACTTGGGAATACCAAAAATCCCTGTTGTAGTTAGAGCCCTTGGATTGGTTGGAAAAATTCCAGTAGACCAATTAAAGGGATTCCTGGAAGCCCATGCATTAAAGAAATACAAAAAAAAAATGTTCACGCGAGTACAGCCCACACCTTAAGAACTTTCACGGTATTGGCACACAGTGAATATAAAACCCGGCATGACAGAATTGGCTAATATCTGCACTGGAAAATCTGCAACTTCTACGGGAAGGAAAATGAAAGTAAATTAGTATGAACATCACCCAAATCCGCTTACGGAGATAGGACCTGTTACAATATTATGGGACTACACGATACACGCAGACAGAGCAATCGAAGCTAACCGCCCAGACATTGTTATTAGAGAACACAAACAATTTAAGTACCTACTTATTGATATGGCAGTCCCTGGAGACTGCAAAGTATCTTTGAAGATCTTCAAAAAGATATCAAAATACAAGGCCTTGAAATAAAAAAATGTGGCACATGGGAACATCAACAATCCCTGTTGTAGTTGGAGTCATCGGATTAGTTGGAAAAGATTCCAGTAGACACATTGAAGGGATTCCTGGAAGCCTATGCCTTATAAAAATACAAAACATTGTTCTTACGTGTACAGCCCAGAACTTACGAATGGCTTTGTCTATGTAAATTTTTTTAACTTTTTTTTCTAACCTTAGGCCTCTGGGAGAGAACCGGAAAGACATGTGTATACATCAGAAATCAAAGGAGATTAATAAACATAATAATAAAGAATCTGTAATTAAAGGTACAGAGAACAAGACTATATGAAAAGCGTTGTGGGCTCCATCAAAATAATATATTGCAAACGAACCTCAAGAATTTTTATAGGTAAAATTGGAGAAGCTGTTATAGAAGTCACACAGCCACCATCTATTGAAGAAGCCCAAACATTTTGTGAGAATATTTGGAGAAACCGAAAGGAATATAATTCCAGTGCAGAATGGATCAAAAGAAAGAATGAAGGATAAACCTGTACAAGAATGAGTTAATATAACCAATGATAATGTTAAGCAAGTTCTAAAAAATCCTCAAAATGGAAATCCACCAGAAAATGACAAGGTATTCAATGTTTGGCTCTATAAATCTGTCATCAAGCCATAAAACCTTTACACAAACTTTATCAACGCTAATTAATAACCCTCGTGAAATTCCAGAATGGATCACTGGAGGTATTACATGTCTCCTACCAAAAACAGGTGAAGCAGATGAACCGAAAAATTATAGACCAATAACATGTCTGTCCACCACATATAAATTCATCACGTTTCTCCTGATGAACTGTACTTACTATTTTCTCAACGAAAATAACAGAGACCGTCAGGTCGAATCCATGGTCGCGTATTTTAACTGACCTCCTGATTTTTAAACTTAAAGATCTACATGTTATTTTTATTTATTTTTTCTCACGTATATTGAGCACTTTTAATACAGCTGTTACCTGGACTGATTCAATTCTGACCATTAGCTTCTCTCACTTTGTCTCTGTCTTTCTCTCTCTCTCTCTCTCTCTCTCTATATATATATATATATATATATATATATATATATATATATATATAGATAGATATATTTATACACACACACACACACACATATATATGTATATATATAGAAAGAGAGAGAGAGAGAGTTACTTATATGAGTGTATTTGTGTATGTCTGTTCATATAAGCGATGACAAAAATTGGATACACACGTGCCTATACAAATATGCACGTCTTTATTTTTACCTATGTACGCATCAATAGCAAATTCAATATATATATATATATATATATATATATATATATATATATATATATATATATATATATATTATAAGAGGTTATAATAAAAAAAAAACATTTTAAAATCACTATACAAAAGCTTTCAGTTTTCAATACTATGATTGTACTTCCTCCGGCGATGGTAGGTAACTGGTTATAAAATTATTTCTTAGGAAAATTTAAAAACAAATCATTACCGCTTTTCCTGAAGTTCAAGTGGGAGTATAGGTCAGAAATTAAAAATAGACTTGTGGGTATGTCTATATTAACCAATTAAATGTCAGATCTACACTAAATTGAAAAAAAAATGTGGAGGTGGGTGAGTTATTTTTTCTTAAAAAAAACGACATATAGACATGGCATTATTGACGATCGTGGAGAATATGGCAGCGACAAATGTATCGTGATTGTAGCCAGATATGACATTATCTATTTGTTTAAGGGAGTTGATAGGTTTATCAGATGTAAAGTCAACAGAAAAATTTAAAAAAAATATATATTCGGGAAGCTTCTTAAAGAGGCCTGTGGATAAAATTAAAAATGTGGAACATCTATATACGATACTAAATAGATGGTGATACTTAGCAATATTTAAGCTAAATAAACAAAATAAGTTAATTACCCGTAGAGGGTAGGTTATTATATACTAATAAATTATGGCTATAAAAAATGGTATCATGTAATTATTTTCTTAAAACATTTTTAAAAATATTTTTAAGGTAAAAGATAAACTGTGTTGGCAGTTTACAGTTAATTCACTCCTTTGATTTAACAGCGCTTTTTTTTTGTCAGCAATTACTTGTCAACATAGGAAACACGGGTCATTTAATGATTTACGAGATCTAGATTTATTTTTATATTTTCTATTTTACCGTAGGGTTTTCTATAGTAGAAATAATGCTTAGGTAAACAAGAGAGACTGACATTTAGTTTTTAATTGACACTCGTTAGGATATCTACATTTTTACTTGTTGATATTATCAGCGTTTGCTGCTTTGGAGTAGCATTTATTATTTAGGTTTTTGTATTGATTTAAACTTTAATTATTATGTTTTATTAATATTTTTTCAAGATTATCTGTACAGCTATAGCTTAGTTTTAAGGTATTTCTATTAAAAATCTTACCCAGAGGATTATTTCTGAGGAAGATTTTTTTCATTTAAATTGAGAAACTTATACCCTAACTTAATACTAACCATTTGGTTAAATGGGGGTGTCTGTTTCTATTTTTATTCTTACTATCGCTGATATGTTTAATATATTTGATGTCAGTGCACTTATAACCACTATTTTTAAGGCAGTGTTATAAAATCTATTATGTTTGTAAAAACATCTTCACTGGAAGAGTTATTGCTAATTCTATATTCTATGGAGGTGGGTATGTGTTTGATTACGAATAGAGGATAGTTAGAATTTGAGTGGATATATAATATACTTACGTTTGTATTCATGTAGAATTAGTATTATTAACTAGGCCTAGTGTAAGATTAAGGGAATCTACTTTTTTTTAAAATTAGTCTTGATTTTAACCTTAAGGTTGATGCTTTTAAATTCTCTATATATTAATTTCCTGATCTTGTCAGCTTTAATTTTTGTGTAATTTTTTATCACCATAAAACCATCATCTCTATATAAACCCTATGTCGTCAAAGTTAATATCTTGGTGGGCACTAAGATTATATATATATATATATATATATATATATATATATATATATATATATATATATATATATATATATTATCTGATTTAAAAATACGGTTCTATCGCTACACAGGAATTACAATGTATCGTAATTCCTGTGTAGCGATGGAACCGTATATATATATATATATATATATATATATATATATATATATATATATATATAATTCCTGTGTAGCGATGGAACTATATTTTTTAAATCAGTTAATTCATAATATGTATGCTCTGTAAATTTACATTGAGCATTCTTTTGTAAAAATGAAAAAAAATATATCACTAAGAACACCGGATTATATATCGTACTGTTCTTTTTTTTATTATAATATATATATATATATATATATATATATATATATATATATATATATATATATATATATATATATCGTACTGTTCTTTTTTATACTATAATATATATATATATATATATATATATATATATATATAATCCGGTGTTGTTATTGATATATATATATATATATATATATATATATATATATATATATATATATATATATATATATATATATATTATATATATATATATATATATATATATATATATATATAATACAAAATATAAAAGTGGAACCATTTTGTAATTGTTTGGTCTACTGGTAAGGAAGTATTAGCAAATGTTTGCCGATTTTCTTATTTTTCGTTATTTTTATATTGAGTTAAAGAAATAATGTGTGTTGTGTGTGTTCCCCCCTATACATGTGAGTATGTGCGCATGTATCTGCCACATATGGTCCTGTGCCCCTGCTATTTATTTTGATTTCCTTAATAAGATCCAAAGAAGAATCAGCAATATTATCGGTCCTGATCTGACTTCTCGTCTTCAGTCCTTTTTCCAATGTCGTAAGGTTAACTCTCTGTGCCTTTTCTATAAATACTTTCATGGTAATTGTTCAGATGTGCTTTTCGCTATGGTACCTAATTTTTTTAAAAATTTAAGCATAGCACCAAACTGGTGTCAGTATCTCCTCAATTTACTGATGAGCTTGCTACATGAAGCCATACTACTTCCCATCATATTCCATTAGTAAGGAGTAAGTTCCATTCATACAGACTCTGCTACAATGTGGAACGAACTCTTGAAGGTATATTTCCATAATCACAAAAATCCTAACCTCTTTAAGTCTAGCATCAACAGTTCCTTTTCTCGCACTTCTCGCTCGTGGAACTCCCTTCCGACTCCATGCTTTTCAGTCAACTTGAATCCCCAAACATTTAAATGCAATATCAATAGGTATCTACTGTCCTCCTGATGAATTATTCCTCTTCCCGCTCATTAGTAATGTTTCTATCGCTAATTCTTCTACACCCTGTAATCCCTTGTATCTTAGTGGCTTTGCTCCCGTGCTTGGGGTGAAATCGACTAAAAAATGTATATGTGCGTGTGTGTGTAGTGATATTAATCTATGTGTATGTATTTTTGTTTGTTGATATCCGTTAAATAAGGACAAAAAATATTGAATCTAAACGCAAACAAAAAAGTAAATATTGTTGAAATAAGACCGAATCTTTACATAGACGGATGATACATCTGGGATTACAGGAGTCAATCATATATAAGTAAGTAAAAACGTAACTCGTGTTCTTCCTCACTTGCCCAAACCAACCTATACGGCTGACGATCAATAGTAAAACTGTTTTCTCTACCGCCATCTTATTTCTTTGCGATGTTTTCCCGCCTCGAGTAGAGTCTTCCCTCCATGTTGTTGATATTAATTTTCAAGAGGAGACCATAAATGTATGTATGCGTGTGCATGTGTAAGTGAGGGTGGGAGTAGTAAAAAGAAAGACTGGGGAAAAGACAAGGAAAAAAACGAAGGAAATAATAGGTCAATTGGTGAGAGAGTGGGAGAAGATGAGTGCGTAGAAAAGGGAGATTGAAGTGAAATGGAAAGGTCTAGAAAGGTAGTATAAAATGTCATGTCGGGAAAAAAAATAAGGACGAAATAGAGAGAAACAGAGAAAGAAAAAAAAATAGGAAAATAAAGTTAAAATGGCGCGTTGAGAATAACAGGAAAAAAATAGAGAACTGAAAATAAAGACGTTGAGAAATAAATCAGAGAGAGAAATAGGGATAGAAAAAGAGAGGTATACAGTAAGAGAAAGAGAGGAACAGAAAATGAATAAGAGGGGAATGAAGAATGAGAAAAGAGAAAGAAAAAAAATGAAGAAATAACAATTGAAAAAGAAAGAAATATTTAAGAAAAAAAGAGAATAGAAGAAGAAAAAAGAGAGAAATAGAGAACAATAAATAGTGAAAAGGAAAGAAAGGAAGAAGAAAAATGCTGAAACAGAAAGTTAGTTTACTTTTTTTTAGTATTAATTGAAGGGAATGTTTATAACAGGATTGTCAAAATATTCTTTTTCATTTTTCCAGAGACATGGAATAAAAAAAAAAAAATAGATACTAATAAGATTTTTTTTATTGTTCATCTGTCTATCATTCTATGTTCATATATATGTAAAATTACTAGAGTCACTGTATATCAAGTCTCGCCAATCGTCTCTCTGTAAACAGCGTGATTGTTTGCTGGGGCTTGCTATTATTATTCTCTAGTACACCCCTTTTCCCCTTCTCTGTCATCTCATCAATCAATAACTAATTTAGATTTATTGTAATTTTTTTTTATCTTTTTCGCCTTATTAAAAACCTTGAAGAGCGGGAGCGAAATCGGTTGTTTTCCTTCTTCAATTTTTTTTACCGTCAGTATTTTAATTATGCCAAGTAATATTCAGTTTAATGTTTTTACTGCAATACTTAAATTCTGTACCGCGAAGAATGTCTTTATATATATATATATATATATATATATATATATATATATATATATATATATATATATGTTACTAATTTATGACTGGTAAGGATAATTCCATGGAGGATATTAATCCAGACAGAGCTCAATGTAAACTACAGAGCATTATAATAAAAATGAATAAAGAAGAAAACCTTAAAGATTCATTTCGATTATAAATTTGTATATTCATCTCTTCAGACCGAAAGTTCTTTAAAAAAACAAAACAAACTAAATATATAATAAAAAATATAAATATATCGAAGAGTTCATTATTTATCTATCTATGTTCATATGTATATATCTCGGTCTGTTCCTCAACTATCTATCTCGATCTCTTCCCCACTCTCTCTCCCTATCTATCCTTCTATCAACTTGGTGGATCAGGGTTTATTTCCCATCTATGTATTTGAGTGTGTATGTTTGTATATGAGGTTTTCTACTAAAAAGTCAATAGATCGAGGATGTGTCTTAAAATGTTCTAATTCAAGAGCTGCTATATCTAAATTAGTGTTGGCAAGCAGAATGAATATGCCTTAAAAATAATACAAATATATTTACATAAGGAAGTTGGAATATGAATTTGAATCTAGATTCTATAAAAGAAAAGAATGTGAGTAGATTTTTCTATGGATTGTGTCTCCTTGGGTCGAGGGCAGTTGTGGCTCTCCAGAACGTCCTTTGTAACACTTAGTAGTTTTCTCTATATATGCTATCACTCCCTCCTAATCCCTGTGTGTATGACAAGCGTGTGTGAGAGAGTACAAAATGTCAAGGGAGAAAAGGCCATATAAATGAACGTTCCCCAGTAGGTTACACCACCTGCGTGCGACTATATCAGAAAACAGGAGTTGAAAAGGCCAATAAAGAAGGTGAGGGAGAATATCATTGCCTATTTAAAGGCTAAAAGAGCGCCTCCTAGCGAACGCTTTTGTCAGGGCCAAATGGAGTAACCCACAATCTCACCCAAGTACCATTTTATTGTAAAATCAAGAGTAAGGATAATTAAAATTATATGTTAATGAGACTGATTCATTTAATATGAATTTGTCGTCTTCATTACTTTTGAGCTTTGTCTTGTGTTTTTTAACAAAAATGAGAAGGTAGTTTCTGGCATCTCTATCTATAAAAGGCAGGATGTGTGTGTGTATATGTGTGTGTGTGTGTGTGTGTGTGTGTGTGTGACGAATGCACGGCCGCAATTTTCGACGGATTTGCACCAAAATTTACATGCACATGCTCCAAGTTAGCGTAAAGGCTAAGACCGACTTTGCATTTCCCAACTCCCATCGATAGTGGAAATAATCGATTTTTTCATGCTTCTACGGCAGTTTTCATGTAATTCGCGGTCATTTTCTACTGGCTATAACTGGCTGCCACGAATAGGCAGGAAGATTCTATTGGCCAGCGTGAGAGCCAACAGCTGACTGACACGAATGTTAACTAGCATGCTAGCATGCAGAAAAAATCGATATCTGCATTCGTCACAAGTAGGAAAAATTTTAATCTGCATGGCACTTTACTCCAATTGGCTCATTCGCTTGCTTAAACTCAACGTTGATTCTGATTCCGCAGAACTGGGTTGGGTGTGAAAAAGTATTTCTTGTTGACATTCTTTTTTCATTCGTTTTTTCCAGTTACGAGTCCTTTTTTTTAAAGCTGACCGTTTTGTGTTCATTTTGTTTAGTTCTTTTTTCGTAACGGATTTAATGTTTAGTATAGAGCTTAGAAAAAATTCGCAGTGTGAGATAGGCAAGAAGTAAGGCATGTAGCAACATCAGCACGGGAAAGGGCACTCCTTTAAAGGCAAGGAAGGGCAAAAATATTTTAAGTCAAGTGATAGCGATTGCTGAATCAGGCACCGGCAACGCCGGGCCATGCTGCTAGTCTGTCGATACAATTAACAAATATAAATCGGAAATATGTCCCGATAATGAGATCGATATGTGCGAACTGCGTATGAATTAATAAGCACAACTGGAGCGATAGATACAAATAAATTAGGATAGATTAGAAAAATGGAACAAATTAATGTACAAATATTTGAATAAAGGTTGATTTAGATAGAAATCAAGCTATAAACAAACTGATATCTGATTTCTATGTTACAGATTCGTTCACGAAACTACTTAATATCCTATCCCTGGTTTATTTCGACGTTGCTCACACCTTGAGTTTGTTGTGGGGGTCGGAATGTCGATGTTAGGCGAACCCCGCAAACGTGATACAGGCTGAGGCAAGGACAACGAGAACAAGGAGTTTAGATAAAATATGGCAACACTTAATAATGGTAGAAAAAAAGGGGAAATACAGTCGAAGAATCCTGATGTTTCAAATGCCCTTTGTGGTCTTGCTGGTAGTTGAATGTTGATGATGACGGGAGCAACTTGACCAGTGTCCAAAGTTGATAGACAGTTGGGTTGGTACTAGCTGGCAGTCGAAGTCCAGGGCGAACGGTTGTTGGTAACCAGAAGATGAAGACGAAACAGCTTGGGTGGTGTCGAAGAACGTTAATCAGTCAATCGGCATATTCAGATGGTACTAACAGGCAGTCTTAGCCGAGGATAGGCGGTTGGAATCACGGTGATCCGCGAAATGATGAGCAGTAAAGAGTGAAACCGGAATCGCCGAGTAGATTGATAGAAGACATGGTCGGTGGAAGACAGTTTGTCGTTGGTGATCGCCGCTTGTCTGGATACTAACAGGCAGTCTTAGCCGAGGATAGGCGGTTGGAATCACGGTGATCCGCGAAATGATGAGCAGTAAAGAGTGAAACCGCAATCGCCGAGTAGATTGATAGAAGACATGGTCGGTGGAAGACAGTTTTTCGTTGGTGATCGCCGCTTGTCTGGATACTACACTATAATCTTATTCTCTTCTCGTCCGTATATTTATCTTTGACTTCCTACAGAGTCAGGATGCGACACAAGGTCAGTTTGTTTTAACCTGGGGGAAGCCGAGTGTCTCCACTGGGGCCACTGGTTATACCTAGTCGTAGCTTGTCTTATCTAGTCATAGCCAGTCAGCAACCCACGCTACGGAACAGATTCGAGGATTCTTGTCTAAGCAGGAGAGTGGAGAGAGGGCCCGGTACAGAACAGATACTGCAATAGCATCTCCGCCCTAGATTGTTCTACTCAGATCACTGTTTTTTTCATGGGGCAAGAGTATTACAACAGCCGTAAAAATAACTCTAGGTTACGAAGTATAATGCAATTCGTCATAACAAAACTACAAACAGGAAAGAAATAGCATTGGATTTGGATAACCAGCGTAAAATGTCCCTGAAACGATGTCAGTTCAGTTCAGTTACGTGCCATGAATGATACACGCGTAGCCGATCATATATCTTTCTCTACATGACTGACGAGGCAGATTTTTTTTCCGCAGTAGGTTGCTATTTCTTTCTGAGGTAGACTAATTGCCATCCAAGTCTATAGAACCCGGTCTGTCCTGCTATATACCCATAGTCAGTCAGTTATGTGTCATGCGTAAAACACGCGTAGCCGATCATTTATCTTTCGATACATGACTGACGAGGCAGATTTTTTCCCGCAGTAGGTTGCTATTTCTTTCTGAGGTAGACTAATTGCCATCCAAGGCTATAGAACCCGGTCTGTCCTGCTATATACCCATAGTCAGTCAGTTATGTGTCATGCGTAAAACACGCGTAGCCGATCATTTATCTTTCGATACATGACTGACGAGGCAGATTTTTTCCCGCAGTAGGTTGCTATTTCTTTCTGAGGTAGACTAATTGCCATCCAAGGCTATAGAACCCGGTCTGTCCTGCTATATACCCATAGTCAGTCAGTTATGTGTCATGCGTAAAACACGCGTAGCCGATCATTTATCTTTCGATACATGACTGACGAGGCAGATTTTTTCCCGCAGTAGGTTGCTATTTCTTTCTGAGGTAGACTAGTTGCCATTCAAGTCTATAGAACAATGTCTGTTCTGTTATTTACCCATAGCTGTGGGAAGAAGAGGATTTATACATTTACCAAGGGTATTAGCATGAAACTGAATGTAATGGCTCCGACTGGAATTCGAACTCCGATTGCTCAAAACGAGCCGCTATCCATTATTCCACCGAAACGATGTACAGAATTAATAAACTCGAACAGTTCAAGGTTAAATTGAAAGGGTTCGTTTGATGAAATAAAATAACAAGCTAGCATGTCGCTACAATAAGTTGTATCTTTTGATGATAAGCATGCGTTCTGACTTCTTAGAGTTCATCTGTCTGTAGAAGGACATCTCAGCTGTCGAAACTCTCATTCCGAGCCTACATCCATTACAACATCAGAACATCCGTGCAGGTGAAATAAGAGGGAGCGGAAAAGAAAGCGTGAAATGAGAAAACAGACCTAAAAGCTCAAAACGAGAGAGGAAAAAAAACAGAAAAAGAATCAACCTCTCTTTCTCCTTCCCCTCCCCATATCCCTTCCCCTCCCCTATCTCCCCCATCTCCCTCTCTCCCTCTCTCTGCCTACCAGCAAAATTGTCCAAATCGTGTTACAAAAAATTGTCCATTTGTTAGATTAAGATTTGAACTGTTCTTTCTTAGAAATGATTAAAGATATCTTACTGGAATTCTCCGACCAATAACACTATTGGAATCTACTTTGAAAAATAAGAATGCATTTAGCCCTAATTTGAAATGATGATCCTTCTTCCTGTTGTGACCTCCTGATCCAGTTTTCTCTCTACTGCTCCCTCTTTTTTTTTTAAACTTATTCACCGTTCTCTTGGGGGTTCTCGAACGGACATTGAAGATGGAAGCCAGAATATGAATGTTGGTACCAATACCGAAGGCTTGAATGATCTTTTTCCTCTCACCATTGCTCAGTTGGGAAGGCACAAAATGATTTCCACCCGATCTCTTTTTAGCTGAATTACTCAAAGGGTTTTTCAGTGATTCTTACGACAAATGGTTTAAAGATGGCTAAATGTCGTACCTGAAAATCTGTAAAAAAGATTCTCATTAGTTTAGTTATTTTTTGATATTAAACATTTTCTGGGATGGACAATTATCCCATGCTCTTAGCCGATCTGGACAATTTTGTGTGTGAGGTGTTAATCTATACCTACTGGCTAGGGAGTCAATGCACTAGTCAACCGGCTGAGGCACCTAGCTTCTCTGATTCTCTGTTGTGACACACGGAATGTAAAGTTTAAATTGTTATGTACTGGGCTGTGCCGAGTATATAATAGTCATAACTGGGAGATGTCCAAGAAAACAAACAGGATATTTTTAAAAAGTTGTTGAATAATGGAGAGTTTAACAGACATGCAGTTTGGTTGTAGAAGTAATTCTAAGGACCGACCTCTGAAATTATTGATTTTATAGACTGATTTCTGTGTTTAATCACTGTGTTCATTCCAGTCGTTTTGCATTATTTTAATTCTCACTACACGCTTGCAACTTTTAAATTGCAAAGTGCACAGGGAATCTTTCTTTTCGGTCAGAGAGAGGCCATTCTATATCACGTCAGGATATGAATAGAAAGGAAAGTGTTTCGGTCACTTGATCGTAACCTTGACACAGACTTTAACTAATGGCGCCGCAGACAAATCGGCTTTAAGCAGAAAGCACTTCACCCAGGGTAACTGGCTGTCAACCTCTTCGAGCCTAGTCTAGCTCTTCCCCGAAATGTTCGATTTCATTGTTGACTGTAACTCCGTTATAAAATTCGTGAATTTCTGTTTATAGATACCGATTTTAACTTTCGATACTACGTTCCACGCCCCTGTGTGTGTGTGTGAGTGAGAGAGAGACAGAGCGAGGGAGAGAGAGAAGGGGATAGAGAGGGAGAGTAGGAGAGAGAGGGGGATAGAGAGGCAGAAAGAGGGGGATAGAGAAGGGGATAGAGAGAGATAGACAGATAGATGGAGAGAGAGTGAGAGAAAGAAAGAAGAGAGGAGTAGAAAGGGAGAGAGAAGCAGGGCGGTAGAGAGAGTGAGAGAAAGAAAGAGTGAGGGGTAGAGAGGGAGAGAGAGAAGGGCGGTAGAGAGAGTGAGAGAAAGTGGGAGAGGGAGATAGAGAGAGAAGGAGATAGAGAGGGAGAGTGGGAGAGAGAGGGGGATAGAGAAGCAGAGAGAGGGAATAGAGAAGGGGATAGAGAGAGATAGACAGATAGATGGAGAGAGAGTGAGAAAAAGAAAGAGAGAGGGGTAGAAAGGGAGAGAGAGAATGGCGGTAGAGTGAGTGAGAGAGCGAGAGAGTGGGATAGAGAGAGAGAGAGAGGGAGAGAGAGAGAGAGAGATGTGCTTCTAGGTAACCAAACCCAAACCTTTTCTCCGATGAATATCGATATTGACTGCTCAGGCTTTCAGCTAGCGAACGCCATGTGCATTTGCGATATCGATTTATCGAAAGAATAAAGAAGGACAGCTCGGATGACCAGGAGATGGCTGCACTTTGTGACAATTTCTCTGACGCTGGCCTTTCTGCGGCGTCTCGTCTTTTTAACTTACAGCGACATTCCTCCCCCACACACAGGAGAGGACAGAACGTGAAAGGGAAACTTGCGAAACCAGAAAAGAATAGGAATTGATTTTCCTCGTGATACAGCAGTTTCAAACATACGTATCAATAATAATAATAATAATAATAATAATAATAATAATAATAATAAATGCCAGAATACTCTACCAGGCAGGGCTCTCATGACTTTTGCTCATAAATGAACTCATGAAAGCCCTGCCTGGTAGAGTATTCTGGCATTTATTATTATTATTATTATTATTATTATTATTATTGATACGTATGTTTGAAACTGCTGTATCACGAGGAAAATCAATTCCTATTCTAGAGCACCAATCCTATACTTGGATATATATATATATATATATATATATATATATATATATATATATATATATATATATATACTCAAGTATAGGATTGGTTCTCTACTTCTTGTATTGAGACCTTTTTAAATTAATGTTATGAACGTTTGAAGAATCTATATTATTTTCAGTCTTTTACACACACACACACACACACACACACACACACACACACACATATATATATATATATACATATATATATATATATATATATATATATATATATATATATATATACACACCAATCCTATACTTGGATATATATATATATATATATATATATATATATATATATATATATATATATATATATATATATCCAAGTATAGGATTGGTGTATACGTAATGAATTCGAATAACTAAAAACGCTATTCTTAAAAGAGTGCTCAATACAGAGTAGAGCAAATATTATTTATTCAAACATTATAACATAATCATGTTATAAAATCACTACAAAAATAGCCATTTTGTTTCAACACTGATGGTGTTTTCTCAAGTGATGGTGTTGATTGTAGATTCTACATTCAACACCATCATTTGATAACTGTTGAAACAAAATGCCTATTTTTGTAGTGATGTTATAACATATTTATGATATAATTTTCGATTTATATATACAAATATACATACATACATATATATATATATATATATATATATATATATATATATATATATATATGTCTTGGTGAATTAAGATTTTGCGTGTCCCTTTAGAACCCAGGCCACCATGGATCTCCATATAGTTTTTAACAATCTTTGCATTTTTTAAAAATCTATCAGCCTCCTTGCCATGTGTTCTGACATTTATTTGCCCCAGATTGTTAGAAATGTTCCTCGCGGTTTCCTCTGTCCCACTCCCATTCAATAGGTCTTGCGAAAGTAAAATTCTACTGACTCTCTATTTTCCTTATATGTTTTAGAAAATTCACCTTTCTCTTTCTGATTGTAACTATAATGTCTTTTTTGTTTTAATTTTCCTTAAAACTTCCTCGTTATTCACATGTTCAGTCTATGGTATTTTCTAAGCCCATGCTTTAAAGAAGTACAAAAAATTGTATTTTAAAACATAAATTGAAGACAGACACACTGTCGAAATATTGTTAAAAAATTTTAATCATTGTATCTTCTTCTTTCCTTACATAGAATAATATTATCCTTATTTTTTATTTTCTTTGATTCCTGGCGTTTACACATTTCTTTCCGGGTCCCGCCCAGTGACCTAAGGTTAGAAATGGCATCATGACACTTTCTACTGACAAAAAAAAAAAAAAAAAAAAGAAGAAATTACATAGATAAAGCCCTTCGTAAAGTGTGGGCTGTACTTGTCAGAACAATTTTTTGTATCTCCTTGAGGCATGGATTTCCAGGAATCCCTTCAATTAGTCTACTGCAATCTTTTCCAACCAGTCCTAGGGCTCCAACTACAACAGGGATTGTTGATGTTCCCATATGCCACATTTTCGAGATTTCTATTTCAAGGTCCTTGTATTTTGACAGCTTTTTGAATATCTTCAAAGATACATTGTAGTCAGCAGAGACTGCAATATCAATATGGAGACACCGTTTTTGTTTGTGGTCTTTAATAACAATATCTGGGCAGTTGGCTTTGATTGTTCTGTCAGTGTGTATTGTGTAATCCCATAGAATTGTAACAGGTCCTATCTCCGTAACCGGGTCTGGGTGGTGTTTATACCAGTTTCTTTCAGTTTCCTTCCCGTAGAAGTTGCAGATTTTCCAGTGCAGATATTGGCCCACTCTGTCATGTCGGGTTTTATATTCAGTGGGTGCCAACATCGTGCAACCTGATATAAGATGATCAATCGTTTCTGGATATTTATCACAGAATCTGCATTTTGGGCTGACACAATATTTTAGTATATGCGCTTGATAATTCCTAGTTAGCAAGCATTGGTCCTGCGCAGCAAGGATAAAACCTTTCAACCCTGCACTGCGTAGCCACTGATGGGTACGGGTTTTGTCTACATCAGCTTGTTTGGTACGGGTAGAGTATTGGCCATGAAGTGGTTTATCTTGCAATCGCTTCTGTATCTGGTCGGTTGCATTCGTCTTTGCTGTCTTTTTTAAGTATTTTGCAGTTTCAGTCGGTGTATTGTGCTGTAGTTGCATCTCTACGCCCATTTGAAACTCCATTTTGAATTTGTTGGCTTCTTTCATTACGGAGTAAACACGCTTACTACTTTCATGTTCCTTGACGCATACCATGATCCAGTCTTCTGTAGTTTCTAAGTATCTTTCGAGGCCAATTGTTGTAGTTTTGTAGGACAGTTCTAGTTGAACTAATCCTCTGCCTCCTTCGGATCTGGGCACATCAGACGATCAACATCAGCTTTGGGATAATGCATGCGATAGCAAGTGAGAAGCTTTCTCGTTTTGGCGTCCATTCGCTTAATTTCAGCTATGGCCCAGTTAAGGACATTAAAGCTGTATTGCACCACAGGGACAGCCAAGGTGTTTATCGCTGATTCTATTTTTTGAGTTTAGTTCAGTATTTAGTACCAGACGTACACGCCTGTAGTACTCTTTTCTTATTTTTCTTTCATTTGGGGTGTTGTATGCCATCTCCTTCGCTAATTCCTAGGTACTTATAAACTTCATCATGCTCCAATTCCCTAATCTTTGTGATAAAATCTAAATCTATTAAGGGTGTTTCTGTAATTCTACCTTTCTTGAATGTTACTTTTGCACATTTTTCTAATCCAAAGTCTATACCTATGTCGTCACTGAAGTATTTTACAATATTGAGGAGGCCTTTCAACTCATTGTCGTCTTTGGCAAAGAGTTTGAGATCATCCATGTAGAGTAGGTGATTGAATATTTTCTTATTTATTTTGTAACCATAGCTACTGTTCTTCAGTTCATGTGTAAGAGGGATTAAGGATAAACAAAACAGAAGGGGTGACAGAGAGTCTCCTTGAAAGATTCCACGTCGGATATCCAGACGGTTGGATATGGCAGTGCCCCCGGTGTGACTAAGGTATAGTTTGGTGTTCCACATTCCCATGCTGTGCTTAAGGAAATTTTATACCACAGGGGAGAATTTGTACATTTCCAAAGTCTTAAGGATCCAAGAATGTGGCACACTATCAAAGGCTTTACGATAACCAATCCACGCTGCACTGAGATTTCTGCGTCGTCTCCTGCAATTTTCCAGGATCATTTTATTTATCAGAAGTTGATCTTTGCAGCCATATGAACCTCTTCTGCATCCCTTCTGTTCCAGCGGGAGAATACTGTTTGTTTCGATTATCATTATTATTATTATTATTATTAATAGATTTGTGCAATTCTCTAACTCATGTAATAATAATAATAATAACAATAATAATAGATTTTTAGAAAACACTTGAAAACAGACGTACTGTCGTAATATTTTTAAACTGGCTTTTCTTTTCTTAAATTGCACTCTTTTTAAAGTGTTGTAATAATGCTAATAATAATAGTACTAGTAATAATAGAACTAATAATAATAATAATAATAATAATAATAATAATAATAATAAATGAAATAAAAATGAATATTCTCACAAACATAAAACATATGTGCACAGGAAGATATGCAAGGAGCACAAAATCGAAACCACTGAGAGATGCTATGAGTACCAACCAGACACTGTTACCCAGAATAACGATGTAACTCTGTCAAATGCCAATTCAAACTAATAGGCGAAATAAAAACTATCAGACCTTATATTATTACAAAAGACAAGGAATTCAGGAAGTAAATGCTTATTGACATAGCAGTATCAGCTGAGAGAAACACCTAGGTGAAAATTATCGAGGGATTGTCCAAGTACAATGACTTGGAGGTCAAGATTAACAGAATGTGTGGATTGAAGACTGAGACTGTAGCAATAGTAATCGGATCTGTGTGCCTCGTAAGAAGAGGAATGGACAATTTTACTAAAAGTTCCTCAAGTTACATCACATTACAAGTTGCCCAGAAGATCCCCATACTAGGAACATCACATAAACTAAGAAACGTGCTATCAATTAAATGACAATTCTCCTATAGGACCTAAGGACCATAGTTTCGACCCGGCTCTACAGTGTACAAAGCAGGAAACATACACAAATGCACAGGATCAGCGCTTGTAACTAGAAATTATCAAGCACATACTAAAATATTGTGTTAGCCCAAAATGCAGGTTCTGTGAGAAATATCCAATCGATCATCGTGTATCAGGTTGCATGATATTGGTACTCGCTGAATATAAAACCCGGCATGACAGAGTGGGCCAATATCTGCACTGGAAAATCTGTAACTTTTACGGGAGGGAAACTGAAAGAAAATGGTATGAACACCACCCAGACCCGATTACGGAGATAGGACCTGTTACAATTTTATGGGACTACACAAGACACGCAGACAGAACAATCGAAGCTAACCGCCCAGATATCGTTATTAGAGACCGCAAACAACGAAGTACCTCCTTATTGATATTTGTAGTCCCAGCATATAGCAATGTATCTTTGAAGATCTTCAAAAAGGTATCGAAATACAAGGACCTTGAAATCGAAATCTCAAAAATGTGGCACATGGGAACATCAACAATTCCTGTTGTAGTTGGAGCCCTCAGATTAGTTGCAAAAGATTAAAATAGAGTCATTGAAGGGATTCCTGGAGGCCCATGCCTTAAAAAAATACAAAATATTGTTCTCATGTGTATAGTTCACACCTTACGAAGGCTTGTATCTATGTAAAATAATTTTTTTTGCAGTGGAAAATGTCATGATGCCATTTCTAATTTTCGGTCTCTGGGCGAGACCCGGAAAGAAATGTGTACACAGCAGAAAAAATGATAACAATAGCGCTTGTGGAATGCTTACATTGAAAGAATACAGGCGTCTCCCGGATGAAGATGCCTCCCATCTGCATTTTGGAAGGTTGACCTTGAAATCAAAGAAATGGTAGAGGCACCAACTAGAGAAACGACTAAGTCAAGATCTTACGCAATCCCAACAGCCAGACTTATCGCAAAGGCGAAGCCAACCAATCAGAAATCACCACCGTTGGAAAAAAAAAGTAATAAAAACATGAAAATGTCTCCTCATTGATACAACTGTTCCTGGTGGCCATAATATAACGGTCAAACAAATTGAAGAACTTAAAATCCTTCACCGATCCCCGGAGTGAGGTTACCAGAAATCGAACCACTGTTGTCCCAGTTTTCATTGGAACGTCTGTGTTATATATTAGGTTGGTGCAAAAAATAATGACGTAATAATGTCGTTTTTTGACGTTAAAAAATACGTCAAAAAACGACATTATTACGTCATTATTTTTGCACCAAACCTAATACCAGCGAACCTAAAGAGCTACATCAAGAAAATAGGACTAAAGACTGCTTTACTTGGCTTTGAAAAGGCGATACCTGCTTGAGGTCGTGAAATGTAAGATCACCAGTTGAAAACGAAAAACTGCGTGGAAGAAGAGACGATAATAATTGCTGTGGTGTCTTCCCTCTAATGAGGCTATTGTGAACTCTTCCGCTTACTATGAATTAGTAGGAAAGTAAGCGTCGGGGGAACAGTTCTAGACTGTTCAACTGTCGAACTCTCTGCCTCGGCAGAGAGGGAACTCGGATGAGGCTTTGCCGCAGGGCAAAGTTTCGTCCGGAGAGGTAGACAGGCCCTGAACCCGTTTATACGAGTTCAAAGGGAATATTTTTGACCCATCATAAGGGCTCGGAGTACCCACAATAAACTGGTCTTGTGCCACATACACCCTCGTGGGGAGGGGACTACTAAATATTAACAGTGCTAGACTGTTCATGAATGTCGAACTCTCAACCATCGAGCAGAGAGGAACCCTGACGATGCTTTGCCGCAGGGCAAAGTTTCGTCCGGGGAGGTAGACAGGCCCTGAATATTTTAGCTGAGCCTACGGGCTCGGAGTACCCACAATAAATTGGCCTTGTGCTACATACACGCTCGTGGGGGGGCTGTTAAATATTAACAGTGATATAGACTGAGAGCTGGTCAACGTACACACTCCCAACTCGTGTAAGACTCTTCTGCTGTATTTACTGTTCAGTACACTATTTATCTGCAACCACTTGTGCTGTTATTCCTTAACCAATTACTTGGTAATAATAATAATAATAATAATAATAATAATAATAATAATAATGCCAACAAGTTCAAAATAGAGTTTCAAATAGGTGAAGAAATGCAAGTTAACCATAATACATCTACTGAAGTTGCAAAAAAAAACTTAAAAATGGAAGCAAAGGCAAATGCAATCAACCGGTTGCAGAAAGGATGGCAGGATAAACCTCGTCACGTTGAATAATCTGCCTGTACCAAACAAGATGATATAGGCAAACAACGTACCCCAGCAGTGGCTACATAGTGCAGAGTTCAAAGCTGGGAGCGAAGGTTTTATTCTTGTTACCCAGGACCAATAATTGCTAACTAGGAATTACTACGCACACAGACTGAAAAAATGCGTTAGCCCCAAATGGCAGATTTTGAAATAAATATTAAGAAACAATTGATCATCTTGTATCGGGTTGCAAGGTATTGGCACCCACTAAATATAAAACCCGTCATGACAAGTGTGGGCAAATATTTGCATTGGAAAATCTGCAATTTTTACAGAAAGGCAACTGCAAGAAATTGGTTTGAACACCACCCAGACCCGGTTACGGAGATAGGACCTGTAACAATTTTATGGGAATTTACAATGCACACAGACAAGAACAACCAAAGCTAACTGCCCAGACATCTTGATTAGAGAACGCAAAGACAAAATATCGTTCTTATTGATATGACAGACCCTGCAGACTAAAATGTATCATTAGAGAGCTTGAATGAAACTATCCAAATGCAAGGATCTTGAAGTAGAAATCTCAAAAATGTGGCAGATGAGGACATCAGCATCTGCAGTTAAATTTGGAGCCCTCGTATTGATTGGAAAAGGTACCAAAAGACCCATTGAAGGGATACCTTGTAGCCCATGCCTTAAAGAAATACAAAAGATTGTAGTCACGAGTACAGCCCATACCTCGCTAAGGGCTTTATCTATGTAAAATACGTGTGCTTTTTTTTTAAAATACTCAGTGGAAAATGTCCCTACACGCCAGACGCTAGTGGCCCGCTGGCATGCCACCGATGGTAAAGCCAGCGGTCTTCTTGTAGCAGTCACCAGCGGGTTACCGGTAATCCTGTAGCGGTCCACCGCTGGCAATATTGTCGAGACAGACACGCCAGCGGCCCGACAGTGGGCCATCAGCGGCAAACTGATATATATACCAAGTGGCAGATTGCGTGTAGGGTTCATGATACCATTTCTGACCTTAG
Organism: Acanthosepion lycidas; assembly: GCA_963932145.1. Taxonomy (NCBI): domain Eukaryota; kingdom Metazoa; phylum Mollusca; class Cephalopoda; order Sepiida; family Sepiidae; genus Acanthosepion; species Acanthosepion lycidas. The sequence continues at coordinate 61,045,677 of OZ010597.1, read as the reverse complement.
GTCTTTGGTTGGGACTCGGAAAGAAATGAGTATACACCAAAAAGATGTATAGAGTAGAGTAATGGATAGCGACTTGGATTGGGGAAGGACAGCCGAGTTCGAATTCCAGTCGAATCCATTACATTCACTTACGTGCTAATACCCTTGAGAAAGTTATGAATCCTCTTCTCCTATGGGTAAATAGCAGGACAGACCGAGTTGTACAGCCTTGGATGGCAACTGGTCTACCGCAGCAAGAAATGGCCACCTACTGCGAGAAAAAATCTGCTTCGTCAGACATGTATCAAAAGATACATGATCGCCTAAGCGTGTATCATGCATGGCATATAACTGTTAAAAAGTGATATTCACTTTCGTGCTAATACTCTTGGGAAATGAATCCTCTTCTTCTCCTCCCCCCAGCTATAGGCAAATAGCAGAACAGACCGGATACTATAGCCTCGGACGGCAACTGGTCTAAAGAAACAAATGGCAACCTCCTGCGGGAAAAAATCTACCTCGTCTTTCATGTATCGAAAGATATATGATCGCCTAAGCGTGTATCACGTATGGCACATAACTGGCTGAGTGATACGCCAGAAATCAAACAAAATAATAATAATAATAATAATAATAATAATAATAATAATAATAATAATTAATGGGATGCCTGTTCATGATTTCGGCAGTCATGACTTTCCAAATATTATTTGATATGACTTCAACGGAAAGATTGTGGAGTGATATCCGTTGCTTTCTCTACAGTTGTAATTTCAGATTAAGCCTTTTCATAAGGTAGTTATCACTCATAGCTAGGAAGCGTAATCTACCCAACTATTTAGTTCAACCCCAATGCTGTTCAACCTGTACAAGGCATGAGAGCCTTTCGAGGTAGAGTCATAGTTTATGGGGATATGTTGGGAAGATAAGGGTTAATCCTTGAATTGAACAGGGTTAAGATTGTAATGATCGAGGAAGCATCATCTTGGTAGTCGGTCCCACAAAGAAGCGGTTCGTGGGATGGAACTGCTCGAATGGCTTACATCTCACCAATGGTATATCAAGAGAATGGATTGGGGGGGGGGCGTGGCATTAGAAAAGAAAAGCATAAAAAAACGTCGAAACAAAAGATATTAACAGCACGAATGATAGCAAGAGAAAAAAAAAGTTGAATAAAAATGAAACAAGTTTATTCGACAGGCAAAATTATCTTCAATTTTCTTAGCAAAACATAAAAAAAATGCCCGGCAGGTATCTTGCCAAGAACCCACAAAAACCGCCATTTTTTTTTATGAAGCTTACTTGTCCGTTTCTTTATTTTTATTTTTTGTTGTTTGTAATTGTACATGATAAGAACGAACGGAGTTTAAAGTAGATGGGGAGAAGTTGAGATTCAATAAATAAATTAACAAATAGGCCGCACATTGTCTCATAGAGAACTTCTCTGTTTTCAAGACAGAAAAAAATACCCACTCTAAAGGCGCGCAAAATGTAAGTCAGTGCAGTCTGATCACTCAAAAATCTGATAAAAACGTTACTACTCACACACGCATAACCTCTCTCTCTCTCTCTCTATATATATATATATATATATATATATATACATACATATCACTACCTCTATCTCTCTATCCCTCTATCTATCTATCTATCTATCTATCTATATATATATATATATATATATATATATATATATATATGAAAAAATATAGTTTTAAGGTGTGCTATATTTATGAGGTAGAGTGCTCAATATCAGAGATAGAGCGTATATAAATATAAATATAAATGTGAACAATGATGTCAACACTCAGAGGCGACAGGCTGTTCCATGTTAGACGCAATGGTCAGGTTGCATATGTATTTACACCTTTATATATATAAAGGTGTAAATACAGAATTATTAAATTACATCAAACAGCAGCCAACAAGGAAAGTAAGCACAGTACATTGTCAGTCGTTTTTAACGAAATATATATATATATATATATATATATATATATATATATATATATATATATATATATATATAATTTAAAATTTGTATATTTAGGCAGCAATGCTTCTTTCATGCACATTTCATTGAATACAACAGACAAGGTGCTTTTATTTAGCTTTATATACAATTTCTCATTCGATCTAATAATTTTTTTTTTCTTTTCGGATGATAAATTATATAAAAACTGTCCGAATGTTCTTTTTATCCGAGCGCTTTCGGTTATACATTTAGCCATTATCATTTAATGCGTATTAAATTGTATTCCTGATCAATCAAAATTCGTAAAAAATGATATAGGTCACACTACAACATGTTTGATACGCAGACTCACTCTACACCCTCTCTGAATATAGCTCTATTAGATCTCATTTAAATATTCATCGAGACATACCTGGCACTATTGGTAACATACTTGTTCACAATACTAATATAATAGCATCATCTACATACAAAATAGGCTAAAAATAATGGAAGCCTTATTAATAATAATAAAAAAAACAACACTTAATAATATTAACTTTGAACATGGACAAAATGTCTTGACCGTGTTTTGAAAAAAGGAACACTTTTTATAAACCATACAGACTTCAAACTATTTCTTATGTAACAGTTAAAATATTTAATCCTTGAAAATGGTTAAATGTAAAGCCGAAAGCGCTCGGATAAAAACAACATTCGGACAGTTTTAATATAATTTATCATCCGAAAAAAAAAAAAAAATAGATCTCATGTACCAAAAACTAAATCAAAGCACCTTGTCTGTCGTATTCAAAGAAAAAGTGCACAGACACCCCCCCCACACATATATATATATTCGTGCGTGTGTGTATGCGCATGTTCGATTCTTTGCAAAAGGCATATTCTGTACAAAGACATTTGATTTTCCAGGGCGGTAAGTATCATTTACACTGTAGAAAAAGAGAAACAAAGCAAGTATTTATAAACATTTACCAAATACACCTATATGTATATATATGGAACAGAGCTTACTTTAATTCAATTTAATTCAAATAATTATATTCAAGTTTTCGGCTCTCGTTTTGAAACATGAAAACTCTTATGTAGCGTGTTGGAATCATATTTTTAAATAAATAATTATATTCATGCTCTACTTTTGTATCGAGCACTATTTTTTTTAAATTAATAACAAAAGTACTAAAGAACTTTTGATTATTTACCTAACCAGTTCTTTCCTATTTTCTATATATTTGCACACACACAGACATATGTATATATATATATATATATATATATATATATATATATATATATATATATATATATATATATATATATGAGGGTGTACATATAAAAATGGGTACAGGTATATATAAATAGTGGCATGTACAGGTATTTATATATATGTGTGTGTGTGTGAGTAGTTCAGATAAAGTGTACCGCAAAAGTAACTGAAGCCCTAAGATAATATGAAAAAATCGTCTCTTTTTCCAAATCAATTCATCCCAAGAAAGGCAATAATCCCACTGAGACTCAATCGGGTTGCTGGTAGTGAAAGAGAATAAAAAGACTTTAAAAGGAAACGGAAAGCCAATCCTAAACAGAGATCAAAGGATAAACTTCTACACCTGTTCAAATGACGGTGGAGGAGTGTAAACCGGACGATTGGCGAACCTATCTACTCCTATTGAGGGGAAAAATAAATAAATAATTAGTGAATAAAATTTCAGATTTCAGGTGGAGACCTTAGAAGAATAGAGATGTATTAGGCTTTAGATGGAAACGGAAACCGGAAACAAGGGATAAACCGCTACTCCTGTTCAACAGCTTAAAAGTCTACGAAGATCGATTGGTTAATACCAGATTTAGTGGGAAAACATTCAATTGCATAATAAAGTAACACATCGTGTCGAGTTTACGTCTTTGGTTTTTCTTTGCTTATCTTTGAAAAAAAAAAGAAAAGATATGAAACAGCTTAATTATCTGGTTATTTATGGCTCGAGACAGCAAATCAATTCAGACCTAGAATAATTGAGAGCAAAATCAGTGAAAAGGAAAAGAAAATAAGACCCCCCCCACCAAAAAAAAAAAGGAAAAAAAAAAAGAAAACAGAGACAAGCATCTTGTATGACAAATTAATCATTAAATTTTTCCTACTATTTTTCTTGCTCAAATGGCCGTTACAATTCTGCTTCCGGTTGAATGGTTTCAGGATAGGACATTCATAACTTTAACATCATTCTACATAATAATATGTTTACATTCGTTTCCTCAGATCGATGGTCAAAAATGGCTTCGAGTGAGTGAAGCTTGTAGGTCTTAACGAGGACAAGCCTTCTCCAGACAAAGAACTGTATCAGGTATTACCCGAGAACGTTCAACAGTAGCAACAACAACAAAGTTTAGTAAGAGAGACTAATGACGTCGTAGAATCACACCACCGCCATTACATACACACAGTACATAGAAATCATGCGACAAGCATTCATTGGTTAATCTACTCACAACTAGCTCGTTGATTGGTCAGTTTTGACCAATCAAATCCCCTGCACGCGACAAATCTGTTTTCCCGCGTTTTCGATCTCAGCCGGTCATGTGATACACGATCTTATATAAACAAAACACGAGTGGTTCTCTGCCTCATTTATATCTCTTTTTGCATCCCAATCCTTGCTGCAAAAATGTGACCTTCAAGAACTCCGGTCTTAACCATGCCGTCATACGTTAAAGAACATTACCATTTCACAGAAGTCCGAACTCTAAAATCTTTTCTGAACTCTTACCAACTTTACCAATCCACAATTCCTAACATGCTAAAGGAACTTTATTCTTCTCAACTACAGTTTTATAATTACTTCATCTTTATGAGCTCAAGTACAAATATTTCCAAATCTAAGAGACATAACTCTATCAAACCTTCAGCTTATATGCATGTACACGAAGCACTAATAAATTCAATTGTTATGCTTTGAATCATTACGTTCAGTTTTGTATTTTATACTAAGTGCTATTTTATGTCAAATATAAATTGCATAGCGTCCACGCATTGTCTTTAATCACGTCTTTCCTAGCCAAAGTCAAATATATGTAGTACACACCCCTACAAGGTAATCAAGATGTTCACGTTCGAAACAAACAAAAAGCAATGAAGAAAGACCCCCATCAGACGAGAGCAATAATAGTTACTGAAATTTAGAAACCTATTTTCCTGAAAGGTTGTTTTAAGAAAAAAATTTTCTGAATTTCAACAGACAGCAGTACTGACTGTGCGGTCAAATTAATGCCGGATGTTTCCTCATGAGGATACGGCTAATATTTTCATTACCACAGAAGAAAAAATAATCTAGACGGCTTTTAATAATTATTATTCCTATCATGTTTTTTGTTGTGATGTACTGACGTGCCTGAGCTATCGTTTTCAAAACGAGCGATCCTAAATCTATATTTTCTTTACGATTATACGGAAGAGCAAAAACCGTGAGCCCTAGCACATTCCTGAAACCGTATCCAGTCTTTTATACCCCCACAAGATGAGGGAGTCCACAGTATACACTTGAAAGATTTAAAACATTTCCGTCAGGGATAGTACTATAATTTTAAAGACATGTTCTCTGCATGAATGAATTAAAAGTCAAATACATTCTTTGTTTCTTTTTTCTATATATTTCTCTCTCTCTCTCTCTCTCTCTCTCTCTCTCTCACACACACACACACACACACACACACACACACACACACACACACACACATATATATATATATATATATATATATGAATGATAGGATGAGGAACAAATAAGAAATATCATTATCCTATCATTCTGTCGTATTCTAAACTATATCTATCTATCTATCTATCTATCTATCTATCTATCTATCTATCTTTCTATCTATCAATATATATATATATATATATATATATATATATATATATATATATGGAGAAATATAGTCTTAAGATGTGCTATATTTATGGGATAAAGTGCTCAATATCAGAGAGGGAGTGTGTGTAAATATAAAATTGAACATCGAAGTCAACACTTAGGGGCGACAGTCTGATTCATGCTAGATGCAATCGTCAGGCCACACACACACACACACACATATATATATATCTGTGTGTGTATATATGTGTTTGTGCGTGTGAAAATGCATGTTTTTATATTCACTTGGTAATGTATAGTAAGATAAAATATATAGATATATGCGTAGTACATACATACATACATATATATATATGATTATGCATATATATATATTAATCTCTCTCTCTCGCTCTCTCTCTCTCTCTCTCTATATATATATATATATATATATATATATATATATATATTATTTTCTTTTGCTTAGTATTATTTTAGCATGTTTGTCAATTCTGTTTATTGGCCTTTTTTGCGAGTTACATTTAACTATAGACATTTGCTCCACAGTCTTGATCCCCTACATCCAGAAGGGAGACGGCATTATACTAAGTTCGACTCAATGTAAAAATCAGAATTTTAAATGGCATTTTTTTTAGTCATTTCACACCAAAAAAAAACAATGAAGCCACTAAGATTCAAGGGGTTTCCTGAGAATTTGAAAGAAATATTTAAGTGAAGAAAGACATTCAAGGAGACAGAAAAGACGATTGGTATTGCATTTAAATTTTTGAAGATCAAAATTGGCTGTGAAGTAAAAAGCCAGGAGATTGTTAAACAGGCGAGAAGTGCAGGAGAAGAAACTGTTATTATAGAGGCTGATATGCAATATAATTGGCCCTGCTCTGGCATCTCGTCTACAGTCACTTTCTCACAGACGCGCCGTCGCCTCACTCTGTTCTAGAAATACTTTCATGGTAATTGTTCCGAGGAGCTGCATTCGCTGGTTCCCAGAATTCATGAGTTCAAGCGCCATCCGAGGCTGGCATCCCGCTCTCACCCCTTCACTGTCGAAACTCCTAAATGTAGCCGTCTCTTCTACTCCAATAGCTTCATGTCTCGCAACTCTCACCTGTGGAACTCCCTTCCCTATTACTGTTTCCCTGTGAGCTATAATCTGCAGCTATTCAAGTGTAATGTCAATCGAGATCCTCAGTTGCCTTGATCTATCCACTACTCTCATCCTTTCTTCTATCACTCCTATCTGATCTCGCTCTATATTTTCTGTAACCCCTTGCGTCCTAGTGGCTTCCCGCCTTGCTTGGGGTGAAATGCTTAAAAAAAATAAGTTACGGTTACATCTAGCCATTTCAGGTGTAAACCTTGCCGCCTATTTAGTAGAGCGCGAAAATTAATAAAGCCTCGGTAACAATTACGATGAAAATATTTCTAAAATTTTCTAGGCAGGAAGATTTCCCCCTTTACATGACGAATGGGGGACTGTCATTTTTACCGCGAGTTTCTCGAGTGTCACAAAATTGACAGTGATCTGTATTTCTGAAACTTGCACTAAACTGCACATCGTCAATTTAATCGCCGAAAAGGAGTGTCCCTTCATTTGCTAGACGTTAAACGGAAACACATTATTTTTGAAGAGGAAGAACAAAAATATTATCTTTTCATTAATTGTTTGTGTGAGTTTTAATATTACCGGAAATTATTCTGTTTTTCTACTTTGTACTTAAATATCACACGAGAGAGAGACAGACAGAGACAGAGAGAGAGAGAGGAATCTGCACCGATTTGAACTCGTCAGCGCTGGCGTTAAAATAATAATTTGAACCGACTGAATTTTTCTTAGGAATTAATAAAATGCTCATTAGATTAGACTGATATATGACTACATAAATATTTATTACTTGGGTAAGGATTTACAAATGCAAGAACTAATAACATAAAAGAGGCTAGATAAATATTGGAAGCTTATCTAAAGTCTACATACATGTCTCTGTTCAATATAATTTATTGGTGTGCGTGGATATGTGTATGTGTGTGTGTGTGTGTGTGAATGTGTGTGTGTGTGCTTGGATACATGACTTATGAAAATTATTGATCTGCCATTTCACTGGTCGGGAATAACTAAAATAGGAGCGAAAATTGGACACTCTATTCTTGGTAGGGGATCATGGCAGGATTAAATTTAATTAGTTTTAAAAAAAAAGCAACTTGTAGAATTTCATACTTTGTTGCTTCCCCTGGGGTTTACATCATAAAAATTAAATCGCACAGTACATAACTTTAGTGATTTTAACTTCACAAGTAAATAAATTAACTTTCAGATTAGCACAAAAATTTTGTCTCGGAAAAATGATGAACACAGCAATTTTCGTCTTAGACAAAAACAACAACCTGATGATGACATTGTGCGAATGTCGAAAGTACTCAGAATAAATGAATATGTGTCAACATCATAATTTTCTCTCTTCCCTTAATAAGGATATTTTTCGTGAATATGAGAGGATGGTATTGAAAATAAGTAGACAAAACTTGTCTAAATTATTCAATGCGACAAGTTTATATATATATATATATATATATATATATATATATATGTGTGTGTGTGTGTGTGTGTGTGTGTGTGTAAACTTCGATATACATTCATTTGTAAAAAATTGCATTTAAACACTTTTAAATACCTCGTCTTTATAACATCTTAGTCATGACCGTCAGCTTCAAGAGAAATATATATATATAATCATTTTTTTTTAAATATGGTTCCTTCGCTACATAAGAGTTCTTATGTTTCAAAAACGAGAACCGCAACCCTCAATATAATTATTCAAATTAAATTGAATTAAATTAACAAGCCCTGGTTCAGCGTCAAGCGAAAACTAATCTTGAAATTTACGCACCTTTATAAGTATGTTCATTCATTATTATGGAAACGGCTGGGTTGACCATTTTTGATAAGGGGCCTAAGGGTTAATTTTTAACCACATATCAGTAACCTTCGGAAAGAGGTCAAGCTGAGGTAGGGTGGGGGTGTCTATTTCAAAGCGAATGATGGCATTCATGTACGCTAATTATAATCTAAGCTCTACTTCTTTATGGAGCACTGTTTTTTAAAAATAAAAACAAAAATACTAAATAACTCTGGATTATTTACCTAACGTGTTCTTTCCTATTTTTATACATATCTGCACACACACACACACACACACACACACACACACACACATATACATATATATATATATATATATATATATATATATATATATATATATATATATATATATATATATCGACAATATTACTACAGGAGGATTACTTCTCGCTGGTACGTAGCTGCATGAATATTTTAATTATTATTACGTACAGCTCCGACATTGAGCACTCTTAGTTTTACGATAACTAAATGATTGTATGCTTTGTTTCGTTGTATACCTACACACATACACACACACACATATATATATATATATATATGTGTGTGTGTGTGTGTGTGTGCGTGTGTGTGTGCGTCTTCATCTATATTTTAGACCTTTAATTGATAAGAAGAAATAAAGGACAGTTCGATGGCGTCAGGTGAGGTGAATAGTTTGTGTGGATAATAATTTCCTATCTTGATTCCATAGTGGATTTTCTTGTCAACACATTAACGTATAGATGAGTGTTGTCATGAAGCAGCGTGACATTCTGAATTACAGGTTCTATAAATGGAATATTTCCTCATAATTTGCAGTGATTAGATTTCGTAGATGATAATGACAAGCCCTATAATAAAACTTTCACCAATTTGTAATACAAGCAAGCAATAAATTTTTTTCCTCAAAATTTGTTTCACTGTCGATGATCAATAAAGTCCTGGTCTATCGATATTTTTTTTTAATTCCTCTGATTATATTGAACATACATTTCATCTTTAGTGAGAAATTTCGACAAAAATGTTTTATATGCTTGACAAGGATTAAAATGCTGTTTCGGGGCAGATGAATGGGTAGACTATATGGTGGTTCTCGTCCTAGGTCAGACGATAAACTACGTCCAACAGCAAGACCTCTGATCAGGAGGTTTTGAGGAGTGTTGAACCGCCTCTTAATTGAAGGTGTTCTCAGGTTCACCCTGACCCCGGGTGGAAGCACCTGTTAGGGGGAGGGGTCTCAGCTATGGTCAATGGTTAACCGCCAAATTGGGGTCAAAACACTATGAAAGTGTAAAAATATGTTTTAATAGCCGAAATACTTTGTAAAAAAAATTATTACAAGCAATAAAAATTTGAAAAAAAATATTTCCAGCGATACATATTTGAAGGAAAAATTATTACCAGAAATAGATTTTTAAAAAAAATATTGCCAACAATAAAAATTTTGTCGGCATTAAATAACCCATTGAGGTTGATATGCCGTAAAACAAACCAAACCAAACAGAGTGGTTCGAAAGTCCTGTCACCCACACACATAATTTCAGATGGCTGCCATGAAAATGATGGTGTTCATACAGACCTTCTCCATGTGTGACAGCATCAATGAAAGTGAATAAACTGAATCCAGTAAATGTGCTTTGTATTACTGTATTACTTCTTCTATTGTTCTCAGTACTATTTTTCACAAGTTCAGACCTTCACAGCAAAATCTGGCAGGTCACATACACTGACTTGACACATCCTCATTCCCTTCATGTTGGTGAGGAGGAATTTTCACTCAGCTTCTTTCTTTTGCACTGTGGAACAGAGTCCCACGGGAATGCATATCCGTTCATTAAAATCTTAAATTGTCAACATCCTTCAGTAGCATCACAATTCTTCTTTATCAAGTCTCTAGTCATAATTCATAATAGGAGTTAATAATAGTAATATCAGTAAGCTCTATCATGACCTGTCTCTTCAACCATATATATATATATATATATATATATATATATATATATATATATATATATATATATATATATATATATATGAATAAAAATGGCAATAGGAAAACTAGTAATTGCACACGCGTTTCGTTCAATGTGGACTTGTAACTAATAAAAACAAAAACAGAATGTTCCTAGCAACTGGAATATAGACAAACGCTATTTTCATATTGTTACATCAACACAGATATAATGACAATATTCTCCATAGGTGACAGATACTGACGTTATTTTTAGTTAACAATATGAAAATAGCGTTTCTCTACATCCCTGTTGCTAGGAACATTCTGTTTTTTGTTTTTATTAGTTACCTTGTTCAATTAAATTCATTTCGTATTTTGCTTTGATAAAGTCCACATTGAACGAAAGCCATCAGCAATTACTGGTTTTCCTATTGTCATTTTTATTCATAAATATTGTCTTCTCTACTGGTTCAATCTAAGAAATTTTCATATCTATCTATCTATCTATCTATCTATCTATCTATCTATCTATCTATATATATATATATATATATATATATATATATATATATATATATTGGAATCTCCCGTCGGTTTCGAGGATCTACCAGCTTATTGATTCAGTTATCAAAGTTTATGCGTTAAGTGGCATTTAAGACCCGCTAGTAATTTACAAAGAAGGCCACATATGGAGCAAGTTTGAGGATTGTGAGATGAGATCACTGTTAGATTGGTTGACCTTTTAGATCTTGCTCTCGCTTTTTGAAGATGATTGAGACAAGCAGATTGAAAATTGCTGGGTCCACTAAAACACGTTGATCTCCATTCTACCCGATCCAAAGTTAAGTGCTCAAGGGTGTTATGTTGTATATTGACTGCTGACAGGTTGCTTATCAGCTTGTCTTTGCATCTTAGCCATGGGCGTCCTAAATTCCTGTAGACCTGATCTAACTGACTGTACATTAGGATCTTCGGTATCCTGTCATCAGACATTCTCAAGACATGACCTGTCCACCGTAACTGAGACTGTATGATAAAAGTCTCGATTCCTCCAATATTACACCTATTAAACAGGTCTACGTTAGATATTCTATCTTGAAGCTATATATATATATATATATATATATATATATATATATATATATATATATATATATATATATATATATATATGACGTCAAAGAGCAGTTCTGCGAACATCTTGATTAGGTTCTCAAGTCAACCCTCACCAGAATGGCAAACTCGTCATCCTTGGAGATTTCAAAGCCAGAGTAGGAAGAGATTACAACGGCTGGAAAGGCCTTCTCATACACAGAATAGGCAAGGTCGATGACAATAACCTGCTCCTACTCGGATTGAGAAAGCGGAGAGCCGTGTTCGAATTCCAGTCGAATCCATTACATTTATTTACGTGCTAATACGCTTGGTAAAAATATGAATTTTCTTCTCCCCAGTAGCCTCGTTCTATAGCCTTGGACGGCAAATGGTCTACTACTGGAAAAAATCTGCCTCGACTGTCATGTATCGAAAAATACATGATCGCCTAAGTATGGCACATAACTGACTGATATATATATATATATATATATATATATATATATATATATATATATATATATATAGTGATATATATATATATATATATATAGTGAGAAAGAGAGAGAGATTAAGTTTATGGGGTGTGTTTTTTTGTATAAAAACGTTAAAACCTCTCTCCTTTTAAAAATCTTTTTAAAGGGTCGGAAATGGAATAATTCTAAAATGATAGATAGATAGATAGATAGATAGATAGATAGATAGGAAGGAACTTTATGGTGTATGTTTTTGTAAAAAAGTTAAAACGTCTTTCCTTTTAAAAAATCTTTTTAAAGTGTCGGAAAGAATTCTAAAATGATAGATAGACAGATAGATAATGATAAAACTGAGAAAGATAGATAGATAGATAGATAAGAACTTAATTTTAAAAATCTTTTTAAAATGTCGGAAATATATCTAACAAATGAAAGAATTCTAAAATGACATTTGTAAGTAATCGCTTCTTCCGAATTCTAAATCTGTTTCGATGTTTACCCGCGCCATCGTCATTCTCGACGTTATCCGCTTTTTATTTTGAAAATTACTTTTGTCTGAAGTGTCATTTTTTTTTTAATCAAGTACTTACCTGTCATTTTTTATTTTCCTAATGAATATTCTAAGCGATTTTATTCGATTTCAATATTCCTGTTCGAAATGATTGGGTTCATCAATCTTTTTTTCTCAGTTGTTTTATTCATTGTGCCAAAAGTCTTTCAGTCGTGCACTAATTAAAATTTAGCATCGCTCTCATCAGAAATCTGTGAAAATATTCTCTGTAAAAAAAACTAAAATATATCCCGTCTTTAGAGAAACAGTATTAAACGATGCTGAGATCGCCTATCTAAACTGATTTTTTGTAATGATGTAGAGGCTTACTTTCATTGACGCTTTATTTAAGACTATGTTATAGAACAATAAAGTGTCGCTGCCGACACTTAGGTTTGAACATAGATCGCTAGGTAACAAACACAGGAGATCCCATTTTTGAATTGGATCACGTGACCATGGGAGAAACGCATAAAATAGAAAGTAGCGTAACGTCAATACAGATCTGCATTTCTAGTCTATCCTCTATTACTGTTCGTATCGCTATTTCTAGTCTATCCTCTATGCTATGCAGATCACTGTTTCTTTTCTATCCTCTATTATTATACGGAGCGCTATTCCCTACTCTATTCACTATACTATTTCTCTATTCAGTTCACTGCGGCTCGGATTGAGAAATCGGAGAGCCGAGTTCGAATTCCAGTCAGATCCATTACATTCACTTACGTGCTTATACACTTGGGAAAGGTATGAATCCTCTTCACCTCCACCCACTCATGGAACATAACTGACTGACAGTCGGTAAATAGGCCGGGTTCTATAGCCTTCGATGGCAACTGGTGTACCGCAGAAAGAAATGGCAACCTAATGCGGGAAAAAATCTGCCTCGTCAGTCATGTATCGAAAGATACATGATCGCCTAAGCGTGTATCACGCATGCCACATAACTAAACTGATACGGTGCTTAGTTTTCGAGCGAGTATTATCGAACAAGTACTATTATTGCGAGTGTTATTCGAAGGCGTCTGACATCAGCATTGTTCAACGGCGTACTATAAGTTGTATCTGCGATTACAAAGTCTCTACTACAACGAGAATTACGAAAGTGACAATGGGTATTCGTTGGCATCACAAAAGAATACATTTATTTAATATGGAATATTCTTGGAAATGCTTCTTTATTACAAATCATTCTTTCTTTGTTTCTCAGACGTTCGATATTATCTTTTTTCTTTCTTTGCTAAATGTTATTTTAATTCTTTTTATTTTAACTCCAAGCAAGGCAATAAAGCCACTAAAACGCAACTTTGTTACTGAGTGTGTAATAATATTAGAAAAAAATAAAACATTAAAGAGCGAGAACAATAAAACAACAGGAATTAAAAAGGCTTTTACTTTTTATGAGCCATGTTCTTCCAGGACGTAGGCGATCATGGCTCTCCACTTTTCCTTATCCCTTGCAGCTCTCAACAAGTTCCTTCCCTCTGTCATCTCTCCCAGACCACGTTCTTTCATCCACTTGCTCAAGCCCTCTAGGTATGCCATGCGTTGTTTTCTCTTGTCTCTCTTTCCCGCTATTCGACCCGTGAGAATCAGATTCTACAGGCCATCCTTTCTCATTATGTGTCCCAGATATATATATATATATATATATATATATATATATATATATATATATATATATATATATATATGTAAGCCTTCTTGCTTGCATCCTTTCTAAGACTTTATTGTTGCCTACACGCTCGATCCATGATATCCTTAGCATTCTTCTGCAGAACTACATCTCCGTCGCCTCGAGTGTCTTCTTCATCTTTGAGGAAATCGTTCAACATTCGCTGCCATAATGAAGGACATGTGGCAGGTAACAGCTCAGTATTCTATTTACCAAATCCTCCTGTCTTGTAATACTCTGCCCAGCTTTTGGAATGCGTCCTTGGCCATCCCAATACGTCTACGGATTTTAAACTTCCACCTCTGCTTGATTCTAGTGTCCCCAACCTGCAAATCGCATTTCTGGCTCATCCTTTTACAGATGACCATGCATTCTGTATTCTTGTAGTTTATACTTAGTCCCTTCTTCTCGCTCTCCTTCGCTACCTTCTGTAGGAGATTTTGTAGTTTCTTTTCCATCTCTGGAAATGTGATTTGTTATCTGTACACATTACAGATAAGAAAATCACATTGCATTTAAATTTTTAAAAATCAAAGTTGGCTGGAAAACAAGAAGCCAGAAGAAGCGTGAAGTGCGAGAGAAGAAACTGTTAGTATAGAACTTACGGCTACCTTCAGTCATTTCAACTCTACTGCTGTTAAATTCCTAAAGTCTAGTTACCAAAGAGTAAAGATTACCAGAACAATTAGCATGAGGATTTTTGTAGGCATAGGGAAGCTATGATATGGGGGTGGTATATAGAGAAAAGATTGGATTAGTGTATAGATAATCTCCTCTCAGGGTATTGCCGACTTCAGCATTAGCAAGAAAATGACTATTAATTACAAAGCCTGATTTAAAAAAAAATATATATATATATATATATATATATATATATATATATATATATATATATATATATATATGTATATATATATATATATATATATATATATATATATATATATATATATATATATATGTGTGTGTGTGTGTGTGTGTGTGTGTGTGCCCTTGCTTGTACACATCTATGTGAAAAAAGGGTATTTTCCATAAGCAAATTATATCTAATATTTAAAATAATTTTACCCCAAGCAAAGCAATAAAGCCACAAGAATATGAGAAAAAGAAAACATTATTAATGGCAGAGAACAATAAAATAACAGGAATCAAGAAGGCAGAAGATAATTGCATTTAACATTTTGAAGATCAAACTTAACTGGAAAGCAAAAAACTGAAGAGAGGTTAATTTTTCAATATTCTTTTTTTTTAAATTTTTCTTTCTTTCTAGAACGAACCTTTCCTTCAATTTATTCTTAAGTACCGATTTCTTTCTTCATTCCGCTTTTTCTTTCTCAAAATTTTAATTTCTTTCAATTTCTTTCTCAAATGGTATTTTGTTTTTCTTTTATTCCTTCTTTTTTATTTTATTATTTTGTTATACAGTCTTTTAATATTTTTATTCATTCATTCTTTCATTCATTCATTCATTCTTTCATTCATTCATTCTTTCATTCATTCATTCTTTCATTCTTTCTTTAACCATGTTTCCTTTCTTACATTTTTTTAGATTGTCTTTTCGACTTCATTTCTTTTTTCTTTAATTTTTTCCTTCTTAGATGTTTTCTTAATTTTCTTTCTATTTTCCAGATGCTCATTTCTTTCTTTCTTTCTTTCTTTCTTTCTTTCTTTCTTTCTTTCTTTCTTTCATGGTCTTTTCCGTGTTCAATATAATATTTGTTTCACTTTCAGATGCTTCTTGTCTTTCTTTCTTTCTTTCTTTCTTTCTTTCTTTCTTTCTTTCTTTCTTTCTTTCTTTCTTTCTTTCTTTCTTTCATGGTCTTTTCCGTGTTCAGTATAATATTTATTTCACTTTCAGATGCTTCCTGTCTTTCTTTCTTTGATATTTCTTTCTTTCTTACTTTCTTTCTTTCTTTCTTTCTTTCTTTCTTTCTTTTATGGACTCTTCCTTCTTCATAAAAATATTTGCTTCACTTTCAGACAATTTCTTTTCCTTTCTTTCTTTCTTTCTTTCTTTCTTTCTTTCTTTCTTTCTTTCTTTCATGGTCTTTTCCGTGTTCAGTATAATATTTATTTCACTTTCAGATGCTTCCTGTCTTTCTTTCTTTGATATTTCTTTCTTTCTTTCTTTCTTTCTATCTTTCTTTCTTTCTTTCTTTCTTTCTTTCTTTTATGGACTCTTCCTTCTTCATAAAAATATTTCTTAAAGGATACCTCCTTCTACGAGCCAAAACAGTTTTTAGAATTCCCGTGACCTTCTGTCAAAGATGAAATTGTAAATTGTCCCTTTGTTTTATTTCATTTTTATCATTGCCCGTGACGTTATATGCAGACATTATTTTTCTATGCATGGTTGTCTTTAGCCGAATGACGAGAGGGTCATTTCACGCGTCACACGGTTATGACAATCGGGCGGTAAAGAAAATGCAAACTGACTCTGCCAGGGCGTCAGATGATCTCGATTATCCGATTATTTTTTTATTGCGGTGACGCAGGAGCGGCGCGTATCGCGTGCAGGAAAGGAGATATGAAACAAAGGCGGGAAAAAATAAAATTTAAAAATGAGAAAGAAGTTGGAGTGAGATCAAAATTAAATTAAAAAAAAAAAAAAACACTAAAAAGGATTTAAAAAAAAGAAAGAATTCATAAAGAGGATGATCGACAATGTTAAATGTTAAAAAGAAAGAAAATGGGAGAGAAACTCAACACACGCTGCTGAAGACGTAGTTATACGTCTATTCTAAACTTACTGCTGTCGACGTATATATACGTTTTTACAACATCGTGAAATATTGGTTTGCGTTTTGAATTAACTGGCGATTTGGCGCGATTTCGAAATCAGCGTAGACATGTAGCCATTTTCGGCGCCTGATTCTTTCCTGATTTATCAGTTTCTTTTTTTTTTTTTCTCTTTTTAATATTGCGTTTCACGCGTTGGTTTTTATCACATTTCGTGCAGTCAAGTGGGATTTCCAATCTTCTAAACACACACACACACAATGCAATTTCAAATCAAGAATTGATTTTCTCTATGAGGTCTCTTTTAAAATACGGGGTGCGTATATCATAACATTATGTGCGCGGTCTTTCTGGTGAAAACACGTAGGATGCATTTCTCTCGAAACACGTAAACGTCCTAATATAGCTTATCAAAAACTGTTGTTGATTTATTATTTACTAAGCTCTGTATAAGTTTTAGCACGGGGCTTCAAGTATAGCGCACCCACTGAGGATCGAACGCAAGACCAGAGGGGAACCATATCAGTTCACAAACCATTAACCTATTATGAGGCGCCCATGATATGGTCGATTTTCACTATTTACATTATTCAGTTTATTGTCCTCATCTTTGTGGCCATGTTTATTACAACGTTTCGGCCGCTGTACGCTCCGGCCTTCTTCACGTGGTTGGAATGTCGAACTGAGCCCTTTATTTCGCTCATTGGGGTAGACTGTCTATGAGGACACATGGCATAGTGGATAAAGGCGTTAGATACAGTGACAGGACCCAAAGAGTGTAAGTTCAATAGAACAATCTACCCCAGTGAACGTAATAAAGGGTTCAGTTCGACATTCCGACCACGTGAAGAAAGCCGGAGCGTACAATCCGAGCCGATCCAGGAAAGACAGGAAGCGTCTGAAAGTGAAACAAATATTATATTGAACACGGAAAAGACCATGAAAGAAAGAAACGGACGAAACGTTGTAATAAATATGGCGAAAAACACGAGACAATAGTCCGAATAATGTAAATAGTGTACATAATACCTCATCTCAGAAATATAGACAGATACTGAAGGATCGGATAAATATGGCAACAAAGATGAGGACAATAGTCCGAATAATGTAAATAGTGTACATAATACCTCCTCTCAGAAATATAGACAGAAACTGAAGGATTGGATAAATATGGCAACAAAGATGAGGACAATAGTCCGAATAATGTAAATAGTGTGCATAATACCTCATCTCAGAAATATAGACAGATACTGAATGTTTGATTTAGTTGTTTATTTGATTCATCCTCAGATCATTAATATCTGTTAATTATATATATAAACTTCCGAGCCCCTTGCTTGGTAGGGGTTATTGTCTCTCAGTTGCGTCTCTGTCTTCGGCCAAAGCGTAGTGGCTCTGGATGACGATTTACTTCATGGCTGAGTCGGTGTAAAGCACGTTGGAGCTAAAATGATTTTAGACTGTCAAAAGGGGCGAGAGAGAATATTTTTCTTCAATACGATTTCTCGATTATTCAGACGAAAACATATAAATATAATAATAAATAAACGGAGCATCTACCCAAATATGGGTATCCGCTAAAAATAAAGTTTTAGTAATGTTTGTTTGTTTGTTAGTTCGGCGGCATATCAACCCCATAACGGCCAATTAATATTTAGGGGAGCATTTATAATTATCTTTATAAAAATATATTGCTGGTATTTTTTTTTTAATTTTATTGCTGTTTTTTTTTTTTTAATATGAAAATATATTGATGGTGTTTTACTATAGAAATATTTTTATACTTTCATAATGTTTTGACCCCAGTTTGAGATTAACTATTTGCCCACAGCTGGGACCCAATAAGGTGCGACGATCATGTGTCATGGTGGCCCTGGAAACAACAGTTTCACGCTCCTCAAAACCGACAATCTCCCGATCAGAGGCTTAAGCAATAATAATAATAATAATAATAATAATAATAATAATAATAATAATAATAATAATAATTATTATTATTATTATTATTATTATTATTATTATTATAATTGCAATGACAAAAGTACGCAGGTGTAGGCTTTATAAAATATATTTTTATTATTGACTACAAGCTTCATGCCCTTCTATAGTCCCAGTAAACAGAAATAGCTCTCTCAGAGAGGAGAGTAACAAGGGGAGGCCACTTGACTATTCATAACACACACACACACACACACACACACATATATATAATTGAATGCATTTAAATCTATTAACTATACAACCACGTTTGGCATCTATAAATAAAATCCATACGTATATTGCGCGCTAACACAGATGTCTACAAACATCAGACGAGGATTAACTTCAAAAGAAACATCAAAGAAAATATCCTTTAAAACAATATAGAAAAATATAAATAATATATATATATATCTTTTGTTTTATTGTTCGTCTCAGCTTAGCTACTGTCTGCCTTCGATTTTTCTTCCCCCATTCTTAGAGAGTTCGAATTATAAATTATTCTCTTCTTTCTTTCTTTCTTTCTTTATTTCTTTATCTTAGCTTTCTCCGTATTCCTAATATCTGCGTTCAAATTATTCGGATTAAAATGTTTTGTTTTTCGTTTGTTTGATTGTTTTTTTTTCCACTATTTATCTTATTTGCAGGATCAAATAATACAAGAAAAAGCCACGCGAACAAGTCGGACAACAATCAAATCAAATGGGTACCTAAGAGAAGAAATATTTTCTAAGTCAAGTCGGGATTGCAGCACGTACTGATTGCAGGCCACTTGAACAAAACACGACTCAACGCTATTTGAGATGAACGTCATAATAACAAAAGAAAAGAAAGAAATCGTTGATGTAAGTTAATGGTTAGAGCGCGGGGCATCCG
>OZ010597.1:61008113-61020613 GCA_963932145.1 Acanthosepion lycidas | reverse complement strand
AGCTGAACGCTGGCTTTCTTTCCATAAAACTGAAAACCTTTACAAGAGCTTTTTCAATTTCAAATCCAGATTTCATCACAATCATGTTTTTTTTTTTATTATTTCCTTGTTCATTGTGACAGTGTAAATGCGGGAGAATAGTTTTGGGGGGAGATTTTATAACATACAATGTTGACTTTCTTATGTTGAAGTCAACCATTAGTTACAATAAACTTTCACCAGCGTCTAGTCTGTTTAAAATTTCCACTTTTTTGCGATAACTCCAAAGTTGTTCTTTTCCTCTTATTCTCATCATCCTTTGCACCAATACAAGTCATTAGGGTGAAATAAACATAAGCAATTATCGAAAGTAAATTTCCTGAAAAACAGAAATTTCAGATCAGTCAAATATCACCCAAATAGTTAAAATATACAGATCAAAATCATGCCCGGATATGTATATTTCTTTCCTTTTTAGGTGCCGTATCCTTTCAGGACGTAGGCGATCATGGCTCTCCACCTCCCTCTATCCCTTGCAGCTCTCAGCAAGTTGCTCCCCTATGCTTCCTCCCCCAGACCACGTTCTGTCATCTACTTGCGTAAGGCCGCTAGGTATGTCATGTGTTGTTTTCCCTTGTCTCTCATTCCCTCTATTCGACCCGTGAGTATCAGATTCTCCAGGCCCTCCTTTCTCATTATGTGTCCCAGAAACTTCAGCTGCCTCTTCCTGATGTTAAGCATAAGCCTCCTCTTTGTTTGCATCCTCTCTAAGACCTCATCGTTTTTCACACGCTCCTTATCATCCTTCTGCAGAACCACGTCTCCGTCATCTCGAGTCTCTTCTTCATCTTTGAGGAAATTGTCCAAAATTCCCCTGTCTCGCAATACTATGCGCAGCTTTTGGAAAGCGTCTTTGGCCATCCCAATACGTCTACGGATCTCAGTGTCGCACTTACCGTTCTCTGTCATAAAGCTTTTCAGACTGAATTCATTTTCTATCCGTATACAGACTGCTACCAGTAGAGGTGCTGGCAATGTATCAAAATGCGAAATATTGACGAAAAATTGCGAATATCCCGTTCAATTTGCAACTAACAGTGAAACTCTAAAAGCGGCTTCGATGGAGAAGTTAATCATTCAATAGTTGGTGGCAAGAAAGAGAAAAGATTAAATCGAATAAAAATATAAAAACATCGCAATAAACGTCTTGTTAAAAAAACAAACAAACAAATGAATCCAATTTATCTTAATAAGAAAACAAGACAAGATAAAAAAAGATTCTTGTCATTTTATAAACACATAGAAAATGAATTTTCTTCGAATACAAATTTGGAAAATGCAATTTCCGAACGGAAAAGTTTTCAACATTACGCTAATTGTTTTTGGCGAATATAAGTTATTGTCAAAAGCACCATTTATACGGACAACTTTCGTATCGTTCCAGGTTTTAATCCATTAAAATCCGCTGTAAAATCCCATATTAACTGTAAAATTAAAATAAAAGTCCAGTATTAATTATAATTTTATAGAAAAGATCCGATTTAAATTAAAAGGGCTCTAAAAAATTTACTATTGACAGGATTCCAGAGTGAGACAGATAGATCTGTCGCCATTCAAATAAATACAATAGTAAATACTGTATGTTGGTTTGAATTTGGAGATTTGTCTTCAGTTGTGATGGTCAAACTCTCTGCATCCGAGCAAGGAGGATCCTCAGGCGAGGCTTTGTCGAAGAGCAGAATCTTGTCTCAGTTACCCGACCACATGCCACATCTGACCGCGTGGGGCGGTTGGTAGATAGACTGAAGTTGCAGATTCATTGTGGAATTCACTTGACTCACTTCTAACAGCTGACTACTTCCTTCTATGCGCTGCTGGCGAATCTTATATGTGTTGTTCTTGTCCTAAGTATTATCGTTTATTACCAACCTTCGTGTGATTATTCTATTCAGTAACCTTCCCTAAGTTACAATAACATATATATATATATATATATATATATATATATATATATATATATATATATATATATATACACATATGTATGTGTGTGTGTTGAAATAGGTTATAGAATACCGACAAAGTTTTGAAAATAATTGACAGGTGGAAAAACGTTTAATTGAAACCAGATTTCATTACGCGTTTCGCCTTTCTAGTCTTCATCAGATCCAAAGCGAGAGGAAGAGATGTGTTTATGTGTATTTTTGTGCATGTTTAAATAGTAAATCATAGGGCTTTTTTTTCTAAGCTGGTGTTTCTCGTGATTAAAGAAAATGAATACATACCTTCTAAAATGTCGTTGATACCTATTCTATATCTTTTTTGTTTATAATTCTTAGTTCATGTCGAAAGTTATTAACATAGTTTTCCCCAGCTTTTTTCGTCTCGCATCTAAGGTAAATCCTCAAGCAATAAATTCCTGTAGCCTTTCCTGAAACGAATCCAAGAGATATCCTCTTCCAATCCTTTAGAATGGGTTGAAAGTAAAAGATCTATATGTAAAATAAATATATAAACATGGTTAAGTCAAAATTTGTTCGCACTTTCTCCATAACATATCGTTAGGTTTGTCACCCTGCCTTTTGCTCATGCGTGCTTATAGTTGGTAATATTGTGATCACGTGACTGAAGTTTGATCTTGATCGCGCCAGTTTCATTGCTGCTGCTACAATGTAAACATGGCCTCTCCGCTAGCAGTGTACACCAAGCAGGAACAGAGAGCAGTGATCCTCATCCGCAGGGAACATACTACCTTATAGGTGATAACACGTTGGTTCACCATTATCAGCTGGTTGTATCTTCTCGTCCGTGGTGGAAGTTGACTGGCGTTCTGCATCACCTTTTTCCGTTCATTTTAAACTACTCGATCCACTCATACACACTTCTAGGCGGTAGGGCACTGTCACCGTATTGTGTTAAAAGCCTCCGATGTATTTCATCCCCTGACACACCTTCCGACCAGAGAAATCGGAAAAATATAAATAGACAGGTATCGATAGATAGATAGATAGGGATAACAATATATATACATACATACATACATACATATATATATATATATATATATATATATATATATATAGATAGATAGATAGATAGATAGATAGATAGATAGATAGATAGATAGATAGGAAAAGCCAGAGATAGAATGGAGTGGCCAGAGATAGATAGGAAAAGCCAGAGATAGATAGATAGATAGATAGATAGATAAGAATAACCATAGATTGATACGAATATCCTTTACAGTTATTACAATTTCGTTAGCTAGATTATATTAGTATGTTCATATGTGTCTACATTTTTTCATTCAATATATCTTTTTCACTTCTTATCTATCTATCTATCTATCTATCTATCTATCTATCTATCTCAGTCTATTCATATCTATCTATCTATCTATCTATGGTTACCCTGATATATTAATATCTATCCTTTGATAGATAGCTATCAAAGTTTCTCTCTCAATGAACAAACTAAGATAGATAGAAAGATAGATAGGGATAACCATATCTAGATAGATAGATAGATAAATAGAGATACAGATAGATTGGGATAAACAGATAGATAGATAGATAGATAGATTGATAGATAGATAAACACGAATGGCCAGAGATAGATAGATAGATAGATAGATAGATAGATAGATAGACACGAATGGCCAGAGATAGATAGATAGATAGATAGGAATGACCACAGATTGATATGAATTTCCTTTATAGTTATTGTAATTTCGTTAACTAGATAGATAGATAGATAGATAGATAGATAGATAGATAGATAGATAGATGTGTCTTCAGTAAGACAGATATAATTTGAAAAGGTAATATTAAATGAAAATAGTAGGTATATATAAACACGCTGAGATAGTTTAGACAACAAAACTATAATAACTGCAAAATCGTTGGTGTTCTGGATCGATCTGTAGAATCCATATTTTCCAGTCGAATGCTCTGCCAACTAACCGACCCCTTGCCTAGCGCTCCCTATAAATATGAGCCTTCACTTAAAGGGCCAGAATTTATTAAATAATCACATGTCCAGGTATAAAGGTCACATGAAAGGGAACGCCACATCCCTGTCACTGATCTAATTCCTTTTCATCCGACCACAACTAGACCTTGGTTCCAAGTGGAAGCTCTCAAGTACTCAGTCATGCGCAAATCGAAATCTATAACCCACCAATTACACCAACACATACGAATTAATCTGTTTATCAAAGTCGTTTGTCTTTACGTTAACATCTATATGGATTTGTGGAGTTCGATTTACAAATAACAGATCCGTTTGTAGATAGCGGTTTTCCTGCTTCTCGAATTATGCTCTCGAGGAAAAACAGTCGAGGCCATTTTGCTTGTAATATCCGGCCGATTAAGCCATTTTAGGATGTATACAATAGCCACGGGATAAAGATGGCGGATAAACTGGCGCGCTTATGTGTTGTTGCTCTTCCGTGGAAGCAAAATCTATTTTGATATTTAAATTTGGCCAAATGGACAGATTTGGGGAAGAATTAAGAAATATTATCTTATCCGTATAAAATATGGAGTAGAAGAGAATGCTAGTTAAATCCTGATTGGATTTCCCTTTTCAAAAAAAAAAAAAAAAAAAAAAAGAGAAAAAGAAAAAATTAAAGACAGGACCTTGGGTATAAAGGCAAGGGAAGTGAAAAGAAGATGAAGGAAAGAATGGAAAGGGTCAAGAATGCAGCTGTATTGTAAATATAAATATATATTCACACACACTCACACACACATATTTATATATATATAATTTTTTATGAATTCTTGTGCAAATAATGTGTATTAAAAATGTGTGTTTATTGTCTATTTGGCTAACTGTATCACTGGAATAGCTTACAAATCGATATATTTTATTTTTTTTAAATCAAGTCTAAATTTATTCCCGTATTTCTATGTCAAATTTACCTTGGTCTGCTAAAACACGACCCAGATAGGCTTCCGTAATTGAGTGATTTTGATTCGTGTCTGACATCATGTGCCTTTTCTCTTACTGAAAACCACATACTACCCCTTTTAAATTGATGATTAGTCCTTTCTTCGCGCTTTCCTTTACCACCTTTATCTAGAAGTACTTTCCTTTTCTTTCTATATCTGTCATCCCCATATTGTCTTATCGGTATAAAACATGGAACAGAAGAGATTGCACTAGTGGCAAATGATATAAATCTACTGTAGATCTTCACTGTGCAATTAGATAAAGCAATTGAAGCCATAAGACTAGACACCGTTACTGCCCAGAAAGAAGAGAAACAGATTTGGATGAGTAGAGGTAAATGTTTGTTGAGAAAGAAAAGTCGAAAGCTCTGAAGAGTACTGATAGCACCCTTGGGCAGATTTACAAACCCAGAAGTTGTTCCTGTTGGTACCTTTGGCATAGTGACAGACAAAATAAGAAAAACGGATGTGTGAAATTGGCAACGTAACTCGATCTGGTACTACTTAAGAAAACAACGCTGCTTCCAACAGACATAATTCTGAGAAAGGTTTAGTTGATGGAGAGGGATCAGGAAGCAATAAACACATGATTATGATACGCTTCTGATCACTAAATTACTGTTATAATAATAATAATAATAATAATAATAATAATAATAATAATAATTCACACTGACAGAACAATCAAGGCCAACCGACCAGATATTGTTATTAAAGACCACAAACAAAAACGGTGCCTCCTTATTGATATGGCAGTCCCTGCAGACTGCAACGTATCTTTGAAGATATTCAAAAAGCTGTCAAAATACAAGGACCTTGAAATAGAGGTCTCGAAAATGTGGCATATGGGAACATCAACAATCCCTGTTGTAGTTGGAGCCCTAGGGCTGGTTGGAAAAGATTGCAGTAGACTAATTGCAGGGATTCCTGGAAGCCCATGCCTCAAGGAGATACAAAAAATTGTTCTGACAAGTACAGCCCACACTTTACGAAGGGCTCTATCTATGTAATTTTTTTTTTTTTTGTCAGTGAAAAGGGTCATGATGCCATTTCTAACCTTAGGTCCCTGGGTGGGACCCGGAAAGAAATGTGTAAACGCCAGAAAGCAAAGAAAATAAAAATAATAATAATAATAACAACAATAATAATAATAATAATAATAATAAAATAATAATTTTTATGTGTTATGGTAATTTACCTATGCACGCATGGATTCTCCCAGCTATAAATAGGAGCAGGTACTGCCTTTTGGCGAGGAAAGTTTCCAGCAGTCAGCTCTGACAGTCGGAATGGATATTCTTGCTGTAACACTCTCGTTTGTATATGTTTTGTATTACTGTTTCTGCTAATATATTTGTTTAACTCAATTCTTCTCACTGTGTCTTATTTCTGGCGCAAACAAGGCCACAACAGATAGATAGATAGATAGATAGATAGATAGATAGATAGATAGATAGATATGAACAGACTGGGATATATATATATAAACAGGCTGAGATAGATAGATAGATAGATAGATAGATAGATAGATAGATCGGAACAGAACCAGATAGATAGATAGATAGATAGATAGATAGATAGTGTTATATTAATTTACTCACGGACGAATGGACTCTCCCAGCTATAAATAGGAGCAGGTACTGCCTTTTCGAGAGGGAAGTTTCCAGCAGTCAGCTCTGACAGTCGGACCGAACATTCTTGCTGTAACATTCTCGTTTGTATATGTTTGTATTACTGTTTCTGTTAAGATATTTGTTTAGCTAAATTCCTCTCTTTATGTCTTTATTTCTGGCCCCTAACAAGGCCACAACATTATACTATGATGATACACCTGTACATGTCTCAAGAACCACTCGAGACTTACAGAGTAAGAGTCACAGTTTACGGAGATATGTGGGAAATGCCTCGTATGACTGATCGGCAGAGGAATTTGCTCCCCAGCTGGTCAATCATTCGTAGTATTTGCTGAAGATTCCAGGAGACCATCTCTTCCCAGGCAGTAGCGCTCCTTCGGAAAGGAGCTGTGTTTATTGCCCGGCGTCTGAGGTATCCTAAAAATGAGGAAAAATGAGGAAGTGCTAAGTGGGGTTTCCCAAGGTATTGCCGATAAACCCACATGAAACTAGACCTTGTGTCACAATTCACTGCGTCGTGGACACATGTCTAAATTCTATGTGGCGGTGATAACGGTTAGCGCTAGACATGGCTAGTTTAAGATTGTAGAGATCGCGGAAGCATCCCCTTATGAGTAGGTTTCACAAAGATGTGGCTTGTAAAAAGAAGCTGTTCAATTGGAACTTACATCTCCCTAATGGAAAACAAAATCTTGTCTCGGGAAACAGCTACATGACTCCGTTTTATACGGGTTCTACGAGGAATTTTTGACCGAGCCTACGGACTCAGATACCCCACATTAAATTCGGCCTTGTGTCAAATCTGACCGCATGGGGCGGTTGGAGGATATCCATCAGTTGGAGATTCATTGTGGAATTCACTTGACTCACTTCTAGCAGTTGACTACTTCTTCTGCGCGCCGCTGGCATATCTTATATGTGTTGTTCTTGTCCTAAGTATTATCGTTCATTACCAACATTCGTGTGATTATTCTATAACCTTCTCTAGTTTGCAACAATATATATATATATATATATATATATATATATATATATATGAAGAAAAATATACGGAAAAAACAAACAAAAATCCTTATATGCAATTATGCTGTTTTAATGTTGATATAATCAACGGGAACGTTTGATCATATAAAACTTTCAGTTATCTGTTTGGATAAGTCTTGTTCTTATGTCCATCGTCTTTGTCATGACAAAGACGATGGACATAAGAACAAGACTTATCCAAACAGATAACTGAAAGTTTTATATGATCAACGTTCCGTTTAAACATTACAACAGCATAATTGCATATAAGGATTTTTGTTTGTTTTTTAGGTATATTTTTCTTCAAACTGTCGGATCTATATCCATATATTTGCTTATATATATATATATATATATATATATATATATATATATATATATATATATATATATATGTATATATGTATGTGTGTGTGTGTTGAAATAGGTTATAGAATACCGACAAAGTTTTGAAAATACTTGACAGATGGAAAAACGTTTAATTGAAACCAGATTTCTTTACGCGTTTCACCTTTCTAGTCTTCATCCGACCCAAAGCGATAGAAAGGAATATGTTTATGTGTATTTTTGTGTATGCTTACATAGTAAATCATAGGAAGAAAAAACTGGTGAAAAAGAGCGCGAAGTTTAGGATTGGTGGCACAAAGGAATGGAGTTTGTCTGAATACTTTCCATTGAAACAGCGACTGATCTGCGAGAAGCTTGCAACGTTTAGTCTGTGGCAAAGTTTTTGTTGAGTGGAAAATAATTCATCACCCACAAGGAAGCGGAGACGTTTTTGGATTCTATTGAGAGTGGAAAACAAGAACTGAACAGCTTCTACCCATATACGTCCTCTTTACGATCATTTGATGCACTTATTTAATAATGGAATCGTCCTTGTTTGCTCACTGGTGATCTGTCTTCAAATTACGGTTTCGGCAACGACACTTTATTCCTATACAACAAAAAACTTAATCAATTAGGGCAGAAATCTGTACATTTAACTCATGAACAGACATTTTTCTTTGTCACTTTTTGACATCCATATTGTCTGAGAGTTTATATGATTCGCAGTTGAGGAATACATCCAGATATCAATGTTTTTCTATTATTTGCAATCCGTTTTATGCTCCCGATATTAATTTACCAATTGCCTTGAGCAGACAAAGATAAAATTATTTGTAAGTGTTATTAAAAGCAATTCATCATTTCGAAAGACGAAATAATAATTATGGTATTATAAATCAGAAAAGAAATAATTTTTTATAAGTTTCTTGATACTTTCAAATATAGTATCTTAAGCAACAAATCGAATGGATACACGAAGGCATATTTGCATTGTGTATATATTATACACGCGTGTGGACGTATATACAAATATTTTCCAATTTTCATATATATATATATATATATATATATATATATATTAGGTTGGTGCAAAAATAATGACGTTTATTGACGTTAAGAATACGTCAAAAAAACGACATTATTACATCATTATTTTTGCACCAACCTAATATATATATATATGTGTGTGTGCGTGTGTGTTGAGGGTGTGCGGTAAAATGTCAGGTGGGCTAAAATATATCTCTCAGCACTTAAAAGGCATCTTCACAGACATGCCACCTTCCGTGTCAGCCGAACAAGGATTCATTGTATAATTGGCAACATTTCTAGGCAGAAAATTACAAATAATCCAAAAATAGTGTTTGTCGACTGGCAATACACACACACGCGCACACACACATATATATTGGTTTGGTGCAAAAATAATGTCGTTTTCTCAAATATGTTACTATGTGAGAAAACGACATTATTTTTGCACCAACCCAATATATATATATATATATATATATATTATATATATATATATATATATATATATATAGAAAAAGTTGCAAATTAAAAAAAAAATTATCTTTTATTTTATGAAAGTATTTATTTATTTATTTATATATATATTTGATATTTCAAATTGTCCTCAATCTTTCATCAGAAATAACTGTTTGTTACAAATAAATTAAAATTACTGTTTGTTAGCAAGTAGCGTCCTTCGCGAGACGCGGACGTCACGTGATATGGAACGTCACTGTTCGGATATTCCTAACTTAAATCTAACTGTCATAAATATTTTAAATGTTGTTTAAAATTTTTTTTTAACTATATTTAAAAAAAAAATAATTGCTTAACTATTGAAATATTTATAAAGATTTAAAACACCCAAGTCCCTATTCAGCCCTAGTTTATGTGTATTTAATTTTAAAATCCAATATGTTTCTTTTTTTCTGCGTGTATATGTGGAACTAAAATCGGAATCTATCAATAAACATTTGCAGTTTTCTAATGAATGTCCTGATTGATTAAAGTGTTTAGCTATGGGGGAATAAGGGTTGTTTTTACGTATGGTTTGTTTATGATTATTGAAACGAAATCTAAAATTATTATTTCCAGACTCACCAATATATCCACTATTAGGATATAAGGTGCAGAATAAATAATAAATTACGT
The DNA here is from genome assembly GCA_963932145.1 of Acanthosepion lycidas. Classification (NCBI taxonomy): domain Eukaryota; kingdom Metazoa; phylum Mollusca; class Cephalopoda; order Sepiida; family Sepiidae; genus Acanthosepion; species Acanthosepion lycidas. The sequence goes on along the minus strand of OZ010597.1, from coordinate 61,010,532 downwards.
TATGGCTATCGCAGGTGAGGTTAGGTGGCTGTATCTTGATATTGGTGTTGGGTACAGAAAATATATCAGCTATTATTAAATGTTTGCAAACTAAGCAACGAGGTTTGTTACATTTGTAATTTCATGATTGGTTTCTATTGTTTAGATATTTGGTAGAGGTGAGGATAGCTGATAGGTTAGGTGGTATCAGACGTTTCCAGATTAATATACGTCAGTTTAGAAGTTTTTTTTTTTACATTCATTGGCATTTTCTAGATGATAGATTCCCATTTTGTAGCTGGGGTTAATAAGACATTCTTCGGGAAGTTTTCCATTTTAATGCTTAAGTAATCCTTCTCAAATAATCTTTGCATCAAAGATTGTTCCAATGCCAATTTAGGATGGAATCATATGAAGAAACTATTGGCTAAATGGTAAAAGCCGATTTGGGGCCGAGTTTGTCACAGATTTCGTAAACCTTAACTGAAATAATTTAAACCAAACATTCACACAAGACAATTTGTGTGTCATATGTAATTAACATGGCAAATTTGGACAGCATCAGATGAAAAACTTGAGAGTTAAACCCGGAAAACGATATTTTTTGTGAAGCCAATGTCCTAGGAAAACTGTCAAGACCTTTACATAAACTGCGTAACATGAGCTATGTTTTGCATTAAGTGCAAAGAACACCAGCTTGTCCAGTAAAAATTTGTTCGCGTGTAAATTTGCCTTGATTTTTGCAAAAAGTCGGACCCACCTTCAGTTTTAAGGATTTTTCTGCCAAACCCAGACGGCATGAAGACTGAAAATTTGGTATTGACCTGTCTTTGCAATATGTCTGTAAAATTTCATCGAAATCGATCGGGAAATGTGGATGTGCATGAATAACAAACACACACACACACACAGACATCTTCTGTTTTATATATATATATATATATATATATATATATATATATATATATATATATATATATATATAATTACATGACTCATCCATACAAAAAAGAAATATAGAGGTTAATGATTTAAATGGTGAGAATACATCTTCGCAAACAATTTCAATAAGATAGACTAACCCTGAACCTGTATATGAATGATATGATACCTGTTTGTAAATTCCAGTTTCATAAACTCTTTTTTTTTTCAAGCTTTCGTCTGTTCCTACAGACATTCTCAGGTATGGAAATAGATTTGTTCTTGTTTTTTACTTCACGGTAATAAGAGGACAACGAAAATAGAGACGTAATCCGAAAAAATGCTATGAGAAATGTGTTATTGTTTTGGAACGTGCGGTCGCAACGCTGAGTTTGAATTTTAAATTTTAAGGTTGTGCGTTTTTGTACAAATATAGTAATAAGAGAATTCTTTTGTACTGGTAGGTTTTCCGTCAATGTGGCATGAACTGTATTGTTCAATAATTACAGGAATGTCCCACTTATCCGAAAGTTGCACGTTGGATCAGTTATTTTAATTTCGATTATAGGTGCTGTTCAACTTATAATTGCATGAATCATTCATACAAAAAAACAAATATAACTTTAAAATTTAAAATATTATATATATATAAGACAGGATGTCTGTGTGTGTGTCGAGAATGCACGGCCGCAAATTTTCGATGGATTTGCACCAGAATTTACATGTACATGCTCCAAGTTAGCGGAAAGGCCAAGACCGACTTTGCATTTCCCAACTCCCATCTTTGTGGAAATTTTTTCATGCTTCTACGGCAGTTTTCATGTAGTTTGCGGCCATTTTGTACTGGCCAGAGTGAGAGCCAATAGCTGGCTTCCACGAATAGGCAGGAAGATCCTATTGGCCAGCGTGAGATTCACCAGCTGACTGACACGAATGTTAACTAGAATGCTAGCATGCAAATAAAATCGATAACTGCATTCGTCACAAGTGGCAAAAATTTAAATCTGCATGGCACTTTACTCTAATTGGCTCATTCGCTTGTTTAAATTCAACGTTGATTCTGATTCCGCAGAACTGGGTTGTGTGTGAAAAAGTATTTGTTGTTAATATTCTTTTTACATTCGGTTTTTCCAGTTACGAGTCCTTTTTTTTAAAGCTGATGGTTTTATGTTCATTTTGTTTAGTTCTTTTTTCGTAACAGATTTAATATTTAGTATAGAGCGTAGAAAAAATTCGCAGTGTGAGAAGTAAGGCATGTAGCAACATCAGCACGGCAAAGGGCACTCCTTTAAAGGCAAGGAAGGGCAAAAATATTTTAAGTCAAGTGATAGCGATTGCTGTGAGTCGTACGATTTTTGAATCACGCACGGGCAACGCCGGGCCATGCTGCTAGTATATATATATATATATATATATATATATATATATATATATATATATATATATATATATATATGTACGTATGTATTTCCAAAGTCACTACTTTCATAATTATATATATATATGTGTGTGTGTGCGC
>OZ010597.1:60995613-61003113 GCA_963932145.1 Acanthosepion lycidas | reverse complement strand
TCAGAGATCTTACGCGCTAACACAAAAATAAATAAAATAACACGTTAATGAGCCCTATGTATGGGATAACATTTCCAAACGATCATACAATTACCTTAGATCCGGGAACATGAAATTATATCGACATAATCAATCATACATCTAGTTATATGTGCCATTCTCTTTCAGGACGTTAGCTATCATGGCTCTCCACAATATCCTGTCCTTTGCAAAAATAATGACGTAATAATGTCGTTTTTTGACGTTAAAAATACGTCAAAAAACAACATTATTACGTCATTATTTTTGCACCAACCTGCTGTTAGTAAACACCGTCTTTTTGCCATCTTTCCTAAACACTATTCTGCGTTATAATCTCTTAAGTTTCTGATTTCCTCTACCCCTCTTGGCTTCAATATGTGAGTTTAAATTTTTATAAGCACATTAATTGTCCTAGAAATTTCCACTGTCTCTTTCTGATGTTATTCTAAGCATCCTTCTGTAGAAGCATATTTATTGTTGCCTGAAGTCTTTTCTTCATCTGTGAGGAGATTGTCCAGTATTTGCTGCCCTATAAAAGGGCTGTTATTACATAACAGTTCAGTACGCTTTTCTTTCTTTCTAGTTATTATAAGAAGGCAGTAGGCCCTTTTCATGGCGATCACAGATCTTTTTTTCTTATGTGCCTTATCCCTTTAGGACGTGGGTGAACAAGACTCTCCACAACATCCTGTTCTTTGTAGCTCTTATTAAATTTTGTATCTCATTTTCTCTCCTAAATCTTGTTCTGACACCCACTTACTCAAACTCGGAAAGTAGGTTATGCATTATTTTCTTCTGTCCGTCTTGCCTTCAGTCTGTCTCAGGAGTGTCAAATTTTCCAGGTCTTCTTTTCTCATCATGCTCCCTAGAATTTTCAACTGTTTCTTTCTGATTTTAAGTAGCTTTTTGACCTGATCTACTTCCCAAAATCTAACCACATGAAAAACACATCAGAATTTATTTTGATATCCCTATTTGGTTGGAGCTGAAAAATGAAGAAGCATTTTTGTCTTATGTCCCTTTCTGTTTGTATGTACTTGCTTAATTCCTTTTCAAGATGTAAGTCCACTTCTTCTCCCTCTAGCTATGGGTTAATTAATACGACTAAAGCCATTATTGCCTAATAAAATTGCGTATAAAATATTTAGATTTCAGCATTAAATAATCCACAGGTTGATATGTCGGTAAACAAAAAATCATTTTCTAAAAAGGAAATGTTTATTTATTTTTTTAATGTTGTGGATAAAACTTTCAGGACAAATCTCCGTGGTTCTGGTTCTAACAAAACAGTGCTCGATGTAATAGAGCAAAATACATACATAGCTATAACTTGATTTAGAGTAATACAATCGTCTGATTTATCTTCAGATATGTGCAGCACGGATTATGTACTAAGGAGCCAGGCAAACCTACCTAGTGTATTGAGCACTCTCCGTCGTTGTCTTTTTACTCGTTATGGGTTTTATTTTTTCTTTGGACTTGGAGCTTAAACACTTGATGATTGTTTCCTTGGGTACGGGTTTGTTCTACTGCAAATTGAGCTATCCCAGGTTTATTCAAATGATTAATACCATCTTTATATATATATATATATATATATATATATATATATGAAGAAATATATACGGAAAAAAACAAACAAAAATCCTTATATGCAATTATGCTGTTTTAATGTTAATATAATGTCAACGTCGGACGTTTCGGTCCAATAAACCATCTTCAGGACATATTCATAAAATATAATTAACATTATCAATTCAACATGACAAAGACTTTGTCATATCCATATATTTGCTTACACATATATATATAAGGCAGAACGTGTGTGTGTGTGTGTGTAACGAATGCACGGCCGCAATTTTCGACGGATTTGCACCAAAATTTACATGTACATGCTCCAAGTTAGTGGGAAGGCCAAGAACGACATTGTATTTCCCAACTCCCATCGATAGTGGAAATAATCGATTTTTCATGCTTCTACAGCAGTTTTCATGAAGTTTGCGGCCATTTTCTACTGGCCAGTGTGAGAGCCAATAGCTGGCCTCCACGAATAGGCAGGAAGATCCTATTGGCCAGCCTGAGAGCCAACAGCTGACTGTCACGAATGTTAACTAGAATGCTAGCATGCAAATAAAATCGATAGCTGCATTCGTCACAAGTGGCAAAAATTTAAATCTGCATGGCACTTTACTCCAATTGGCTCATTCGCTTGCTTAAACTTAACGTTGATTCTGATTCCGCAGAACTGGGTTGGATGTGAAAAAGTATTTGTTGTTAACATTCTTTTTTCATTCGGTTTTTCCAGTTACGACTCCTTTTTTAAAGCTGATCGTTTTGTGTTCATTTTGTTTAGTTCTTTTTTCGTAACAGATTTAATATTTAGTATAGAGCTTAGAATAAATTCGCAGTGTGAGATAGGCAAGAAGTAAGGCATGTAGCAACATCAGCACGGCAAAGGGCACTCCTTTAAAGGTAAGGAAGGGAAAAAATATTTTAAGTCAAGTGACAACGTATGAGTCGTACGATTTTTGAATCAAGCAAGGTCAACGCCGGTCCATGTTGCTGGTATATATTAAATGTATTGCTGGTAATAATTTTTACAAAGTATTTCTGGTATTAAAAACAATTCTACACTTTCATAGTGTTTTGACCGCAGTTTGGGGGTTAACTATTTGCCCATACCTGTGACCCCAAACAGGTGCTTCCACCCCGGGTTTCAGGCTGAACCTGGGAACAACAGCAATTAAGAAGTGATTCCACGATCCTTAAAAAAAACTGTTAAGACGCCTTGCTACCGGGCGTAGTTTATCGTCTTACCCAGGACGCGAAAGTTAAATCTGCTATTGGTTTTTAAAATCACGTTCTTTGAGAAATAATGACGTAATAATGTCGTATTTTGACGTTAAAAATACGTCAAAAAACGACATTATTACGTCATTATTTTTGCACCAACCTAATAGCAGCAGGAAAATTTTAATAAGTTAGTTTTATAGCTTCATTCCAATTTCGATTGGTAATTTAGAAACATCATATATTTTTTTAAAAAAAAGGATTAAAATATAATTAACAAGTCGAATAGTATGAAAGAATTAATTAATTTTAATCAGAGAACACATTTTGGTGATTAGGTCATTTCAATTAGAAACACATTCTTTTTTTTTTTTTTTTTTCTTCCAGGCAATTCGATTCTTTTTCTTTCGTTTTTTTTTTTTAAATTTGTTCTTTACAATTCATTGTCATGTTTTTAATTTGTTCTCTTAAACCTTAAATCGTTAGTTCTAGTTGATTTTTCTATAATGTTTGTGCTTGTATTAGGTTGGTGCAAAAATAGTGTCGTTTTCTCACATAGTAACATATGTGAGAAAACGACATTATTTTCGCAACAACCTAATACAAACAGCCAACATTATTTTACAGTTACGATAATATTATAACTATTAGCATACGACCATAAAGCATTTATTGAGAATACTGGATTAATATTGTTTTGGTGCATAATTATCAGGCGTTTTTGTAGGCGAGTTATTAGGTTGGTTCAAAAATAATGACGTAATAATGTCGTTTTTTGACGCATTTTTTAGCGTCAAAAAACGACATTATTACGTCATTATTTTTGCTCCAACCTAATATTTGTTAATAAAAATTGCTGATTGGTTTATTTTTTTTTAATAAAAGTATAATTTTATTTTCAGGTTATGACAATGTAGTAGATGGTGACTACCATTCAGAATAATCGATTAAAAATGTTATTGTTGAATTGATGTTTCTTTTTTCATAATAAATATTGTTTAAAAAAACGCCTGATAATTATGCACCGACACACTACAAGAAAGGTATTTATATATATTAATTAATATTTTTACAGTAAGGTTTACCCTGTACAAGGCCCGGGGGCCATTCGAGGTAAAGGGTTACGTTAAGGGGCAGTTTATATGGATAGGACGGGTGGATAACGGTTGGCTCTAGACTTGAATACGTTAAGATTGTAGTGATCGGGGAAACATCCTCTCGGGAGTCTGTCTCACAGGGCAGTGGTTCGTGGGATGACGCTGTTTGAGTGGAACTTACTTCTCGACGATGGAATACGAAGGGAATGTGGGTGGTTTGCTACTATGTAAGTGGCATGGCGGGTCCTAGCCGTGAAGGTTAGACCTGGAAAAACCAAAAAATGTTTTTCGTCCGAGGAAGTAGCTATTGAGCAGTGAGAGACTCGCCACCCCACCGTGTGAGAGAGAGGTTGAATAATAATTCTTCTCTAATAAGGGTTCGGCGACGTTTTTGAAATCTATCAAGACTTGAGAATGAGGACTTGGCAGTTTCCGTCCAAAAGGTAGAGGATAGCCTGAGGAGTCAGGTACTTACTGGAGTGGTACCTGCATCTTCAGCGATGTATCGTATATGCGAGTTTCATTTGAGGTCAAGTGTGAGTTTGAGGCCCAATACTCTCTCAAGGCGCGGAGCCTCCTCAAGGAGGACATTCCTTTATCGTGACTGGCGGTAGTTCGGGTTCTGATCGGCGATGATGGAATGTAACTAGTTTCGTTTTCGAGGCATTGAATGTAAACAGCCATTTTTTCACAATAGGAAGTGAGTTCTATATTGGAAGAGAGGTCAGCTGCCAACCTGTAATCGTCAAGAGTTTTAAAGGTGCGCCCGTATATTGTCGTATCATCGGCGTAGATGTTCACAAATGATCCGAGTATATTCTTAGGCAGATCATTTATGTAAATCAGAAAAAGGAATAGAAACAATGATAAATTAATATTGACATCACAGTTATTACAACAATAAGATTCTTTCCTCTTTTTACTTAAATGATTATAGGGAAATGTACTTGAATTTTCTATAGAAACATTAAATTAATTGTGATAAGGGAGAGAAACAACGAAAGGGCATTACTAGACTGGTAAGGGGTTATGTACTGGTTTTTATAAAGTTAGAAGATAGCATATAGAGCCAGGTACTTGCTGGAGCGGTACGAGGAACCGATTATTTTATCTGCATCTTTATCGATGGATCATATATAGGAGTTCCACTTGAGGTCAGATGTGAGTTTGAGACCCTTGTCCTCTCAAAGCATGGGTCCTCCTTGAGGGGACAACCGTTCATCATGATTCGCAGTATTTTGGGGTTTGATCAGTGTTGATGGAATGTAACTAGTTTAGTCTTAGAGGCACTGAATATGACAATCCAGTTTTTTAACCAATGAGAATTTAGTGTAAGCAACCAATTTTTGATCTTCAAGAGTTTTAGAGATGCACTTATATATCGTCGTATCATTGGCATAGATATTCACAAATATATTCTTAGTTAAATCATTTATGTACACCAGAAAGATAGATATATATATATACACACACAAATTTTCTGCCTGATTTGGCTCTTATAAATGTAGAGGATAGCATGAGGAGTCAGGTACTTACTGGAGCGATCATTTTATCTGCATCTTTAGAGATGGATCGTATATAAGAATTCTACCTGAGGTCAGTTGTGAGTTTGAGGTTCAATATACTCCTCGAGGAGATATCCGTTGATCGTGACTGGCGGTAGTTCGGGGTCTGATCAGCGATGATGGAATGTAATTAGTTTTGGAGCCATTGAATGTAACCAGAATAGCAATTTACTAAACTTCCGTAGGAGCGACCAGTGGAGATTGAACACAGTATTCAGTCGTAACTGATCGAGCGAGCCATGCACCACGCAAAAGTGTCCTTAAAGGTATATGAATTATCCAAAACATTAAAAAAAAAATGAACATTTACTGGTTAGAAAATTAGTTTTTATTTACCGACATATCAACCTACGGGTTAGGGCCCCTACGCGTGGTGTAATGTTTAGCAATCTTGTCTCGCTAGAACAATTACGACTGAGTAGTTAATTCGATCCTCACTGGGTGGCCCTACTTTTGGCCTTGTGCCACATCTAAGCTACGCTTAGAAAATCACTATCAACCTCTGGGTTATTTAATGCCCAAACCTAAATATTTTATTCGCATTTTTTTAAGCGTTTCACCCCAAGCAAGGCGGAAGCCACCAGGACGCAAGGGGTTACAGAAGATTTGGAGTAAGATCAGGAGTGATGAAGGAAAGGATGAGGAGAAGGATAGTGGATAGATCAAGGCAACTGGAGATGTAGATTGACATTACATTTGAATAGTTGGAGATTATAGCTCTCAGGGAAACAGGAATAAGGAAGGGAGTTCCACAGGCGAGAGGTGCTAGACATGAAGCTATTGGAGTAGAAGGCTACATTTGATAGTTTCGACAGTGAAAGGGTGAGAGCGGGATGCCAGCCTCGTAGGACGCTTGAATTCATAAGGTCTGGGAACCAGCAAATGCAGCTCCTCGGAGCAATTACCATGACAGTATTTGTAAAAAAGACAGAGAGAGGCGACGGCGCATCTGTGAAAGAGCGACTGTAGACGAGATGCCAGAACAGGGCCAATTATATTGCATATCCGCCTCTGGAGCTTATCAAGAACCCCGAGGCAAACAGAAGGGGCTCTAGACCATCAGGCAATAATAGCTTTAATGACATTAGTGTTGCTAATTAACCCATAGCTGAAGGGAGAACAGGTGGATTCATATCTCGAGAATTAATTGGGGCACGCAAACATGAAAGTATGCACAAGCAGAAAGCAGCATAAGACAAAAATGCATCTTCTCACTGAATTTATTTAACCAATCCAACGAGGTGATCTTAAGAGAATTAGATGTCCTATGAAGATATTATGCAGAGTGCTCCGAATGTCTTGTCACCACTTACTAAATAGCAACGCGAACAAGTAATAAAAAGCACATGTACTGGATTCAGTTTATTCACTTTCCTTGTCACACATTGTGAAGATCTGTATGTACACCATCATTTTCATGTCAGCTATCTAAAATAGAAAATTATATTATACAAGGGTGACAAGACTTTTGGACCATCCTGTTGATGGACTGAATCATAACAATGTAATATATTCTGTTGCTTCCATATTGGTGGTAGATATAGAAAAAAAAAATTGCAGCTACTTCTAAAAGTAGTAAATGAAAGCAAGGGCCTCTTCTATGATTTATTCTTTACGACTTATCAACCTTTTGGAGGTTATTTAAACCTGGCGAATTTAAAATAAAATTGTATGAAATTTTAGTGATAATAATTACTTACTGATTCAAATTCTACTAAATAACCTATTGCTTGGAGGGAATAGGTGGATTCGTACCTTTTCCAACGGTATTTGCGCGTTAGTGAATATAACGAACCCGATTGGAATTGGAACTCGGCTCTCCAATTTCCATTTCCGACTCGTTACCCATTACACCATCCAAGCTTACAGAACCTGTTAATTCCAAAGCGGTCACTCATCTAGGTACTGACTAGCCTTGACCTTGCTTAACCTCGGTGATCGTACAAGAACTAGTGTTTCAGTAAGAGAGTCACAGAGGATAGGAAGTTGAGGAGAGTCATGATGTGTGGCGCATAAGTCGAAGTGTG
>OZ010597.1:60925613-60985613 GCA_963932145.1 Acanthosepion lycidas | reverse complement strand
GAAACTTTGAGTAGCAATTCATCTATTAATATTTAACTATTTGTTTACCTCGCTCGCAGATCAACAACGAAACGCACAAAAAACATCTTTCTTGCTTGTTAATCATGTATTGATTACTTTCAAGTGCGTTCTTCACACTAACTGTTACACTTTTTTTGTTTTAAAAGCGTCTGGCACGCACAGAAACACGTTCATGTCTGCTATCGATCGATGATAAAGTCAAATAAATATGATTAATGTCCATCCCGAATTCATAGAGACAAAGGTCGTCCGTATGTATGTAAATATTCGTAAATAAATATATTGGATGAGGCCATTAACCCACAGTCCCACCTGCTGCCCCTAATCGTTTGGCTGGGGAAAAAAAATGGAAAAAAGAAAACATCAAATTGGACTTCCGTGTGACGAAATTAATAGTCGATTTCAAAACAATATGAAATAATGACGTATTCCCTGTAGCAATAATGAATGTTTCAAAATGACATCTGCATGAAATGCAATTAATTTAATATAGGTTTCAAGTTAATGATTATATGATATTATTAGTATTGTTATCAGCCAGCTATCGTTTACCGGCTATTTATTGTTAGAAATGCAAAAACGAGTTCAGTGTTCAGAAATGGGCATAAGGCAAAGATGCGTCTTCTCACCGGACCTGTTCAGCCTATACAGTGAGGCAATTCTGAGAGAATTGGAAATCCTACCGGGATTTAGTATTGGCGGCCACAATCTTAACAACAAAGAAAAGCAAATGATACAGTACTGATAGCAGACACTGAATAGAAATGACAATATCTCCTACAGGTAGCGACGGAGAGTGAGAAGAAAGGACTAAGCACAAACTACAAGAAGACAGAATGCATGGTCGTCAGTAAGAGGATGAGTCCGAATTGTGATTTGAATGCCGGGAACACTAGAATCAAGCAGACGCGGAAGTTTAAATATCTGGGAAGCTTTAGGACAGAGGACGGTAAGGGCGACATTGAGATCCATAGACGTATTGGGATGGCCAAGGACGCATTTCAAAAGTTGTGCAGAGAATTGCAAGACAGGAGGATTTCTTTGGTAACAAAGAAAAGAATACTGAGCAGTTACGTGACATCTGTCTCTCTTTACGGCAGCGAATATTGGACAATTTCCTCAAAGATGAAGAAGAGACTCGAGGCGACGGAGATGTGGTTCTACAGAAGGATGCTAAGGATATCATGGACCGAGCGTGGGAGCAACGACGAGGTCTTAAAGAGGCTGCAAACAAGGAGGAGGCTTATACTTAATAACAGAAAGAGGCAGCTGACGTTTCTGGGACACATAATGAGGAAGGAGGGCCTGGAGAATCTGATACTCACGGGTCGAATAGAAGGAAAGAGAGACAAGGGAAAATAACGCGTGACATACCTGGCAGGCTGAAGCAAGTGGATGATAGAGCGTGGTCTGGGGTAAGAAGCAGAGGGAAGGAACTTGTTGAGAGCTGCAAGAGATAGAGAGAGGTGTGGAGAGCTATGATCGCCTACGTCCTGAAAGGATATGGCACGTAGAAAGAAAGAAGTGTTAGAAAGACTAATACTTTAGCTTTTTCCTGTACACTGAGTACTAATATTAACAATAGTGTAGCCATTGATACACTAACAGTGAATGTGAATATAGAAAGATGAGAGACTGACCCGTAACAGACAAAGCATTTAATAGGGTAAAATGCAACTTAAAGCATCTATTAAAACGATTTACACATGTCCCCGAACAAATGATTGTTCATACTGTTCAAAGAACGAAAATATTTAACAGAACAACGAAATAACATACCATCCTTATGGCCTTTGACCGTCCGTAGCTAGATGTATCAGAATTACTTTTTTTCCACGTTGGGCTGTACACTGGTGGTCAGGAAGATAAAGACCGTTCTCCCCCCCCCAAAAAAAAAAACAAAACAAAACGGAAGCAGAATGTAAAAGGGGCAGAAGAGTTCTCCTCTCTAAAGGGGTGAAACTCTCATGAGCTCAACCCAAGGGAAAACAACTGTGTTCTCCCTACAACTTAAAAGATTGCCAGTGCTGTTCTGGGTTTAAATCTGGATGTTTTTTTTTTTGAACAGCAGCCAGTGCTGGACGATCTGCTCAACGATGAAGGTGAGACTTCAAGCAACAGAAATGTGGTCCTACATAAGGAAGCTGAGGATACCACAGACCGAACATGTGAGCAACGCCGAAGTTTTAGAGAAGATGGAAACAAAAAGGAAACTAATAAGAGACAGTTGAAATTTCTAAGGTACATAATGAGGAGAGAGTGCTTGGAAAATTTGATACTCACGAGACAGAGGGAAAGAGGGAAAACGCATAACATACTAGGTGAGCTTGAGTAAATGGATGGTAGAACAGGACTTACGAGAAATAACAGAAAGAAAACTGTTGAGGGGTCTACCCCTTTTTTATACAAATGGACTCACCCAGTGTATACTTATACTACTGCCAGTGAATACCCGAGAGCCGAGAGCAAGAGTCGTCGAGTCCACAGTAAAAGGTTGTAGTGAGGGTGAGGTAACAGCGCTGTAGGAGTCACAGTGAGCGAGCACGTAGACTCAGTAAGAAGTCATACAGCGATACTTCAATAAAAAAGACTCTATCTATCTATCTATCTATCTATCTATAAAAGTGAACTTAGAAGTCAACACTTACAGGCGACAGTCAGGCCTGACGATTGCATATAGCATGAAACAGACTGTCGCCTCTAAGTGTTGACTTCTATGTTCACTTTTATATTTACACACGCTCTATGTCTGATATTGAGCACTTTATTCCATAAATATAGCACACCTTAAGACTATATTTCTTTATATATATATATATATATATATATATATATATATATATATTTAAGTTATAAGGAACTTGATAAACCGAATTGGTAAATCCAAAGAGGATGAAATCCTGAGAGCTCAATGTTAGGACAGAGCTAATATGTAATGAAAAACAAATCACTTTAATGTACCATTACGATAATTTATTTCACCTAAATCCTTTTGTAAGGATTTAGGATCATCAGGTAAATCTTCCAACAACGAATTGAGAAAAAAATGGGATTAGAAATTGGTGGGTAGTGTAATTTTTGTAATTTCTCTCAACCCCCTCTATTAAATTACAAAAATTACACTACCCACCAATTTCTAATCCCATTTTTTTTCTCAATTCGTTGTTGGAAGATTTACCTGATGATCCTAAATCCTTAAAAAAGGATTTAGGTGAAATAAATTATCGTAATGGTACATTAAAGTGATTTGTTTTTCATTACATATATATATATATATATATATATATATATATATATATATATATATATATATATTGCTACTAACACGTATTCCTGGAACTACTAACCTGCTTTACCAGTTTGTATTATTACGTTAATACATTATTTTCATATATTCATTCCTGGTGTTTGTTATTTATTGGTACCGGATTTCAACCCGGAATCCACAACAAAAACGTTTATTAAGATTTATAAGGGGCAGGAATTTGTAGAGAGCCATGCTCACCTACCTCATGAAGAGACACAGCACACGAAGAAGACGGCGTACATTTCGAGAAAAACAAAGTAATGAGTGCTGAATGATTGTTTGATGTTTAATGCCCAGTAGAGCAGTGAATGCTGGACATTTTATCACTGTGGTTCCACAGAAGGATGCTAAGGATATCATTGACAGAACATTTAAACAACTAGGAGACTTCTGGAAAGTTGGGACACAAATAACACTTATATATAAAATCAGAATTCGGCTGTTAAAATTTCTAAGGCAATAACGAGAAACAGAGTACCAAGAGAATTCAACACTCCCCTGGCATCTTGGAAGCAAGACGACTAGTGGAAAACAACTTGTAAAGTGTTAATATACCTTAACGAATGGCGGAATAGGGTCAAGGAAGGATGGTAAAGAGTCAAAAGATATTTAGAATCACAAAGACAAAAGGGAGTCATGAAGAAAAATTTCAAGACAAGAAAGAAAAAATAGAAAGGGGAAGAATAAGATAAAAAGTGAAGGAAGAAGAAAATCAAAAAAGGAGAGGAAGAAGAAAAGAAAGAGCAAAGGAAGAAGAAAATAAAAAGGGGAGGAAGAAGAAAATAAAAAGAGAAGGAAGAAGAATATAAAAAGAGAAGGAAGAAGAAAATAAAAAGGGGGAAGGAAGAAGAAAATAAAAAGAGAAGGAAGAAGAAAAGAAAGAGATGGGGAGGAAGAAGATAAAAAGGAGAGGATGAAGAAAATAAAAAGAGAAAGACGGAGAAAATAAAAAAGGAAGAATAAAATAAAAAGAGAAGGAAGAAGATAAAAAGAGACCAAGGATAAAAGAAAAAGAAAAAAAAATGGAGGCAGAAGAAAATAATAAAAAAAAAAAAATCGAGAAAAAAGAAACCCTTATGTTGAAAAAGAAGAAAATCAACAAATAAGAAAGAAAAAAGAAGCAAAAGAAAAATAGTCGGAAAAAGAAAATTAATTAGCAGGGAAGAAGAAAATAAAAAAAAGACGAGAACGGAGATAAAAAAAAAAAAAAAAAAAATCAAAAGCAACGCGCATGCTCAAAATTAAAAATATAATATGGTCACAATTTACAAATCACACCCTGTATAGTCATAAGATTTTACTTAATGTTTAATATCACAGATATGTGCTACTCCGATTGGGTGCGAAAAGGTTTATTGACAGACTGAAAAAACCCAAAATATTTAAACGAGCCAAATTTCTGAAAGTGAACATTTTACCACCCATGGTATAATGGCGACTGTGGCCTTAAAAATCATAAATATTCTCTTGTCTTCAAAGAATGTAACAAAATATATGAAATAATTTATCTTATACGAGCAGCATAACCCGGCGTTGCCCGTGCTTGATTCAAAAATCGTACGACATACAACAATCGCTATCACTTGACTTAAAATATTTTTCCCCTTCCTTACCTTTAAAGGAGTGCCCTTTGCCGTGCTGATGTTGCTACATGCCTTACTTCTTGCCTATCTCACACTGCGATTTTTTTCTAAGTTCTATACTAAACATTAAATCTGTTACGAAAAAAGAACTAAACAAAATGAACACAAAACGATCGGCTTTAAAAAAGGACTCGTAACTGGAAAAACCGAATGAAAAAAGAATGTTAACAACAAATGCTTTTTCACGCCCAACCCAGTTCTGCGGAATCAGAATCAACGTTGAGTTTAAGCAAGTGAATGAGCCAATTGGAGTAAAGTGCCATGCAGATTTAAATTTTTCCCACTTGTGACGAATGCAGCTATCGATTTTTTTTTTTTGCATGCTAACATGCTAGTTAACATTCGTGTCAGTCAGCTGTTGGCTCTCAGGCTGGCCAATAGGATCTCCCTGCCTATTCGTGGCAGCCAGCTATAGGCTCTCACTCTGGTCAGTATAAAATGGCCGTAAACTACATGAAAACTGCCGTAGAAGCATGAAAAAAATAAATTATTTCCACTATCGATGGGAGTTAGGAAATTAAAAGTCGGTCTTGGCCTTCCCGTAACTTGGTGCATGTGCATGTAAATTTTGGTGCAAATCCGTCGAAAATTGCGGCCGTGCATTCGTCACACACACACACACACACACACACACACACATCCTGCCTTTTATAGATAGAGATATTGGTAGAACAGAACTTTTTTGCCACCGGTTCTATAATGACACTTGTGACCTCCAAAATCATAGATATTCATTTGTCTCCAAATAATTATTCACTCATTGGCGATTGGGCTGTGATCAAGGTTTAGTATCTATTCCCCTCATTTCGAATGATAATGTTAATATTAGTCGTTTCCTTTTGAGGAAACACTTGACATTCTTTGACTGGTCAGTCAGCGCAATATGTGTTACGCTTTTGTTTCTTTGCTGGCTATTAGACTTGGATCAACATGTAGTATCTGTTCTCTTTGTTTCTCATTGTAATGGCAATATTAGCCGTTTCCTTATACGGAAACATTCGTCGTTCATTGAACGAGCATCCAGTGCAAGACATGTTACGCTTTTCTTCACTTCCTGACTATTAGGCCTGGATCAAAATGTAGTATCTGTTCGCCTAGCCTCCAATAGTAATGGCAATATTAGCCGTTTTCTTATGAGTAAACAAATGCTACTATAGGTTTGAAATTTATAAAATATTTCTCTACAAAAAATATTTCAGAAAAATAATTTTCTCAGGTTCAGCAGCTTTTAGGGCTCTTTGCAGTATTGAGGGGGGTTTCCTTTTCTGATTTTGGTTTGTATTAGTGTGGAACGCCAGAGTTTTCTTTATAAGACAGGAGATATTGATGTCATGGAACTTTAAATACAATATTCTTAGAATTATTTTATAGAATTGTATACGTGAAAAGTAATTTGTAAAACGGCCGAAATGCGGTGCTAACAACAACAAAGATGAGGATATTAGTCTGAATGTAAATAATGTAAATAGTGAGAACTCTTCTTCGCAAAATTTGAAACGGGACGAGAAAAGTCTGCACTTGTAGACTGGATAAATGTACCAGTTCGAATTCCCCACAAAATTGCCAAGTAGAAAGATAGAGGTTTGAAGAAGGCCGGAGAGAATGACAGACGAAAATGTTGTGAGTCAAAAGGAAATAGAAATGGCTACATTACAGTGGTGGGAAAGTGACTGAAAGCGAGATGCCAGATAAGGACCAATAACTTTCCAGATTATTCTTTAGAATTTATCAAGAATATGGCAACGATAATTCTAATCATATAATAATGAAAATTCCTCATTTCCAAAATTCAGAAAGAAACCAAAGAACGTGTCATTAATTCGGGATTTTCCGAAGATTTGAAAAGATTTTGTTTTTCACGGATATTTTCCGAATATTAATTCTTTGTACGTTTGATCCTGCGTCATATTACACTGACATTCGGGGAAACAGTCCTTGGAATTTAAAGAGACAGCCAGTCTAATAAACAAGCTAATTTGTGCATATTAGCGGTGTAAAGTGTTAAGTTGTTTAACATTTGCTCGCTTCACTTCGGCTTATTAACGAGACTGGAGCCGAAGGAACTTTCATTTTAATGAAGAAAAATCCTATCGTTTTTTTTTTGTTGTTTTTTTTTCTATTATAGAAGTTTCAGAGTCAGAATCCTACAAAACATATATAGGGAAAAGAAAAAAATGAATAACGTAAGAGAAAATGATAAAAATCAACCGTTTTTCTCGATATTAGCTCACTGCAGATATGGTGTCGTATTTAATTGTTTCCACTCCTTTGCGCCCCTGAAGCCACAATTAGAAGACGTGATATTGCATGCTGAATAAGTTGAGTCAACTAAATGTGTCTTTGGGGAACATCAAGAAAAAAGAAAACAAGAAAAGTCGACAGAAATCTTCGTTTGGGAGGCAAAAAATATCGATCAATACTGAATGCTGTAGAGTAACGGTCTGCGAATGGAATTCATGACAAAAAACCCAGTTAACAAAATCCCATTGGACAAAAAGTCAGCAGACAAAAACCCAGTGGACAAAATCCCAGCTGACAATAATCCCAAAACAGGGCAAAATCCCAATCTCATATAAGATTAATTGATAAGATTAGGTGCAAAGGTCATTCGTCTATGATCATATTAGATTAAGATGTCATATAGATCTATTCGCTGTCAAGCATTCGTTTCAAGTGATCATTCATTATTATGTGTACATAAATAGAGCATCATATAAGTCTATATATTGGATATTGTGATTGTTGTCTCAATTTGACATTCAAGTGCATATATTGGATATTGTACATATAAATGTACTAGATCTTTTTTTGCAACACAATGACGTGTGTTGAAATCTTCACAATATTTAGTATTGTTGAATTCATGAATTAATCGGTAACATTTTTGGTCAAGATTTAGAAACTCTACGCCGTCCTGGGTCTGACGATAAACTACATCCACGTCCTGGGTCTAACGATAAACTACATCCGCGTCCTGGGTCTGACGATAAGCTACATCCGCGTCCTGGGTGTGACGATAAACTACATCCGAGTCCTGGATACGACGATAAGCTACATCAGTGTCCTGTATTTGACGATAAACAACATCCGCGTGCTGGGTCTGACGATAAACAACATCCGCGTGCTGGGTATGACGATAAACTACATCCGCGTGCTGGGTATGACGATAAACTACATCCGTGTCCTGGGTCTGACAATAAACTACATCCGCGTCATGGAACTGACGATAAACTACATCTGCGGGCTGGGTATGACGATAAACTACATCAGCGTCCTGGATCTGACGATAAACAACATCCGTGTCCTGTGTATGAAGATAAATTACATCCGTGTCCTGGATCTGACGATAAACTACATCCGTGTTCTGTGTATGACGATAAACTACATCCGCGTGCTGGGTATGATGATAAACTACATCCGCGTCCTGGATCTGACGATAAATTACATCCGCGTCCTGGATCTGACGATAAACTACAACCGTGTCCTGGATCTGACGATAAACTGCATCCGTGTCCTGAATCTGACGATAAACTACATCTGCGTCATGGATCTGACGATAAACTACATCCGCGCCTTGGGTCTGACGATAATCTACATCCACCTTCTGGGTCTGACGATAAACTACCTCCGCGTCCTGGGTCTGACGATAAAATACGTCCAACAGCAAGGCCTCTCGTCAAAAGGTTTTCAGGAGCTTGGAAACTCTTAACTGCTGGTGTCCCCAGGTCTACCCTGACCCGGGTTTGTAGCATCTGCTAGGGTCTCCTGTATGGGCAAATAGTTAACCCCAAACTAGGGTCAAAATACAAAAGAAAAGAATAAACCATTAACTATCTTTCGGAGATATCATTTGGTTTTCGGAAGAGAACCACCTGTTTTATGTCCAGACCTGGCCATGTTAAAAGTTACCTGGACAGTCTGTTGGCAACAGAAATACGAAGACGTTGAGGATACAAAGAGATTCACTTGACCACCCAGATAATCACTTGGCGAAAATCTCGTTGATGAATTCCAGATGACATTCAGTTAAGATAGAGATTTAAGGACCACACTACGAGTCGTGGGGGTTCTAGTCGGGGAAAAGAAAGAAAAGAAAAAGGAAGATAATTTTTTTTTCTTTGAGCGATAATTGTAAACTGAGGCCAGTCTAGACACACCCACACTGCCGAGCGTTCATTGGCTGAATGGTGGCGTTAGCGATGGGCGAAGGTAAACATATGAGAAAGAAGGGAAACCTGTTGACGCCTCTGAGGGGATTGGTGTGAGATACCAATATGAGAAAGAAGGGAAACCTGTTGACGCCTCTGGAGGGATTGTTGTATGATAACAATATGAGAAAGGAAGAATGTGGGAGGACAATTCCCCTAAGAGCCCCTCTGAAGCAGAAAGTGATTGACTTCCAAAGGTGGGAAGTGATAAATTATCCTGTCCGGGGGCAGGGAGGATCCTTATTGCGGATTTGGAGTTGTCGGGGAACCCAGGCCACGACAGGCCGCCACCCGGTTTTGGTCGGCGCCCATATAAACCAACGTCCCCAGAACAGGCAGGGAGGCAGACGGTAACAGTTGCAGACGCAGACGCAGACGCAGACGCAGACGCAGCTGGAGTCACAGAGTTGAGCTGTGAGCTCGGAGACCAACCTCGCAGGAGATGACTGAAAGATTCCACGCATTCCGACTTAGACTTCTAACCAAAATAATATTTTTCTGAAGAACGACTTAGACTCACACCACCAAAACAAGTTTTACGAATATCGTCTGAAGATACCAAAAACCAGTTTATTGAAAAACAACTTAAGATATTAAGATTCCCCTAACAAACGCAAAGTGTCACGTATCCATAGAAGCGGTTTGGGAGAAAGACGCAGTCTTGTATTCAGCAACCAGATATAAAAATACTTGTTATTCTTTTTTTTTAACACATTTGAATCTTTCGAGTTGTTACTTTATTTTCTTTTACATATACTTGCGATGTCACCTTTGATCGAATTCGGCTTGCACTACGGCCCGACGACTGATTGATTTCGTCTACCTAAGATCAAATCACAACGGGGGTAGGTTAGACTAGAGGTCAAAGCAGTTATTTCGGTGACCAGAAGTTGGAGGCGAGCTGGGAACGACAAAGCTGATGCCGAATCAAACCAGATTTCCATCCGAATTAGCCAAGGATTAGAACGTCACATTTGGCGCCTCGGCCAGGTTCGACGTCACATTTAGATCGTCACAGGATAGCACGGGGGCAGAGGCCCAGGGTGACGTCACATTTGGCGCCGCGGCCAGGACGACGTCACATTTGGTGCCGAGACCAGGATCCCGTCACATTTGGCGCCGGGGCCGGGGTAACGTCACAAATGTAGAATTTTGTATAAGAAATGTAGCAATTTTCTTTTAAGAAATGTAGAATTTTGTATAATAAATGTAGAATTTTTCTTAAAGAAATGCAGATGTTTTAAGAAATGCTGACTTTTGTATAAGAAATGTAGAAATTTGTTTTAAGACATGTAGAATTTTGCTTATAAACTTAATATTTTGTATAAGAAATGTAGAATTTTGTGTAAGTAATGTAGAATTTTGTTTAATAAAAGCAATATTTCTTTAATGAATGTAGAATTTTGTATAAGAAATGTAGAATTTTGTATAAGAAATGTAGAATTTTGTATATGAAATGAAGAATTTTGAACACTTCTCGAGTTGCACATAATTGAATGTAATGAAACCGACTGGAATTGGGACACGGCTCTCCGATATCCATTTTCGAGCCGTTACTCATTAAACAACACACCGAAGCTTACAGTACTTGATATTCACAAGCGCTCGTCTATTTAGGTACTGACGAAGCTTAACGTTACTTAACTTCAGTGAAAGTACGTGATTGTTTGATTGATTGGTTTTATACTGCTCAACAACACTTTGTAGGTTATTTAAAGCCAGGAAATATCTTCCGTTTGAAATAATTTTTGAATGATAATAATGGTTTAATGATACAAGTATTATTAATTAACACATAGTTGGTGGGAGAAGAGGTGGATTCATATCTTTCCCAAGGCTATTTGTGACTAAATGAATATAACAAACCTGACTGGAATATGAACTCAGCTCACCAATTTCCAATTTTGAGTCGCTATCCATTACACTAACTGGAATAATTCAGAGTAGATGTCAATATGCACATTATTACACAATTCTTTCACATGACTTGATTTAGTTTTTAAATAAATGGAAACAGTTTAAAAACTAACAACAGTATCTCTCTTCACGTTTCATTATCTTTTCTTGCTCTCGTCTCGAGTCGAAAGCTTCGAATAACACATTAATTTTGGACAATTTGTCTGCAGAAAACAAACGCGTTTGCGAAAGGACATTGATTAATACGGAAACAAAATCACTAAATTTAAATATTTAATAGGCATCAACTATTTATTGTTTTGCAGAAGACGTATTTGTAAGAATAATTACTTAAAAAGTATATCAAATTTAAATTAATTTGGTTCGGTTTTGTTTAGCGGCATATCAATACATCTGTGGGTTATTTAATGCCGAAACCTAAATATAAAAATTCAAACTTTGCAAATAATTCAAGAGAATGACATTATTTAAATTTTAATTACTTAGCTCCATTTTTTTTTACAAACTAATCGTACAAAATCAAACGAGACGTAAAAACACATTTTTCCTTACAAGAAATTAGATTAATAATAGGAAGTAACTTTTTATTATATTTAATTATTTTTTGATCAGGTCATCAATTTTACTATATAAAATGCATTGCTGCTCATTTATCTATAGTACATGTATTGCTGGTCCTTTTACTATAGAAATGTATTGTTGATCATTTTACGATGAAAAAGTATTGTTGATCATTTTACTATAAAAATGTATTGTCAATCATTTTAAAATAAATATGTGTTGTTGATCATTTTACTATAAATATGTATTGTTGAACATTTTAATATAAATATGTATTGTTGATCATTTTTCTATAAATATGTATTGTCGATCAATTTACTATAAATATATATTGTCGATCATTTTAATATAAATATGTATTGTTGATCATTTTACTATAAAAATGTATTGTTGATAATTTTACTATAAATATTTATTGTCAATCGTTTTACTATAAATATGTATTGTCGACATTTCACTATAAATATGTACTGTTGATTATTTTACTATAAAAATGCATTGTTGATCATTTTACTACAAAAATGTATTGTTGATCATTTTACTATAAATATGCATTGTCGATCATTTTACTATAAAAATATATTGTTGATCATTTCACTATAAATATATATTATTGATCATTTTAATAGGAAAATATATTGTTGATCATTTTAGTATAAATATATATTGTTGACCATTTTACTATAAAAATGTATTGTCGACCATTGTACTATAAATATGTATTGTTGATCATTTTTCGATAAAAATGTATTGTCGATCATTTTACTATAAATATGTATTGTTGATCATTTTACTACAAAAATGTATTGTTGATCATTTTACTATAAATATGCATTGTCGATCATTTTACTATAAAATATATATTGTTGATCATTTCACTATAAATATATATTATTGATCATTTTAATAGGAAAATATATTGTTGATCATTTTAGTATAAATATATATTGTTGACCATTTTACTATAAAAATGTATTGTCGACCATTGTACTATAAATATGTATTGTTGATCATTTTTCGATAAAAATGTATTGTCGATCATTTTACTATAAATATGTATTGTTGATCATTTTACTACAAAAATGTATTGTTGATCATTTTACTATAAATATGCATTGTCGATCATTTTACTATAAAAATATATTGTTGATCATTTCACTATAAATATATATTATTGATCATTTTAATAGGAAAATATATTGTTGATCATTTTAGTATAAATATATATTGTTGACCATTTTACTATAAAAATGTATTGTCGACCATTGTACTATAAATATGTATTGTTGATCATTTTTCGATAAAAATGTATTGTCGATCATTTTACTATAAATATGTATTGTTGATCATTTTACTACAAAAATGTATTGTTGATCATTTTACTATAAATATGCATTGTCGATCATTTTACTATAAAAATATATTGTTGATCATTTCACTATAAATATATATTATTGAGCATTTTAATAGGAAAATATATTGTTGATCATTTTAATATAAATATATATTGTTGACCATTTTACTATAAAAATGTATTGTCGACCATTGTACTATAAATATGTATTGTTGATCATTTTTCGATAAAAATGTATTGTCGATCATTTTACTATAAATATGTATTGTTGATCATTTTACTACAAAAATGTATTGTTGATCATTTTACTATAAATATGAATTGTCGATCATTTTACTATAAAAATATATTGTTGATCATTTCACTATAAATATATATTATTGATCATTTTAATAGGAAAATATATTGTTGATCATTTTAATATAAATATATATTGTTGACCATTTTACTATAAAAATGTATTGTCGACCATTGTACTATAAATATGTATTGTTGATCATTTTTCGATAAAAATGTATTGTCGATCATTTTACTATAAATATGTATTGTTGATCATTTTACTATAAATATGTATTGTTGGTAATTTTACTATAAAAATGTATTGTCGATCATTTTACTATAAAAATGTGTTGTTGAACATTTTATTATAAAAATGTGTTGTTGATCATTTTACTATAAAAATGTATTTTAGATCATTTTACTATAATAATATATTGTTGATCATTTAACTATAAATATGTATTGTCGAACATTTTACTATAAATATTCATTGTTGATCATTTTACTATAAATATGTATTGTTGATCATTTTACTATAAAATGTATTGTCGATCATTTTACTATAAAAATGTATTGTCGATCATTTTACTATAAATATGCATTGTTGATCATTTTACTATAAAAATATATTGTTGATCATTTTACTATAAATATGTATTGTTGATCATTTTAATATAAAAATATATTGTTGATCATTTTACTATAAATATATATTGTTGATCATTTTCCTATGAAAATGTATTGTAGATATTTGTACTATAAATATGTATGTTTTACTATAAATAAGAATTGTTGGTAATTTTATTATAAAACTGTATTGTTGATAATTTTACTATAAAAAATATATTGTCGATCATTTTAATATAAATATGTATTGATGATCATTTTAATATATAAATGTATTGTTGATCATTTTACTATAAAAATGTATTGTCGATCATTTTAATATAAATATGTATTGTCGATCATTTACTATAAATATGTATTGTCGATCATTTTACTATAAAAATATATTGTTGATCATCTTACTATAAATATGAATTTTTGTTAATTTTGCTATAAAAATGTAGTCGATCATTTTAATATAAATACGTATTGTTGCTCATTTTACTATAAAAATGTATTGTCGATCATTTTACTATGAATATGTATTGTTGATCATTTTATCAAAAACATATATTGTTGATCATTTTACTATAAATATGTATTGTTGATCATTTTACTATAATAAATATTGTTGATCATTTTCTATAAAATGTATTGTTGATCGTTTTACTATAAATAGTTATAGTTGGTCATTTTACGATAAAAATGTATTGTTGAACATTTTACTATAAAAATGTATTGTCGATAATTTTACTATAAATATGTATTGTCGATAATTTTACTATAAAAATGTATCGTCGATTCTTTTACTATAAATGTATTGTCGATCATTTTAGTATAAAGGTGTATTGTTGAGCATTTTACTATAAAAATGCATTGTCGATCATTTTACTATAAATATGTATTGTTGATCATTTTAATATAAAAATATATTGTTGATCATTTTACTATAAATATATATTGTTGATCATTTTCCTATGAAAATGTATTGTAGATATTTGTACTATAAATATGTATGTTTTACTATAAATAAGAATTGTTGGTAATTTTATTATAAAACTGTATTGTTGATAATTTTACTATAAAAAATATATTGTCGATCATTTTAATATAAATATGTATTGATGATCATTTTAATATATAAATGTATTGTTGATCATTTTACTATAAAAATGTATTGTCGATCATTTTAATATAAATATGTATTGTCGATCATTTACTATAAATATGTATTGTCGATCATTTTACTATAAAAATATATTGTTGATCATCTTACTATAAATATGAATTTTTGTTAATTTTGCTATAAAAATGTAGTCGATCATTTTAATATAAATACGTATTGTTGCTCATTTTACTATAAAAATGTATTGTCGATCATTTTACTATGAATATGTATTGTTGATCATTTTATCAAAAACATATATTGTTGATCATTTTACTATAAATATGTATTGTTGATCATTTTACTATAATAAATATTGTTGATCATTTTCTATAAAATGTATTGTTGATCGTTTTACTATAAATAGTTATAGTTGGTCATTTTACTATAAAAATGTATTGTTGAACATTTTACTATAAAAATGTATTGTCGATAATTTTACTATAAATATGTATTGTCGATAATTTTACTATAAAAATGTATCGTCGATTCTTTTACTATAAATATGTATTGTCGATCATTTTAGTATAAAGGTGTATTGTTGAGCATTTTACTATAAAAATGCATTGTCGATCATTTTACTATAAAAATGTATTGTCGATCATTTTACTATAAAAATGTATTGTCGATCATTTTACTATAAAAATGTATTGTTGATCATTTTACTATAAAAATGTATTGTTGATCACTTTACTATAATTATGTATTGTCGATCATTTTACTATAAAAATGTTTTGTCGATCATTTTACTATAAAAATGTATTGTTGAGCATATTACTATAAATATGTATTGTTGAGCATTTTACTATAAAAATGTATTGTCGATCATTTTACTATAAAAATGTATTGTCGATCACTTCACTATAAATATGTATTGTTGATCATTTTACTATAAAAATGTATTGTTGATCATTTTACTATAAAAATATATTGTTGATCATTTTACGATAAATATGTATTGTTGATCATTTTACTATAAAAATGTACTGTCGATCATTTTACTATAAAAATGTATAGTTGATCATTTTAGTATAAAAATGTATAGTCGATCATTTTACTATAAATATGTATTGTTGATCATTTTACTATAAAAATGTATTGCCGATCAATTTACTATAAAAATGTATTGTCGATCATTTTACTATAAAAATGTATTGTCGATAATTTTGCTATAAAAATGTATTGTCGATCATTTTACTATAAAAATATATTGTTGATCATTTTACGATAAATATGTATTGTTGATCATTTTACTATAAATATATATTGTTGATCATTTTACTATAAAAATATATTGTTGATCATTTTACTATAAAAATGTATTGTTGATCATTTTACTATAAAAATATATTGTTGATCATTTTACTATAAAATGTATTTTTGATCATTTTACTATAAAAATGTATTGTTGATCCTTTTACTATAAAAATGTATTGTTGATCACTTTACTATAAAAATGTATTGTCGATCATTTTACTATAAAAATGAATTGTCGATCATTTTACTATAAAAATGTATTGTTGATCATTTTAATATAAAAATGTATTGTTGATCACTTTACTATAATTATGTCTTGTCGATGATTTTACTATAAAAATGTTTTGTCGATCATTTTACTATAAAAATGTATTGTTGACCATATTACTATAAATATGTATTGTTGAGCATTTTACTATAAAAATGTATTGTCGATCATTTTAATATAAAAATGTATTGTCGATCATTTTACTATAAATATGTATCGTCGATTATTTTACTATAAATATGTACTGTTGATCATTTTACTTTAAAAATGTATTGTCGATCATTATACTATAAAAATGTATTGTCGATCATTTTACTATAAATATGTATTGTTGAGCATTTTACTATAAAAATGTATTGTTGAGCATTTTACTATAAAAATGTATTGTCGATCATTTTACTATAAATATGTATTGTTGATCATTTTACTATAAAAATGTATTGTCGATCATTTTACTATAAAAATGTATTGTTGATCATTTTACTATTAAAATGTATTGTCGATCATTTTACTATAAAAATGTTTTGTCGATCATTTTACTATAAAAATGTATTGTTGACCATATTACTATAAATATGTATTGTTGAGCATTTTACTATAAAAATGTATTGTCGATCATTTTAATATAAAAATGTATTGTCGATCATTTTACTATAAATATGTATCGTCGATTATTTTACTATAAATATGTATTGTTGATCATTTTACTATAAAAATGTATTGTCGATCATTATACTATAAAAATATATTGTCGATCATTTTACTATAAATATGTATTGTTGAGCATTTTACTATAAAAATGTATTGTTGAGCATTTTACTATAAAAATGTATTGTCGATCATTTTACTATAAAAATGTATTGTTGATCATTTTACTATAAAAATGTATTGTCAATCATTTTACTATAAAAATGTATTGTTGATCATTTTACTATAAAAATGTATTGTTGATCATTTTACTATAAAAATGTATTGTTGATCACTTTACTATAAAAATGTATTGTTGATCATTTTACTATAAAAATGTATTGTTGATCACTTTACTATAAAAATGTATTGTTGATCATTTTACTATAATTATGTATTGTCGATCATTTTACTATAAAAATGTTTTGTCGATCATTTTACTATAAAAATGTATTGTTGATCATTTTACTATAAAAATGGATTGTTGATCACTTTACTATAATTATGTATTGTCGATCATTTTACTATAAAAATGTATTGTCGATCATTTTACTATAAAAATATATTGTTGATCATTTTACTATAAAAATGTATTGTTGATCACTTTACTATAATTATGTATTGTCGATCATTTTACTATAAAAATGTATTGTCGATCATTTTACTATAAAAATGTATTGTTGATCATTTTACTATAAAAATGTAATATTGATCACTTTACTATAATTATGTATTGTCGATCATTTTACTATAAAAATGTTTTGTCAATCATTTTACTATAAAAATGTATTGTTGAGCATTTTACTATAAATATGTATTGTTGAGCATTTTACTATAAAAATGTATTGTCGATCATTTTACAATAAAAATGTATTGTCGATCATTTTACAATAAAAATGTATTGTTGACCATATTACTATAAATATGTATTGTTGAGCATTTTACTATAAAAATGTATTGTCGATCATTTTAATATAAAAATGTATTGTCGATCATTTTACTATAAATATGTATTGTTGATCATTTTACTATAAAAATGTATTGTCGATCATTTTACTATAAATATGTATCGTCGATTATTTTACTATAAATATGTATTGTTGATCATTTTACTTTAAAAATGTATTGTCGATCATTATACTATAAAAATGTATTGTCGATCATTTTACTATAAATATGTATTGTTGAGCATTTTACTATAAAAATGTATTGTTGAGCATTTTACTATAAAAATGTATTGTCGATCATTTTACTATAAAAATGTATTGTTGATCATTTTACTATAAAAATGTATTGTCGATCATTTTACTATAAAAATGTATTGTTGATCATTTTACTATAAAAATGTATTATCGATCATTTTACTATAAAAATGTATTGTTGATCATTTTACTATAATTATGTATTGTCGGTCATTTTACTATAAATATGTTTTGTCGATCATTTTACTATAAAAATGTATTGTTGACCATATTACTATAAAAATGTATTGTCGATCATTTTACTATAAAAATGTATTGTCGATCATTTTAATATAAAAATGTATTGTCGATCATTTTACTATAAATATGTATTGTTGATCATTTTACTATAAATATGTATTGTCGATCATTTTACTATAAATATGTATCGTCGATTATTTTACTATAAATATGTATTGTTGATCATTTTACTTTAAAAATGTATTGTCGATCATTATACTATAAAAATGTATTGTCGATCATTTTACTATAAATATGTATTGTTGAGCATTTTACTATAAAAATGTATTGTTGATAATTTTACTATAAAAATGTATTGTCGATCATTTTACTATAAAAATGTATTGTTGATCATTTTACTATAAAAATGTATTGTCGATCATTTTACTATAAAAATGTATTGTTGATCACTTTACTATAATTATGTATTGTCGATCATTTTACTATAAATATGTTTTGTCGATCATTTTACTATAAAAATATATTGTTGATCATTTTACTATAAAAATGTATTGTTGATCTCTTTACTATAATTATGTATTGTCGATCATTTTACTATAAAAATGTTTTGTCGATCATTTTACTATAAAAATGTATTGTTGAGACTTTTACTATAAATATGTATTGTTGAGCATTTTACTGTAAATATGTATTGTCGATCATTTTACTATAAAAATGTATTGTCGATCATTTTACAATAAAAATGTATTGTCGATCATTTTACAATAAAAATGTATTGTTGATCATTTTACTATAAAAATGTATTGTCGATCATTTTACTATAAAAATGTATTGTCGATCATTTTACTATAAATATGTATTGTTGATCATTTTACTATAAAAATGTATTGTTGATCATTTTACTATAAAAATGTATTGTCGATCATTTTACTATAAATATGTATCGTCGATTATTTTACTATAAAAATGTATTGTTGATCATTTTACTATAATTATGTATTGTCGATCATTTTACTATAAAAATGTTTTGTCGATCATTTTACTATAAAAATGTATTGTTGATCATTTTACTATAAAAATGGATTGTTGATCACTTTACTATAATTATGTATTGTCGATCATTTTACTATAAAAATGTATTGTCGATCATTTTACTATAAAAATATATTGTTGATCATTTTACTATAAAAATGTATTGTTGATCACTTTACTATAATTATGTATTGTCGATCATTTTACTATAAAAATGTATTGTCGATCATTTTACTATAAAAATGTATTGTTGATCATTTTACTATAAAAATGTATTGTTGATCACTTTTCTATAATTATGTATTGTCGATCATTTTACTATAAAAATGTTTTGTCGATCATTTTACTATAAAAATGTATTGTTGAGCATTTTACTATAAATATGTATTGTTGAGCATTTTACTATAAAAATGTATTGTCGATCATTTTACAATAAAAATGTATTGTCGATCATTTTACAATAAAAATGTATTGTTGACCATATTACTATAAATATGTATTGTTGATCATTTTACTATAAAAATGTATTGTCGATCATTTTAATATAAAAATGTTTTGTCGATCATTTTACTATAAATATGTATTGTTGATCATTTTACTATAAAAATGTATTGTCGATCATTTTACTATAAATATGTATCGTCGATTATTTTACTATAAATATGTATTGTTGATCATTTTACTTTAAAAATGTATTGTTGATCATTTTACTATAAAAATGTATTGTCGATCATTTTACTATAAATATGTATTGTTGAGCATTTTACTATAAAAATGTATTGTTGAGCATTTTACTATAAAAATGTATTGTCGATCATTTTACTATAAAAATGTATTGTTGATCATTTTACTATAAAAATGTATTGTCGATCATTTTACTATAAAAATGTATTGTTGATCATTTTACAATAAAAATGTATTGTCGATCATTTTACAATAAAAATGTATTGTTGATCATTTTACTATAAAAATGTATTGTCGATCATTTTACTATAAATATGTATCGTCGATTATTTTACTATAAATATGTATTGTTGATCATTTTACTATAAAAATGTATTGTCGATCATTTTACTATAAAAATGTATTGTCGATCATTTTACTATAAATATGTATTGTTGATCATTTTACGATAAAAATGTATTGTCGATCATTTTACTATAAAAATGTATTGTTGATCATTTTACTATAAAAATGTATTGTTGATCATTTTACTATAAAATTATAATGTTGATCTCTTTACTATAATTATGTATTGTCGATCATTTTACTATAAAATGTATTGTCGATCATTTTACTATAAAAATGTATTGTTGAGACTTTTACTATAAATATGTATTGTTGAGCATTTTACTATAAATATGTATTGTCGATCATTTTACTATAAAAATGTATTGTCGATCATTTTACAATAAAAATGTATTGTCGATCATTTTACAATAAAAATGTATTGTTGATCATTTTACTATAAAAATGTATTGTCGATCATTTTACTATAAATATGTATCGTCGATTATTTTACTATAAATATGTATTCTTGATCATTTTACTATAAAAATGTATTGTCGATCATTTTACTATAAAAATGTATTGTCGATCATTTTACTATAAATATGTATTGTTGATCATTTTACTATAAAAATGTATTGTCGATCATTTTACTATAAAAATGTATTGTTGATCATTTTACTATAAAAATATATTATTGATCATTTTACTATAAAAATGTATTGTTGATCATTTTACTATAAAAATGTATTGTTGATCATTTTACTATAAAATTGTATTGTTGATCACTTTACTATAATTATGTATTGTCGATCATTTTACTATAAAAATGTATTGTCGATCAATTTACTATAAAAATGCATTGTCGATCATTTTACTATAAAAATGTATTGTCGATCATTTTGCTATAAAAATGTATTGATCATTTTACTATAAAAATATATTGTTGATCATTTTACGATAAATATGTATTGTTGATCATTTTACTATAAAAATGTACTGTCGATCAGTTTACTATAAAAATGTATTGTTGATCATTTTAGTATAAAAATGTATTGTCGATCATTTTACTATAAATATGTATTGTTGATCATTTTACTATAAAAATGTATTGTCGATCAATTTACTATAAAAATGTATTGTCGATCATTTTACTATGAAAATGTATTGTCGATCATTTTGCTATAAAAATGTATTGTCGATCATTTTACTATAAAAATATATTGTTGATCATTTTACGATAAATATATATTGTTGATCATTTTACTATAAAAAAAGTATTGTTGATCATTTTACTATAAAAATATATTGTTGATCATTTTACTATAAAAATGTATTGTCGATCATTTTACTATAAAAATATATTGTTGATCATTTTACGATAAATATGTATTGTTGATCATTTTACTATAAAAATGTATTGTTGATCATTTTACTATAAAAATATATTGTTGATCATTTTACTATAAAAATATATTGTTGATCATTTTACTATAGAAATGTATTGTCGATCATTTTACTATGAAAATGTATTGTCGATCATTTTGCTATAAAAATGTATTGTCGATCATTTTACTATAAAAATATATTGTTGATCATTTTACGATAAATATGTATTGTTGATCATTTTACTATAAAAAAGTATTGTTGATCATTTTACTATAAAAATATATTGTTGATCATTTTACTATAAAAATGTATTGTCGATCATTTTACTATAAAAATATATTGTTGATCATTTTACGATAAATATGTATTGTTGATCATTTTACTATAAAAATGTATTGTTGATCATTTTACTATAAAAATGTATTGTTGATCATTTTACTATAAAAATATATTGTTGATCATTTTACTATAAAAATATATTGTTGATCATTTTACTATAAAAATGTATTGTTGATCATTTTACTATAAAAATATATTGTTGATCATTTTACGATAAATATATTTTCTTGATCATTTTACTATAAAAATATATTGTCGATCATTTTACGATAAAAATATATTGTTGATCATTTCACTAGAAATCATTTTACTATAAATATGTCATTTTACTATAAATATGTATTGGCCATTTCTTAAAATATACATTCCTCCTCATTTGACTTTATGTATTTCCTAGCAATTTCTCTGCAAAAATGTATTGCTGGTAAGTTTTTTTTTATAAAATGTATTACTGGTAGTTTTACGATAAAAATATATTTTTATACTTTTCTTAGTGTTTTCATTTTTTTGGTGGCGTTCACTATTTGCCCATAACTTGGAGACTAACAGATGTTACCTCCCCGGGTCAGAGTGGAAAAAAAATCAATTAAGAGGTTCTTCCACGCCCCTGAAAAGCTACAATCCTCCGATCAGATGCCTTGCTCTCGGATGTAGTTTATCCTCATAGACATGATTAAAATTTAATTTAATAAAATTTCTAAGATCAGATATAAAAAATATTTATCACCCCTATTGGAGGAACACCGCCCGGATTTACCAGGTCTTCAGGGATCGGGCCGTAGTCACCACGCTTGGCTAACTGAGCTGTATTCAACACGCATGGCTAATTACGGGTTGGTGAGGCTATTTAACGCAGTTGGTGTTTTTTAATTTGGAAATGTACTTTTTCTAGACCGGTTGCCACCCAAATCTATAGGATCCAGCCTGTTCTGCTATTTGCTATAGTTGTGGGTGGGATGAGTGGATTTGGATTACGTAAATGAATTTAACGATCTGTACTGGTAATCGAACTCGGATCCTCGATTCTTTAATCCGATTTGTAATCCATTAATCCACTGTGCATTTTATACTATCGTATTTAGCATACAAAGTAATTGTTCTTGAAATTCTAAGTTATATTATCTCCGGTTTGATTTCGAGAATTTCTTTTTAATGTAAATACTTTAGAAAATGCTGGTCAACTGTATAAAAACAAAAATACACTCGATAACTCAGCCGTCTCTCTTTTTGAATCGTTCAATATCATGTCTTCCATATCTTCAGGGAAAACCCTTTAAAATCTAGACATCATCCTGCGTTTGAAACTCTTGAAACACACACATACAATATCCGCACCCTCTTCCCGACACTCGCACAAGACCCCTGCCGAGCAAGCCTCCTGGCAGTGAAAAAAACACCTCTGTCGTAGTTTTCAAAGCTATTCTTTTCTTTTGAAACTCTCCGATTTCATGGAAATGTCTGATCGCCACAATGGAAAATCAAATTCCCGCTTCTTACTCCCAGTCACGCCTACCCAGTGACCTCGTTCCCCATCGGCAAGTATGCAGCGCAACCACATCACTACAGTCCATCACGTTCTCGCGGATTTTATTTCACGCACTCGTAACACTCTCACATTCTTTTAAAAGTTCATCTTGTCTTTACAATTCTGGTCTTTCGCTGACAATTCAAAGTTAAAAGCAGTAACACAAAGAAGAACGAAATGACATCCTGAACATTTCTTTGGGCCGGTAAAGGAAGTGGGGATAGACAAAAGAAAAGCAATTTCTCTTCCGTCGTACGAAAAAGAAAAAATCAAAATAATCAAAGGAGACAAACGAATGATATAGAACTTTAATAGTTCTCGATGCATAGTGACTATCGAACCAAGAAAAGAAAATGTACGCTTTGAAACCACTTGCACAGAGCATGCGCACAAGTGAAAAGCTTTCCTTGCAGAGTATGATGCAAGTTTACATACCGCCATCTTAGCTGAAATAACACACTTAAATATCTGGTTGAAAGTGTAAATGTTTTATCCATTGGTGCAAATCCAATTCAGACAGAATACATACTGATATGGATAGATAGATAGATAGATAGAGAAAATAAAAATCGCAACATAAAACTGAGACAACTCGTTCTTTTGAACAAGAATAGAGTTTTATCCCTTATTCCCTTTTTCGAATTGGGTATTTTTTATTTTTCACTCCTAGTAGTTCATTGCGTCTTAGAAGCATTATTGCCTTCCTCGGAGTGAATCGATTAAAGAATTAACAACTCCCACAAAAAAAAAAAAAACACCCCATAAAATTCAAGTTTTATCCTCAAAATTAAGAGTTCGTCAAGGCAGATTCAAACTTTATCTTGCATAACTCGTAGCTTACATGTTAAACATAGAGAACTTGCAAATCCAATTTGGGCAGAAAAAAAAGTCGTGAAAATGGGGGAGAGGAAAATCGCCATGATATATCAATTTGGACAAAAATTTGAGACCACGGAATTTTATATATTGTTTTAAAAAGGACGAAGCGTATTCTTTTAAAGGAACCTTTTTCGTTTCAACATTTCTTCAGAAATATGTGTTGCAAAAAAGAACCCAAACATACAAAAAAGGAATAATCGTAAACAGCGAAACTGAAAAAAACGTATATGGAGTGGGTAAATAAGGAGCCACGACTACAATAAATTTATTACCAAAACAATAAATCGATGTAAATAAACTCCTAGCGTGTACAAAACAAAAGAAAATTCTGTCTGTTTTTTTCTTTCCAACAAATCTTAATATATATATATATATATATATATATATATATATATAAAACAAAAAAGTTCTCCCTTTAAGCATAGTTTTCAGTTTACAGCACACACGCATACAAAGAGAAAAAATACCCCAACGTAACACCAATAATTAAACCGCATAAATTATTTGCTCGTATTCAACAATCAGTCCTCGTAATGTTGAAGCGAAATATATCTATTTCTTTTTAATACCAGTACTCCTATTCTGTATAGGTACCTTCACTAATTCGCGATACCTAAGGTTTAAAATGAATTTTTATAAATGAAAAAGCTTTCTTGAGGGTTTAATTTTTAGCTTTAATTGAAAGCTAAAGGATCAAATTAATTATTTCTTGTAAGCAAAATACTTTGGTGTATTCCAAACGGAAATTATATTGACTGCAATCGTTTTTTTTTTCCTTTTTTCTAAAATGGCTGATTTGCGCCCTTTTTAGTCGCCTTTCGTGGCAATGTAATTCTCTTTATTAAAAATCTTTCAAAAATAAAATATACTTTTTTGAAACATTATTTGACAAATATTAGTTGATTTAAAGTATAATTAATCTGATTTGAAAAAAAAATATTTAAGTTTAAAATAACATAGAAATGCATTTTTAAAACAAGCAGTCGTTGTGATTTTAATCAACTGAATCCATTCTTACATGATTAACGAGTGATAGCAAGTTCTAATAAGGTGTTGATAAGTCTATTGTTATTTTACAGAGATTTATCTGTTAAAAAATAATTTAAGAAAATGATGAGTGTGCACCTTTTTTATACAATTTTTAAGTACTCAGTAATCTTAAAAATGTTGGAAAATATTCTCCGTAATCTAATTTTAGTAATGTTGATTTTAACTTTACTATAATCATCGCTCTTATTTTCTGATTATGTCGTGTATGGTCGACCATACTTTCAAAAATGTGCACGTTATATATTTTATATAGATAAAAAAAATTTAAAAAATATTTAAAAAAACTTGCTGCAAAATGATTTGTATTAATCTTTTCAATTTTTGATTAATAAATATAGTTTTCTGTTTGTAACAATATCCCTTAACGAAATTGAAGTAATGAAAAATTTTAAATGATTTAAAAAATTATTATATGAAATTATCATAATTAAAATAAAAAAAAATGAAAACAATTATTGCATAAATTCATTATACATGGATTTTTTTCTTAAGACAATACTGTCCTTAAAAAGTTTTATTTTACGATTTTCGGAAAATGGGTAGCAATTTGAAAAAAATTGACGATTTACATTCTGCAAGGAATCCCGCTTTTAACTAATAAACAAATTTGGAGTGAAATTTAATTTCTCAAAATTTCATGAAATTAAGTAAGTTGGTGGGTAACATATGTTAAAAATATTTTTAACATGATTTTCTAAAAAAAATAATTTTGTTTATTTATGATTAATTTCTGAAAATTTCATTAAAATCTGACAATTATTTGATTTTTATAAGAATTTCCAAATCAATGTTTTTCACCGGAAAAAAAAAGCACTAAAACACTAATCGTAAATGTTACGTCGACTGCTAACATAAAAAAACAAAAACAAAACAAGATTCTTAACAAAATTTCGTTCGTGCTAAACTGAACATTTTATAATATTATAAAAATACTTTGGTCTTTCCTCTTAATAATAGTATAAACATTTTGACAATAAAACTTAGTTTTTATTAAATTTGGGCCTTTTTCAACATGCCATGCTTTTTTTTCTTTTCAGCGAAAAATGGCGGTACTTGGTATAGTATAAGATGTCTTTTCTAGTATAAGTGGCCATACTTATGAATCCAATATCCTCCATTGGAAGAGAAGTATATTTATCTAATTTTGATACCAGTACCTTTGTTCTTGTTTTGTAGGATTGGAGGTATCGATTTGCCTTATTTCTGCAGTATAATCGTATATTTTTATAAGATAGTATAAAAGGCTTAATGGTGCTTATTTCCAATCGGATTTTTGTTCATTCAAACTCAGGTTTGCAGCCGAGAATTATTCAAAGAAGACTTAACAAGAAAATCTTATTCACTGGTTTTACTTACACAGCCATAACTG
Organism: Acanthosepion lycidas; assembly: GCA_963932145.1. Classification (NCBI taxonomy): domain Eukaryota; kingdom Metazoa; phylum Mollusca; class Cephalopoda; order Sepiida; family Sepiidae; genus Acanthosepion; species Acanthosepion lycidas. The sequence goes on along the minus strand of OZ010597.1, from coordinate 60,958,307 downwards.
GATTCGTTTTGCTTCCATATATAAACCAATAAGTAACACTTACCTGAAAAAGAAAAAAAAAAAAGAAATTAAAAATACATTGAAGAAAACGTTCTGATTATTTCAGGTAATACACACACACACACACACAGATATATATATATTAGGTTGGTGCAAAAATAATGACGTAATAATGTCGTTTTTTGACGTTCAAAAACGACATTATTACGTCATTATTTTTCCACCAACCTAATATATATATATATATATATATATATATATATATATATATATGCATATATAGGTGTGTGTATATATATATATATATATATATATATATATATATATATATATATATATATATATATATATATATTGGACATATATATATATTTATTTTTTTTAAACGTTTCACAACAAGTAAAGCGGGAAGCCATTAGGACGCAAGGGTTTACAGAAGATTTGGAGGAAAATCATATAGGAGTGATTGAGGAAAGGATGATGAGAAGTATAGTGGATAGATCAAGGCAACTGGAGATGTCGATTGACATTACATTTGAATAGTTGGAGATTATAGCTCTCAGGGAAACTGGAATAGGCGAGAGGTGCGAGACATGAAGATACTGGAGTAGAAGAGACGGTTATATTTAAGAGTTTCGACACTGAAAGGGTGACAGCGGGATGCCAGCCTCGTAGGGCGCATGAAATCTGGAAACCAGCGAATGCTGCTCCTCGGTGCAATTGCCATAAAAGTATTTGTAAAAAAGATATATCTTGGATATATATATCTATATCTATGTGACTATCTATCTATCTATCTATCTATATATATATATTGGATGCTAAATTTAAAAATAAAAATCATTTTTCTATTTTTTTTATTTACACTAGAGAAATGGTGATACTAATATTAGCTGTTTCCTTATAAGGAAACTTTCGGCAATCATTGACTCAGCAGCCAGTGAGACTCGACATATGGTTTTCTTCAGTACCTGTCTGTCGGTCTGGGATCAAAATGTAGTATATGCTGTTATAATCTGCAATGGTAATGATAATATTAGCCTTTTCCTCATAAGGAAACACTCATCATTCATTGATCAAGCAAGATCGTGCTACTCGGCTTACTATTTTCTCCACTTCATGTCAATCGGGCTGAGATCAAACCATAGTATCTGTTCTCTCATCTCTAATGGTAATAGTAATATTAACCATTTCCTTGGTAATAATTGTAATAATAATATTAACCGTTTTCTTATGAGGTAACATTCGACATACATTGACCGAGCAGCCAGTGCTACTTGGGTTACACTTTACTTCCTTCTTTGGTTATCGGACAGGAATCAAGCTTCGGGCAGACAAACAACATTTTATTTCTCAGGCATCTCTCATTTATTTGTTGTGTTCTGTCCGAACACAACAAATAAATGAGAGATGCCTGGTCCAGGGGACCCCAATCCTGCGGCAGCACCTCCCTCATTGCTCCAAAAAGTTTGTAAATCTAGAAAAGAAAGGTTAGCGTTAACTTCAACAATACTAAATACTGCGCAAAAAAAATTCTAGTTTTTTCTTATATTTAGATTATTCGCTTCTTCCATTTTCGCTCTTTCTGTTAATATGTCCTGTGAGGATCAAATTCTCCAAGTCCTCTTCTTCTATATATGTTTGTGTGTGTACATATTCACAGAGAGGCTTATTATGTCTTACAAAGATGACAATTAGACCAATAGATATAAACAACTATGGTGAAATATTTCATAGTTTACCTTGAATAAACCTTATAAAAATGGTTTCATCTTCGTAATGCCATGTTCATGTGAGAGAAAGAGAGATATGTGTATGTCAGTGTATTCAACGAAACCCTGAGACATGTGCATACAATCTTGCAGATATAAATACATTTATATTTCATTTAAAATTTACCAATCGGAGTTTAGAATTAATTATTTTGTGATTTTCTTCCCTTTCTATATATTAAGTTTTGTTTAGTTTTCGACAAGCAAGAAAATGGTTTGGCATTTTGTTAATTCAATTCTATTTAATTATCTGTCATCGTTACGATAGAAAAAAATAATCAAAACAAGGAAAAATCGACAGATGTGAGCGTAATTAAAAGATTGTAAAAAATAAAAATAAAAAAATGAGAAGAGGGAAATCCAAACGAGTCAAAATACCGTGAAATTAAATTTGAAATTGTGAATATATGATACGACATATGATTGAAATTTGATATTTTATATAATCACTTCAAAATCACGATATTGATTCACAGCAAACATTTTCAAAATTAAAAAAAGGAAAATGAGAATAGTTTAATATCTTTCTATATTTTTGTATTGTCATATTCACGACGTTTAGGCCGTTGTACGCTCTGGGCTTCTTCAGGTAATATCTTAGTATTATTATACTATTGTCGTCATCTTTGTTGCCATATTTGTCCCTTACGGGGTAAAATATAGTTTGTGAACTATATTTTACCCCGTAAGTGACAAATATGTTGACAAAGATTGGGACAATAGCCCGAATAATGTAAATAGTGTACATAATACCTCATCTCAGAAATCTAGACAGATACTGAAGGATCGGATAAATATGTCAACAAAGATGAGGACAATAGTCCGAATAATGTAAATAGTGTACATAATACCTCATCTCAGAAATCTAGACAGATACTGAAGGATCGGATAAAAATGACAACAACGATGAGGACAATAGTCCGAATAATATGAATAGTGTACATAATACCTCATCTCAGAAATATAGATAAATTAATTAACTCTTTATATATATATATATATAGTCTTAAGGTGTGCTATATTTATGGGATAAAATGCTCAATATCAGAGATAGAGCATGTGTAAATATAAAAGTGAATATTGAAGTCAACTTGACTTCAATGTTCCCTTATATATATATATATATATATATATATATGTAAGCTCGAGACGAGAAATCGGTGTGCTCTGTTCTTTACAGACAAATCGACGAAATTTTGCTCAAGGTAAAAAACCTATCTCTTCTTCCTCCAGCTATGGGTTAAATGATAGGATAGTTTGGTCCCTTTATCCTTGATTGGCAACCAGTCTTGCAGAATGACAACTCTGAAGTTAAAAAAATGGGGAGGAGTGTTTGGAGGCTCCCTGACCCACTGTACACCAAATTTCTTTCATCTGTCATTCCGAAAATTTTGGATAGTTACGCGCAAGGCTTCACCTCTTTAAATAAATTAGATTTGTAGGGCCTGACGACTCAGTCCTAAAATCTGTAAGGCCCTTATACATCGCAATCGTCGGGATATGAGATTCATGCCGTGGGCCGGCAATTCCAAGCCCGAAATGAGCATGTGAAAGCAAACTTTGCATAGCTAGTCACTATGGTATCAAGCTTTACAATAGGAGTATTTTGAGAATGAGAGCGACCAAGAGAAACCACTTAAGGAAACTTTACTTTGACAGAGACTTGTGCGTGTGGCGCAGTGGAAAGCGGCTTGTAATGAGGACTCCAATAGACGAGTTTGAATTCCAGTCGTTACATTCAATTACGTACAGATAGTCTTGGGGAAAGGTACAAATTCTCTCCTAGCTATGGATTAAATATTTTCCTAGTCTCTGGAAAAATCGTTGATCTTCTCAAAATAGTGGCATTCCAATATTTACTCGCATAGAAAAAAAAAAGAATATTATTTTACAATACAGGCATACCTTTTGATTTTTTTCTTTTACAATAATGTTCATCCTGTACAGGACCCAAGAGCCACTCGAGGTAGAGGTTTACTGAGTAAGGGGCACAATTTATACGATTACGTGGGGAAGATAACTGTTAAGTTGAACACGTTAAGATGATTAGGAAGCATACTTTTGGGAGTCGGTTCCAAAGTATAATTTGACTTGATATATCTAACACAGGGTCGATAAACCGTAAAAAAGAACAAATTAACCAATCAGTTGTTTCCGGTTATACTGGACAGTGAGGATTAAACAGTCCCAGCCCAAATTTGGCGGCATAATAATCGACTCTTGGTCTGATCTAACTCTTCTAAAGAGAGAGCATGGTAGTGTCAAAAAATGAAAAAAGAAAACCAACCACATTTGAGTCAAACTCAAATGGAACTTGTACATATGTTCCATCGTTAAAGAAAATGATGGTAAAATGGTCGGCCCCCTGTGCCGCTCCAGTAAGTACTTGACTCTTCGTGCTATCCTCTACCTTTACAGGCGCCAGATTAGGCCTAAAATGAAGAATGGTTGCCATATATGAGCAGAAGCTTCCCAGTTTTCACTTTCCCGTTTTGACAGAGTCCAAAAGCGTCTCTGCATCCTTTTCGGTGAGGAATTATCTTCCACCCTACAACCCCTTTTCCCACAGACGAAATGTCGCAAGCCTCTCACTGCTCTATCGCTATCTTTATGGAAAGTGCTCAGACAGACTACACTCCTTAGTTCCACCAGATCTAACTTTCACTTTACGACTCGACATACCCTGCAGATTTTAGAGAACCACTCTCGTTTCGTTTGTATTCTATTGGCGAGATGCAAGTTCCTCTCGAGTAGCTTCTTCCCACGAACGGATGCTTTGCGGAACCAACTGTCAAAAGAGTGCTTCCTAATCATATTAACGTGTTCAAATTAACAGTTATCTTTCCCACGTATCCGCAAAAAACTGTGCCCTTTACTCAGTAAGCCTCTACCTTCAGTGGCTCTTGGGTCTTGTACAGGATGAACATTATTGGAAAAAAAATCAGATGCAAAAGGTATGCCTGTATTGCAAAAAATATTCTGTACAAATGTTTCTTGATAATTAATATGGCTGATCAACATTTCTTTCTCTTTTTATTTTATCATATTTTTTTAAATATTTCACCCCAAACAAGGTGGGAGTTCCACTAGTATGCAAGGGGTTACTGAGAGTGAGAGTAAGAGAAAAAACTAGGGTATGGGGGGGGGGATAAAGGAAAGAATAAAAAGAAGAACGGGATCAAGGCCTCAGAAGATGTCCATTGACATTATATTTAATTTTTTTGACGATTTTAATTATCAGGGAAGCAAGTAAGAGGAAGGGAGTTCCACTGTCAGGAAGTGAGGGAGAAGAAGCCGATGGAGTAGAAGAGGCGGTTGCTTTTAACTATTCGACAGTAAAAGGGTGGAACCGAGACGCCAACCTAGTAGCACGCTTAAATTCATGCAGTCAGGACACCAGTGAAGATAGTTTGACAGAGCTATGCCACTATTTGTAGAAAAGACAGAGGGAAGCCACTTCACGTCTGTGAGAAAGTGACTGGAGACGAGAGGCCCTCATTGCATATCCGTCTCTGGATTTTGTCGAGAACCTCGAGATGAACAGCGGGGACACCAGACCATATATGGTGATAATATTCCATGTATGGACGAATGGTAGGTTTGTAGAAATGAAGGATGGACTCAGACGAGAAAAAAAAAAAAAAAAAAAACTCACAGAGAACCAACTTTTCTTGCGGTAGATGCAACTATTGATTCAAAATAAATCGGTTCGTAATCTTGGGATAGAAAAGAAAACCATATATCAATGCAGTAGTCAAGAACTGCTTGAATGTGGTCGGCATTTTGGGTGGGGAACGTCATACAGGATGAAAAATATGAAGTAAGTAGTGTTACACACAACTGAAATCTATGATTTTAGTGTTTTTTCATTATTTATCAGTTTACCAGGTTTTTTTTTCTTTATTAATTTAGCGGGTTTTTCATTATTAATTTAGCGGGTTTTTCATTATTAATTTAGCGGGTTTTTCTTTATTAATTTAGCCGGTTTTCCTTTTATCAATTTAGCGGTTGTTTTTCTTTATTATTTTAGCAGGTTTCTAATCTTCATTGATTTACATTTTTTTCTTTATTAATTTAGCGGGTTTTTCTTTATTAATTTAGCGGGTTTTTCTTTATTAATTTAGCGGGTTTTTCATTATTAATTTAGCGGGTTTTTCATTATTAATTTAGCGGGTTTTTCTTTATTAATTTAGCCGGTTTTCCTTTTATCAATTTAGCGGTTGTTTTTCTTTATTATTTTAGCAGGTTTCTAATCTTCATTGATTTACATTTTTTTCTTTATTAATTTAGCGGGTTTTTCTTTATTAATTTAGCGGGTTTTTCTTTATTAATTTAGCGGGGTTTTTTTGGGTTTTTTTCTTTAAAAAAAATTATATTTTTGTTTCATTTTATCTTACTCTCTCCGACGTTATTGTTATCCTGGGGCCGTTTTCATGACTTCCTGGGTAAAATCAGTTAAAGAGGAGAAAGAAAAGAAATTGAGATTTAAACCGAAAAGAAGGAAAAAAAAAAAAAAAAAGAGAAATATTAGAAAAAAAATGTCATTTAATTAGGAAGTAGGGAAAAGAGAATTAAAAGAAAAATAGCAAAGAAAGGAAGAAAACTAAAACAAAAAAAAGAAGAGCAAATAGAAGAGAGAAAAAGTGACGCTAATATGATTCAAAAAAGAAAAAGAAAGAAAGATAAAAAAAAAAAAATGAAGTATGAATTAGGAAGAAAGGAAAATGGAATTTAAAGAAGAAAAATAACAAAATGTAAAAGAATAAAAAGGAAAAATAAAGACGTGGGTAGATAATCAAGGAACAAAAAATGAATTCAAATGTCTGAAAATGTTAAAAGAAAGAAAAGATCAAAAAAAAAAAAAAGAAAGAAAGAAGAATAAATAGTACTGAACTTGAAAAAAGAGGAAGATAAAATAAAAGAAAAAATGAACTATTAAAAAGCTAAAGGAAAGAATGAAAAAAAGGAGAAAAGAACTAGAATGCGATTCGAAGGAGAGAAAAAAAAGATTCAAATAAAACGAAAGAGTAAAAAAAAAAAGGAAAGGAAGAATGAAACAGAACTGAATGAAGAAAGATGTAAATCGAGTTAGTTCAAAGTTAGAAGAAGAAAAAAAAAATGAATGAAAAATAAATATAATAATATATAAAAGAACTCTCGGAAAAAGCAGAGTTGAAACGAAAAAATCAAACGAGCTTAGCGCATAGGAAAGAAATCATAAAATTTGCTAAATCAAGGGAAGCGAAATCCTATACAAAGTTGGAAAAGAAAAGCGGCAGTTAGAATGGAGAAGAAAAATAAAAAAAGGACGGACAACATGGATTCAAAGAAGCGGGGAAAGATAGAAACGAAAACGAAATCAATAAATTTAGTTCATTTTTGCTGATTGTGAAGGTCAGAATTGATGTAACTTATTTAAATCACATAGGTTGCAGGACATCTGACTCTTAAACAACTTCTGCGTCTATGCGCCATTTGACTTCAGAACGTCGAATATCATGACTCTCTCTCTCTCTCTCCACAACTGCCTGTCCTTTGTATTAGGTTGTTGCAAAAATAATGACGTAATAATGTCGTTTTTTGACGTTAAAAAATATGTCAAAAACGACATTATTACGTCGTTATTTTTGCACCAACCTAATAGCTCTGAATAAATTATGTTATATGTTATATCTCCTAAACCTTCCGCCATCCATTTACTCTCGCCTTCAATCTGTCCTGCGGATATCAAATTTTCCAAGCCCTATCTGTAATGTCATAAATTTGAAGAGAATAAGATAGATAGATAGATAGATAGATAGATAGATAGATCGCTATATGCCTAGGAAGAGAGATAGATAAAGAGATGGATAGATAAATCTGATGTATACAGATATAGATGAAGTATACACCCAAATAGATAAATGTGAAAAGACTACGCATATATGGGAATATATATATATATATATATATATATTTTGCACCAACCTAATATATATATATATATATTTTTTTTTTTTTTTGCACCAACCTAATATATATATATATATATATATATATATATATATATATATATATATATATATTAGGTTGGTGCAAAAATAATGACGTAATAATGTCGTTTTTTGACGTTATATGTCAAAAAACGACATTATTACGTCATTATTTTTGCACCAAACGACATTATTACGTCATTATTTTTGCACCATTTTTTTATAATGTCGTTTTTTGACGTATAACGTCAAAAAACTACATTATTACGTCATTATTTTTGCACCAACCTAATATATATGGCCTGATTGCGTTTAAGCATTAAACAGACTGTCGCCGCTTTTATATTTATATACGCTCTATATGGGATATCGTACATTGATTGCTGGTGGTTGGTGTTGTTATAATGGGAACAGAAATAAAAAAAATAAATTCCGGAATGACCACTGGATTCTATTCAAGAGCATTCAGAATTTGCAGTCGTCATTATTTACATGAAGAAGAGAAATATATTGAAAACACTTTCAAGAACCTTCAATGCCCTATTTCATATTCAATGCAAAGTAAAAGGCTCATAAAATAGAATAGCTACCCTTCCTGATGAATCAAAAAATTATATTATTCTACCCACGAACTCTATCACAACTACAACTGAAAAGAATTTATCTAAACTCAACATAAAATTTTTCAGAGCTTTATCCGAAACAATCAAAGACTTAATCATAAAAAACAAGACAACAAGCCAGAACTTGAAGGGGGAATTTACTGTCTGAAGTTCAGGAATTGCCAGAATGAATACATTGGAGAATCCTCCGGAAGTTTAAACAAAAGATTATATGAACCTAAAAGGGACATTTTAAAAAACAACACATAAAACGCATTGGTTGTTTACCGTAACGAAACAGTCTGTATCATGCTATATATATGCAACCGATTTCAACAAAACTTCACATTTCTCTTTTGGCAGGTAGTGTTTCTTATTGTCTTGCACACTTTTTTCTTTATTTTTACATTCGGAATGCTTTAAAAATTCCATTTACAAGACAATTGTTTATAATAAAATTCTATTCAATCGGTAGACTCATAACGATTGAAAACAATGTTTTTGTTTCAGTTTGGGTTTGACCAATTCGTAAAAAAACAAAAAAAAGCTAATTAAGACATGCGTGTCCGTCAACCTTAAACAATAATCTTTGTCAATTTTATTTTTCAGTCTTTATGATGGTCGATACGTGATCTATCTCTTACTATTACATCACCGGGCAACGCCGGGCTCTACTGCTAGTACAGATATATAGAGACTGCTAAAAGAGTCGTAGCATTGGTTTCGAACTTCACAGTTACATTCGTGTTAAGATTTTCAAAAGTTGTAATTCTCATTTTCCCTCCCAAAAGACAATTGCAAATAACGGAACTTGTTAGGACTCCATGGGGAGTTTCTGCCATTAAGGCGATTGTATTAAGAATGGCAAGCAAGAATGTGATGTTTTGGCGCAAGAAATATTCTCGGCTGATTGGGTCAGTGGTTGGCACTAGCTAATTTAACCATTAGGACAGATAATGACCAGCCTATCCCCTGTTTCAACATTTGACATTATGACAGATTTCCCAGGGACACAAAATTGACAGTCTTCATGCAGTGCTTATTCCTATGTCTACACTGTCTATATCTATAAACGTCCACTGATATTGAATAAAATCCTATTGATAATGACTGGCGGCCCTTATCCGAGGATACCAGTCGGCTAGCCAATTCCTTTTGCAGACGCCTGCTCAACCACATTTGTGTTTATTCAACATCCACAGACCCCCACCCGTGGTTTACACTGCAACTATGCTAAGTTACTGTTTCTGGGAGAGAGGGAATTAACTAGCGTTATCAACAGTCTGAACTTGGCCAGCAGGCTCAAAGCCTCGATGGCTTGTGACTTCGACCTAGCACAGTCATCAACGACTATGGTTCTGTCTACCGGATTTCACTCACATGGCTTGGGTCGACCTGTGGTATGGTTCTCAGACATTTTTCAAAGGTGCCGCAAGCTGGAATCACCTCGCCAGACCGATAACATCAAGAAGTAATCTTCCTGATAAATCGACCATGATGAGATTCGAACAAGAGTCTTATGTACGAAAAGCGAATTATTGAGTTTGTATCCACGAGCGCGAAATTCACAAATCTTACCACACAGCCACGCGCCAATGTTTTAAACAACATATATATATGCATATATATATATATATATATATATATATATATATATATATATATATATATATATATATATACGAAAAAATGCCGTAAGAATTTTTGCCGTTAACAATAATTTTTTTTTTAAATCCAGACGACCTGCATTTAACGGATGTCAGAATTCATTGAAAAATACATCCGTAGCCCTACCAAAACGTAACTAATAACTGATACAACAAAATACAGCGATAATGAACTCGGAAACACCCCTTGTCTAGATGAATGGATTTCTCTGTATCCTTGGAAACGTGAATTATGATTTTTTGCTGTGCCTTTAGAACCCAGTAATAAATAAGTTACTCCAAAATTCGCTTGAGGATGAAATGGAATTAATGTCTTTAATTTAAATACAAAATTAAATTCGAAGCTTTTAGCTTCCATTTTTGAAACATGGTTGGAACTGTGTAGCGAAAAAACATATTTTAAATAAGTTAATTTATAATATTAATGCTCTGTAAATTTACATTGAGCACTATTTTGTAAAAATAAAAATATCTATAAGAACACCGGATTATATATCTTACTGTTCTTTCTTTTTATTTATATATATATATAGCTTACTTTTCTTTCTTTATATATATATATATATATATATATATATATATATATATATATATATATATATATATATATATATTATAAGTTTACTAATTTAAAAATATGGTTTCATCGCTACACAGAAATTACCATCTTTCAAAAACAGAAACTAAAAACTTCAAATTCAATTATAGAATTAAATTAAAGTCCCTAGTCCTGTTTCATTTTCAAGCCAATTTTGGAATAACTTGTATGAAATTTATTGTGCATACATGAAAAACTATACATTACTAGGTATATATATATAAAAAAAAATTACTTAATCAAAGAAATGAAATAGCTATTTTTTGCTGACATTGTCAAAGATTTTTCTTAAATAATGTTTAAAAACATCTGATAAATGAAATATAGATAGTTATATTTGATATTTAATAAATTTTTTTAAATACTTTAAGTAATTCTATTACATATGTTTAAATATATGTATATCACACTAATAATGTCATATCAACCTGTGATATATATATTAGGCTGGTGCAAAAATAATAACGTAATAATGTCGTTTTTTGACGTTAAAAAATACGTCAAAAAACGGCATTATTACATCATTATTTTTGCACCAACCTAATATATATATATCACTAATATTGTCATTTCCCCCTCTGCTATATATCAGTCTAATATTGTTATATCACCCTGTAATATATACCTCACTAATGATGTGATATCAGCCTGTGATATATATATATATATATATATATATATATATATATATATATATATATATATATATATATATATATATATCACACTAATATTGTCATTTCACCCTCTGTTATATATCAGTCTAATATTGTCATTTTCCCCGTGATATATTTCACGCTAATATAGTCAAAGGCGCAAACGTAATACATACAATGTGTAATTTAAAATATAAAGAACATTATATTTATATATATATATATATATATATATATATATATATATATATATATATATATATATTACTTAGCTTTTGCTGTATCCGCACCTTTTAGTTTCATATCTTTCGCGTTTTTTAGATGATACCAAAAACTTTATATATATATATATATATATATATATATATATATATTAAAGCTGCTTAATTTGTAAAATCCATAATCAATCGATTGAATTACCTCTTCAATTGATACTTAAAATCAGTATTTCTCGAAATAGCCCTTGTATTTTAGTTGAACTTTTTATCCCGCTGCGTAAAAGTTTCAACTTTTTACAAAATGGTTTCCATTATTTTTTTTCGAGAGTAGTGCAGAAAATGGAAAATATTTCGTTGTCTTGTAGAAATCTAGAACCTGTTCATTGAATTTTAAACAATGGCTAACTTGAGAGTCACGCTTCGTGTCGAACAAGCGACTAAATTCTAATGCAGGCTTGGCAGTTCGTTGCTAAGTAAAATATTATTTTCAGCTTTTTAACCGATCATATGCTCAACTGTGGACGCATTCATCTCCGTTCGCCATTTTAGCACATGGCCCCTTCTTTCCATTTTTAGGCAAAGAAAAATTTGTTCGCCTTCCTCCGATATGCCTTTCAGTACTTGAAAGGAGAAAGTGAAATAAATATTAAAAAAAAACCTCACAGAAATCTAATTTTTTATAAGAAATCTTTTTTTTGTTGTTTTTTGACGATTTTAATTTAAAAAAAATATCCTTTTTAGAACACAATGAGCATAAAAGTGACCTTTTGAATTGAGTACTACGCAGTTATTAGAACTTATGAAAATGTTGCTTTACATTGCTGTAAAGTCGGCAGATATGACCTTTTGTCTCAAATACCCTTCGTATACTTTGACCTTTTCCAGGCGTAATAGCTGCAAAGGTAAGCAGATGAAGTTCACCTCATAGCGAAAAGCCGAGACAGGGTAAAAAAAAAGGCAGACAAATGAGAAAAAAACTAGACACATAAGGAAAATGTAGACATATATGGAAGGGTAGACACAAAAGAAAATTATACTAATTAATAAGAATTCAACGTACATATTTTTGATTAAATATATATATATATATATATATATATATATATATATATATTTCCGTTTTTTTAATTTGTTGTTGCACTCTGTGATAAAAAAAGCGTTGTAGACTATATAAAGGCCCAGGGTGTAAAGTTAGAGCAACTCTCGGTAAGCGATTATTGCGCGCCGACCGGTCTAGTAGTTTGCTCCAATAACATTGGCCCTAGTCCCAATAACATAACAACAATGATAATAATAATAATTCTATATAAAATATAAAGAAGAATCAACAATATTACTGGTCCTCAACTGTTATAGTGGAACACACCTAATCTATTGTTAATAGACTCTCCCACCTATAATAAGTAGGAGTAGAGGAAGTCGCTCAGGGGGTCGGTCGACTGGCTGATCGGTTGAAATCTCTCCCTTCGGGCAGGAGGGACCCGAAGGAGGCTACGCCGAAGGGCGGATTCTCTTTCGGGGAGGTAAACCGACCCTGAACACGTTTATACGGGTTCAAAGGGCATATTTTTGGCCGAGCCCACAGGCTCGGAGATCCCACAGGCTCGGAGATCCCACAGGCTCGGAGATCCCACAGGCTCGGAGATCCCACGTTAAAAAGGCCTTGTGCCACATGATGCCCTCGTTGGGGGGTGACTGAATATCGTCACTCAGTCAGTCGACCGGCTGATCAGTTGAACTCTCTCCCTTCGGGCGGGGAGGAACCCGAAAGAGGCTACGCCGAAGGGCGGACTCTCTTTCGGGGAGATAAACCGATCCTGAACCCGTTTATACGGGTTCAAAGGGCATATTTTTGGCCGATCCCACAGGCTCGGAGATCCCACGTTAAACCGGCCTTGTGCCACATGATGCCCTTGTGGTGGGGTGACTAAATATCGTCGGTTAGTCAGTCGATGACGGAGGACCGTTAGTCGGATACTAAAGTATCAGCGACCACAACTAGATTTCTCTGCGTCATTACCTATTATATCAAGTTCCTAACGTTTTGTACGTCGAACCTATTCTAGGACCGACTTAGTACAAATACAAGCCTCCACCGTGAAACCACTTCATAACACACTTGGCGACGAGGATGAGATACAAAGGATAAGAAATCCGACGACGCAAAGAACTAAAAACTTCCTGCTGGAATTGTTCGCAAGGTTTGGTGTAGTAGACACAATTGTGACGGACTATTTAAAGATTTCTGCATATATATATATGTGTATGTGTGTGCGTGTATTTTTCATTCATACATGTTTCATTAAATAATATAGACAAGTGTTGTTTATTTATTTTATGTAAATTCTTTTCATATCGTCTGATAAGCTTAATAACATTATCATTATTCCAACGGCTTCTCATACTTAACATTTCTCGTTTTCACTCTCGCGTGGTCATGTGTGACGTCATGATCTGCAGTGCGATTTTCGCTTCCAGCGTCTTATAAGCACGAGTTTGTCGTTGCTTGGAAATCATCCATGTAAACAGAAACAGACTATCATCACATTCTTGTCTGTGTATTGCTTAATATATTTTAATGTAATTGTCATCTTTGACAATGGCTTATGTAAGCCGAAAGCTTAGATAGGATTAAAAAATATGGATCAATATTGTGATTTTCTTTCTTCGTTTAATGATAATGTTATTAAACTTATCAGACGATATGAAAATAATTTACATAAAATAAATAGACAACAATTGTCTATATTATTTAATGAAACATGTATCAACCACATGCTTATCCAGACGTCTTACGTTACACCTATCTGATCACAGCTCCATTAGAACCCATTTAAACACACACACAGATTTACCCGATTCCATTAGAAACATACTAGTAGAAAACACAAATATATTAACTGCATCCACCTGCAAAAAAAAAAGACTAAAAATAATGGAAGTTTTAATAATAAAAAAGAAAAAGCCAACTCTTAACAATATTAACTACGAACAAAGCCACAATGTGCTAACCGTATTCGGAGATTAAAAACATCCCTACTACACACTAATATATACACAGAACGCACACACTCAATTAAGCTGAAATATTGAATCATCCTTGATAATGCCTAAAGGTATAGCCGAAAGCGCTCGGAAATATAAAACGTTTTGACGGTACTTACACGTCCTTTGTCCAGAAAAGAACGCTCTTCTTGTTAGAACACAAGAAAAATTAAACAAAAAGCTTAACTACGTTTTTAATAAAACATGCAATACACACACACACACACACACACATATATATATATATATATATATATATATATATATATATATATATATATATATATATATAATTAAGAAGAGGTTTCATACATTTCCCAAGGGTATTAGCACGTAAGCGAATTTAACGTATCCGACTGGAAATCGAACTCTCCGACACCTCAATCCTAGCCGGTATTTTACTCCACCGTGCCTCTTCAGCGTCTATATGCGACAAAGCGATCGAATTCAACAAGTGTATTTTTAAATTTATTATTTATCAGTTACAAGCGACGAAGAGACTGAATTCAACAAATTTACAATCTGCTAGATTGTCAAAAAAAAAATAAAAATAAAAGTAAAAATAAAGATACCAGCTTTTTTTTTTGTTTTGTTTCGTTTTGTTTTTTCTTCGATTTTTTTTTGTCGACTCACGCAAGCAAATGTAACATGGTTTTGGCAAAATTTCCTTCGTTTAATGAATGATGCTGTTTAAAATTTGTCTAGATCTGTCAGAAATCGTTGAAGACCTCCTAAACCTTTCGGATCTCCACAAACTAAAAAAAAAAAAAAAAAAAAAAAATTTATATGTAATTCGGAACGAGCAGGTGCGTCTCATCGAAGGGAATTAATTCAGGAGAACCGAAAACTGGCGATATAACTCAAGAATGAAATCAAATCAACAAATGCTTTTTCTATCGTCGATATTAGATTAAAGATAAACATTGCTAAATCGGATTGCATCAAATAATAACATATATATATATATATATATATATATATATATATATATATATATATATATATATATATGTATGTATGTATGTATATATATATATATATATGTATGTATTTATGTATGTATATATATATATATATATATATATATATATATATATATATATATATATATGTGTGTGTGTGTGTGTGTGTTTGTGTGTGTGTAGGAGTGCAATATGCATATATGCACATATGTACATTTATGTAAATATGTATGAGTTCTATATGTTTACATATATATATGTGCATATTTTTATATGTGCTATTAACATACGTGTGTAAGACGTTATGTGCTATGTATATGTGTGTGTGTGTGTGAGCTATGCATGTATGCGTACTTGTGCAATATGCATATATGTTAATATATATATTTATGTAAATACGTATGTGTACCTTGTATGCATGCATATATATATGCAAATATATATATGCACACACACACACACACACACATATATATATATATATATATATATATATATATATATGCATAGTTTATTTTTGGTATGTACATATATATATATATATATATATATATATATATATATATATACGACAACTGTGCTAGGTGTATATATCTATGCTTGCAATATGCATTTATATATATATATATATATATATATATATATATATATATATGCTATCTCTATATAATTATATAAACATTGATGCGAGGTATGTATATATATGCATATTTTATGTGTGTTATGTATGTATGTGTGTATTTGTATTTATATGTGCTGTGTCGATATATGTACAAGTAAATTTGTATATAAATATATATATCTATATCTATCTATCTATCTATCTATCTATCTATATATATATATATATATATATATATATATATATGCATGAGTGTGTATATAGGTAAACCATGGTACATGTATATATGTATGTGTGCAATATGCATATATGTGTGCTATATATATATATATAGGTAAATATGTATGGGGGATATGTATGTATATGCTTGCCATGTACATATATGTATATGTATGTATGTGTGTTGTGTATATATATGTATCTCTTCATATTCTCATTTCGAGAAATATGTTTTAAGATATGATTGTGATGAAGATAGGCAATACAATATTAAATATGCTCTCTCTGAACATATATGTATATATTAGGTTGGTGCAAAAATAATGACGTTTTTTGACGTTTAAATATACGTCAAAAACCGTCATTATTTTTGCACCAACCTAATACTTACAATTACCGGAAGCGATTGATGTTAAGAAGAAAATAATGAATAAAAAATAAAAAAAGAATAAGGGAACGAGAAAAAAAAAAGAAAAGGAAAGAAAAACAAAACATGAATAAGGAAATAGATAGGAATATAATAGTGAAAGCATGCCCGAAAATTATATCAGAAATGGAAAGAACGCAAAAAAAAAAGAGAGAGATATTTTAAATGTACAGAAAAAAAAATACAAACAAAAAATGAATAAAATGAAGCAGAATGGGAAAAAAGAAAGAAAGAAAGAAAAAAATAATGAAGTAAACAATTCTGAAAAAGAAAAAAAAAACACAAGAAAGAAAGCAGGATGGCGAATAAAGAAAAGAAAAAGGGGAGGAATTGCAGCACAGGTTGAGAGAACGGGTAGAAGATGAAAGAAAATAAATAAACGAAGTAAAACAATTAATAAAGCAACATGAAGTAGATGAAAAAGGAAATAGCAAAGAAAGAGATGAAGAACAGCAGATAAACAAGAAAAAAAAATAAGAGGCGTCGAAATAACAAGATAGAAAAAGAAAGAAAGGAAACAGTATGAAAAAGAAGAAAAAGAGAAAAAAAAAGTAGGAGAAAAATGAAAAAGGAAGAAGAATGATGAAGAAGGAAGAATAATCAAAAATGAAAATACAAAACCAAAGAAAGAGCAAGAAGAAAGAAAAATATAAGAAGATGAAGAGGAAGAATTAACAAGCAAGGAGAAGAATGAAATTTTTTAAAAAATGTCGGAGAAAAAATAAGAACATGAAAATGGACGAAAAAAGAAGAAGAAGAAGAAGACGAAGACGAAGAAGAAGACGAAGAAGACGAAGAAGAAGACGAAGAAGACGAAGAAGAAGAAGAAGAAGACGAAGAAGAAGAAGACGAAGAAGAAGAAGAAGAAGAAGAAGGGGGGAATGGAAAGCGATAAATGAAGTATAAAGACAAAAAAAAAGAATGTAGGAAGAAAAGGCAAAAGGAAAAAGCAATAAAAAGTGTGAACAGGAAAAAGACTGAAGAAGGAAAAAGAAGAAGGAAAAATAAGAAAGAAAATAAAAAAAAGAAAGAAAGAATTAACAGGACGGAGGAGGAATAATAATAATAATAATAATAATAATAATAATAATAATAAGAAGAAGAAGAAGAAGAAGAAGGAGAAGAAGAAGAAGAAGAAGAAGAAGTAGAAGCAAAAAAGAAAAACGAAAGAAAAACAAAATTAGATATAAAAGAAATAAAAAATCTTGAGCAAAGAAAAAGAATAAGCAAACAAAGAAAAAAGCAGATGAAGATATTTTACATATATATATATATATATATATATATATATATATATATATATAAATATAAAAGTGAACATAGAAGTCAACACTTAGAGGCGACAGTCTGTTTCATGCTATATGCAATCGTCAAGCCACCTGGTGGCTTGACGATTGCATATAGCATGAAACAGACTGTCGCCTCTAAGTGTTGACTTCTATGTTCACTTTTATATTTACACACGCTCTATCTCTGATATTGAGCACTTTATTCCATAAATATAGCACACCTTAAGACTATATTTCTTTATATATATATATATATATATGTGTGTGTGTGTGTGTGTGTGTGTGTGTGCGGTGTGTGTGTGTGTGTGTATTCGCACCAGATTTCCGAATCTTATCGAACAAATTTACTTAGTTCAATCGTATCAATGGAGATCACAGAGTGTGGAAATCAGTTTTGTATTGAGGAAATCGGCAGCAAAGATGGCGCATTATAATAGGTTTGTTTTCTAACAGACGCTGACAAGAACTGAAGTGCTCAACATCGAACATGAAGCTTAAAGCATTTATATCATCAAACAATTATAGAGGGAAATATTAATATTTCTGCTAAGCCTTACTAAACGCAGCATATAATGTCATTTTTGATCATTTCACCCCGAACAAGGTAATAAAGCCACCAAGACGCTATGGTTTAACGACTGTGAGGAATATGAAAGAAAAAGATTATATCATGAAACATTTATATAGCTGAATATTAATATTTCTACGAATGCTTACCAAACGCAGCATATAATGTCATTTTTTATCATTTAATCACAAACAAGGCAAAAAAGCCACTAAGATTCTTTGAGTTAACGACTGCGTAGAAATATGACAAACTATTATTAAATTATTTAATCCCAAACAAGGTAATAACGCCACGCTATGGGTTAACGACTGTGAGAGTATATGACAAAAAATGACAAAAAACAACAAAAAAAAACAACAACAAAAAACACTATTAAAGAGAGGGAAAAATAAAAGAAGAAGAATGAAGAAGACAGCGGCATTATTTTCATTTTTTGAAGTAACTGAAGCCGAGAGGCTAACTCGTGACCAATAACATTGCAGATTTGGGATTTTATGAAGAATCTCTAAATTTATAGTAAGAGCACCAGACCTAATGTGGATGCAATATTAAATGAACGATTGGTAGACTTATAAAGATGTAAGATAGTTTCAGTCGAGAAAAAATTGTCTAACACGAATAAACGAACCAACATTCCTAGCAGCAGACATAGCGATTGGTTTAATCTTTCTTCTTCAGCAGAAAATTTTAGTCCGAGAAGGCGCAATGGGTAACTGTCCTGGAGGCTAGCATCAGCCCTGCCGATGGAATGTAAAAAAGAAAGGTACTCTCAGATGAATTAAGAAGAGCAGTTTCATTTGGGAGGTTTAAAATTAACAAGCCATTCCTTGTCCAAGTTAATTACAGATTGTATGTCATTTTTATTTTTATTTTTTTTTAGAGCAGGAGCCGTTTTTTGTTTTTTTGAAGTTAGAAAGAGTTGCCAGAAATTCTCAAAATCTCCCATTATATATATATATATATATATATATATATACATATATATATATATATATATATATATATATATATATATATATATATATATATATATATATATATATATATATATATATATATTTCAAAAACAACATCTGAAAACTTCAATATAATTATTGGAATTAAATTTAATTTAAAGTATCAAGTTCTGTTTAATCTTCAAGCGAAATTATTGGTATCATATTTGCATACGCACACACACACACACACACACACACACACATATATATATATATATATGTGTGTGTGTTTCATTGAATAATATAGACATATTGTGTCTATTTTTTGTACTGATCCCATCCAGGTGCCTAATCAGTTTCATGATGTTGAGATGAAATTCACCCACCAACTTTTAATTCAAGTACTTTCAATCTTTTCTAAGATCAGCTTCAGGAGTAAACTCCAAGGACGAACTTATTGTAACTGTGATATTCATCCGTTGAGATAGTGATGTTTAAATACACGCGCTCCGACATAACTAATTGAGAAGTTTTAAATTTATCCGTTGTTGTTTTGGAAGAAATACAAAAAATTATTCTATGAAACATATATATATATATATATATATATATATATATATATATATAGAGAGAGAGAGAGAGAGAGACGTGTCTAGAAGTAAAAATAGATATTCTATCTATCTATCTATCTATCTATATCTATATTTATCTATCTATCTATCTATCTATCTATATATATATACATACACGTATCTAAAAGTGAAAATAGATATATATATATATATATATATATATATATATATATATATATATCCGATGCGATGAGAACGAAAGTAATATATAAATTCCAATGTTCACAGCATTAATCCAAAAGAGGGCTCGATACCGATAGTAGAGCGATAATTATTTATTTATTATAATTTTATCATATAGACAAAACCATTTTACTCACTACAAAGATGCAACTTGGTTTCAGTGCATTTCAACTGCACTTCGCCGGATGAGAATCTGAAATAGTAGCACTACTAATTTCGATTCTCACCCGTCGAAGTGCAGTTGAAATGCACTGAAACCAAATTGCATTTTTGTAGTGTGTAAAATGGTTTTGTCTATATGATAAAATTATAATATATATATATATATATATATATATATATATATATATATATATATATTAAATAAAACATTCCTATAACACCAGATACATACTTACAAAATATATATTCAGTGAAAAAAAACGCCCATGATAATGGCTAAAAATTTTGCCGAATGCGTTCGGATATGCAGAACATTTGGTATTTTTTACACACTGTATCGAGAAAAGAGAAACACTTGTAAGGACACAAATATAAAACTTAATTGCAGTGACTTGTCAGTCGAAACTTGTATAAAACTGTGATTGCTGCTCAAGTACTCAATTATATATATATATATATATATATATGTATATAATTGTGTATTTGACTAGAAATCACACACATATATATATATATATATATATATATATATATATATATATATATATATTATATATATATATATATATACTGATTCAATAAATCAAGGAAAGTTCAAGTGACTTATATGATAGAGCAAATGTCGCTCTATCCGATAAGTCACTTGAACTTTTCTTGATTTATTGGTTACTATAACTCTAGTTATCTATGGAGTGATTTTTGTCAAAGGTTCTGCTTAGCTGAAAAAAATGTTAAATTATGGTAACTTTCTCTTATTTCGTTAGCTGCGTTATACTAATCTGCTATTCATCCAATGTTAGAAAACATTTCCACTTTGGCATTGAACGTTTATTTAATCGAATCTCTTATGTGATGAATCATTGTGTTCATATAGCCTGATAAAGAAATAAATGCTAAAAATGAAGATGAAAATAAAATTAAGTGTAATTTGGCTTGAGGGTAATAATGAATGACGCTAGTTAGGCAGGCAGACTGATTTCGGGGTGTTGTTGTACTCCTCTTGTGCCCGCCTATCGCAGTTTATTGGGTCTGCTGCCATGTACTTAGTCTGCCTTATTTGAAGAGGTTATCGGAGAAAATAGAAAGGATCTGCGGCCCATATAACATCAGGACAACCTTCAAAAGCTTGACGATACTTCGCAGATATCTCTCACGAGTGAGACCCGCACCTATAGAGGAGAATATAGCTAAAGATTGTGTGTACGCCATCCCGTGTAGCTGCGGAAAGAAATATAAAGGGAGTCAGACCGCCCCCTTAGTGTAAGGCTTTAAGGACACCAAAAAGCTGTAACACGAAGGGAAGTGGAAAAATCAGGCGTTGCAGACAACATATGGAGAGAAAAGGGAAATCACTGCCCTCTGTGAGGTCAGGTTGAAATCATTGACAAAGAACATCATTGGAAAATTCGTAAACTTAAGGAATCAGCACCTATGCTAGGCCACAAAAATCTCCTGAGCCGACCAAACATAGAAATAAATACAATATGGGAACCAGTAATAATGAGTTCCAGAGAAAAGCAATAATAATAACAACAAAAATTGCTATATGAGCTCTGGTAAAAAAAAAAGAATGCAATGATAACAGCAAAAATTGCAATATGAGCACTGGTAGAAAAATGGTGCTGAAACATTAGGTCTATAATACTCAGAAATTCAAATAATCAGGGACACATGGCACAGTAGAAAAAGGTCTTGGTTAGATCCAGTGACAGGACCCAAAGAGTGTGAGTTCAATACCCGGTTAAGGCAGTGGAGAACTTATAGAGGTGAATTAACAGGAGATAATTGATAACTGACATCAATGGCACAGTGGAAATAGAACAGTCTACCCCAGTGAGCGTAATAAAGGGTTCAGTTCGACATTCCAACCACCTGAAGAAGGCCGGAGCGTACAACGGCCGAAACGTTATGATAAATATGGCAACAAAGATGACGATGATAGTCCGAACAATGTAAATAGTGAACATAATACCTCATCTCAGAAATATAGACAGATACTACAAAATGGCTGTGAACGATTCACCTAAAAACAGACAAAGTTCTCATAAACGTAAAACGTGAACTTTTCATTGTATATACAATTTACGTCTAGCAAAAAAAAAATTTGTTTTAAACTTTATTTTTGTTGATTTTCTTTAGTCAATATTATCTTGTATTGCAAATCAGTTGGTCTGCCATTTTATGCATCTACTCTTTTTCACCATCATTATTTCATGTACTACAAAATGCTCCCGTAAGAAACCTTATACATTTAATTATTGAAGTATCTAATCACTGAACTTGTAGCCACAATAAAAATGCTTTTATGCTAAAAAAGAACATGTTATTTTTTTCTAAAAAGGATATAGTGTATTAAAACAGTAGTGTATTGAACGGGGCTCAAAAAATGTCTTCGTATTTTCCTGTATGGGTTGCTAAAGTCAGTAGGGAGTTCATTACTTTTTATAATTTTAACTAATAAACACTGCATTAATCATTTGATGTTATTCTTTCAAATACTTTGCAGTGACCTTAAGCGTAGCAACAGAGGACCTAAAATAAAATTCATATCATCAGCAGCTCACAAATATAAAAACATGTGAACCATAAAGCAACTCTCTCTCCTCCACGTTTTTTCTCTTTCAAACTGTTTTTATGAACTTTTCATGCTGAAGCTAAAAGGGCTGTGAACACTACACACAAACATAAGTTCCTACGATAACATATTAATGAAAATTTCATTGTTTACACAATTTACGTCTAACAAAAGAAACTCTTGTTTTAAACTTTCCTTTTAGATGTTAATGTTACACATTTAATTATTGAAGTAGCTAATCACTAAAGTAATATATTTGTCGTCGCCCTAAACATTCAGTTTGGGTGCCCGTGAACTATAGAAGTCATTCATAAATCGTAATTGCTTAAGGCAAAAATAGCTAAAGACAATTGCTCTTTTTCTCACAGATGGTGACCAACTGATCCTGCTATACTGTACAGTCAATAACATCAAAAACAAACAAAGCGCATGCGCTAAATTAAAAATATAAAATGGCGTCAATTCACCCATCACACCCTGTACATATTTATAGAAGCCTTTCAATTGACAGAGTGAGACTCAAAACTAGTCTCTAAGTATCGTTTTTCCAGAAAGTTCTAATACATGTTTATGAATATCATTCTCTGTATAATTATTTACAGTTTGTTTTCTTCTTCAGTTTCGCTATTGTACTAAATTCACTTAGTGGACTCAATATTAGTAGCATATTAGTCGTCGCACTAAACATTAATCTTGGGTACCCACGAGTCATACATGTCATTCATAAATCGTAATTGCAAAGAAATAGCAAAAAGCAACAGTTTCTTATAGACAATTGTTAGTACATAAATATTATTCAACAATTATCATCTGTTCCATGACAATGTGTTGTCATATGTTCGATGAGCAGTTCCCTGCATTATCTGGGTTGAAAGCCTGGAGACGTACTCATTCATGCATAGTGTGTCTTGGGTAAGTAGACCAAGCGGGACCTATGTTTATGCCGGTCAAACCCCAGCCAATGTCCTCTAATTTGAATACACATTTTGGTCACAGTCACATGGTCGTTGTCTCCATCGGGAGAAGCCTCCGCCCTGGCTGCTGACTTCAGTCTAGGAAGCCCTATATTCAAATTACAAACTGGAGATTCCAAAATCAACCAAGTATAATTTAAATATCTGGGAAGTGTTTTAACAGAGGACGGGAAATGAGACACCGGAATAAGAAAAAGGCATATTGTGATAGAGAAAGATGCTTCCCAAAATCTAAGCAAAATGTTAGGTTGGTGCAAAAATAATGTCGTTTTCTCACATGTGAGAAAACGACATTATTTTTGCACCAACCTAATATTAAGCCAGGAGAAAACCTTGTTAGAAAGAAGGAAAAGAATGTTATGTAATATCAGTCCTTCAGTATGGCGGTGAATGCTGGATAATATCCTCACAGAGGAAGAAGAGACCTTAGGCAACAGAAATGTGGTTCTATAAAGTGTTTTAACAAAAGGATGAAAAATTCGACACTAAGATTTAAAGCCGCATTGGGATAGCGAAAAATGCCTCCCTAAAGCTAAGCAAAATATTAAGAAACAGGAAACATCTATTTTTTTTTTTTTTTACTCGGGCTGATCAGTCTCTGTTTCCTTTGTTTTGTATCGGGAACATTTTCTCCACATACTGGAGGAGTTTTATAGAAACTGACGACCCAGGATGCTTTAGGCAGAAGTTTCAGTGAAATGCACAAATTACTAATTGGTTACGCGCGTTAGAGTACCGTTTAAATCAGAATGAACAAACCAATAACCACTTTTGTTTGCTGACGAGATAAAAGCAAACATTGAAAGAGAACTTGAATCCTGAATGTAACTTTATAGAATTCTTTTGTCGTCAGTGTCTGGTTCAGAAAGTCTATCATTTTGAACATCCATTTTTTTAAATCGCTTCAACCCCAAACAAAGCGGGAATGCCACTAGTACGCAGAGTAAAAGTGAGAGAAAAGACTGGGTATAGGAGGGACCGAGGAAAGGCTAAAAGCTGAATGGGGTTCAAGAAGATAGCGATTGACGTCGCATTCAAATTTTTGAAGATTTTTTAGAAGCAAGGAAACGGAAAGGAGTTTCACATGCAGGAAGTACGAGAAAAGAACTATTGGAGTAGGAGGGTCGGTTACATTTAACTATTTCAACATTAAAAGGGTGGGACCTAGAGGCCAATCAAGTAGACGCTTAAACTCAGGTAGTTCGGCCAACAGGGAAAAAAGCTCGTCAGAGCAGTTGCCATAAAAAAAAATGTTGAAAAGACAGAGGGATATCTCTTTTATGCATAAAGACATACAGACGGTGTCTAAAATGTTTACCGATTTTTCACACCTATATCTACTTCTCGACACTACAAAGTACAGGACGTTGTAGAGAGACAATATGCAAATGAAATAGTATTTTTACCAGGGGACACATAGGGCGACACCCAAATCCGAATATGCATTGGGATAGAGAAAGATGCCTTCTATAAGTTAAGCGAAGTAATTCCTTGAGGTTAAATTTTATGAAGTGCCACGTTTTCGTGCAAAAAATAAAAAATAAAAATAAATAAAAAAAAAGTTTATGGCGTGTTTTCCCAATGCCTTCTCCGTTTTGCTAAACTGATTTAGAGAGGCCACGAGACCCCACTATTTAACCCAGGCGCATTGGGATAGCAAACGATGCCTTCCAGAAGCTCAGCAAAGTAATAAGAATCAGGAAAATTTAGTTAGAAACAAATAATGGAGTACTGAACTGTTATGTAATATCAGTCCTCCTATATGGCAGTGAATGCTGGATAATCTCGTTATGGTTGAAGAAAAGACTTGTAGCACCAGAAATGTGTTTCTACAGAAGGATAATGAGAATACCATGGATTGAGTCCGAACCTCTGCCCCCTTCCCCTGCAGTTTAAAAAAATGGAAACAAAATGGACCCTTATATTTAACATCAGAAAGAGGCAGTTGACATTTTTAGGTTATATAATGAGGAAAGAGGGCTTGGCAAATTTGACACTCACGGGACAAATTGACGATAAGACAGAAGAAAAGAAGGTAAAACTTAGAGAACGAGCTTATCTAATGGGTGAGAGAACAGGGATGACGAGGAAAAGACAAAATTCATTAAAAGCTACAAAGGACAGTAACTGTAAGGTGATGACAAGAAGAAGAAGAAGAAGAAGAAGAAGAAGAAGAGGAGGCGGAGGAAGAAGAAGAAGAAGTGGAGGAGGAGGAGGAAGAAGAAGGGGAGGAGGAGGAGGAGGAAGAAGGGGAGGAGGAGGAAGAAGAAGGGGAGGATGAGGAAGAAGGGGGAGGAGGAGGAGGAGGAGGAGGAAGAAGAAGATAAAAGAAGAAGAAGAAGGGGAGGAGGAGGAAGAAGAAGAAGAGGAGAAGGGGAGGAGGAGGAAGAAGAAGAAGAAGGGGAGGAGGAGGAGGAGGAAGAAGAAGAAGGGGAGGAGGAAGAAGAAGAAGGAAGAGGAAGAAGAAGAAGAAGAAGAGGAGGAGGAGGAGGAGGAGAAGGAGGAAGAAGAAGGAGAAGAAAAAGAAGAAGAAGGAGAAGAAAAAGAAGAAGAAGGAAGAGGAGGAGGAAAAAAAGAAATGTAATTTTCGGACAGACTAATTACATTATCGACTAATTTAGGCATCAGGTTCATGATACAATTTTTTCCCACCGATTTGAACAATCATTTAGATATCGCATTTCGTCTTTCGATTAAGTTCAGCTAAAATCTGTTTTTCACTGCCGTCAGTATATTTATTTAAACAAGAAGTTATTTCATCAGAAAAGCCAAAATTTCAAATAATTGGAAAGATGTTTTTTTTTTTAATTGTGGCAAAATTGACACAAAATGCACCACAAAACTTTAAACTCAAGTCAACATTTCGAATAATTTCATTACTTGTCTGGAATAAAATCCATTACTGTTTTTTTTTTATTTTTCAGGTTTTTCATTGTAGAAATACTGTCCAATAGAATAGTGTTGAACAATAATCATAAAAACGATTTAGTACCATTAATCTTTAAACTCGTTATTTTTTTTACACAATAGAAGGACCAAGAGCCACTCGCGTTAGAGTGATACTGAATAGTGTTTTTTTGTGTGTGCTTAAGAATTGTAAATTATGAGTATGTATCAGAGAGATTATGGTCAAGTCGAGTCTATACTTGTAGAGGTTCAAATTACATTGGAAGCAATCTCTCGGGAGTCTTTTCCACAAAAGAGCAGCGCTTAGGAAGAAGCTCTCCGAATGGAAATTCCTTTTCTTTCTTTTTTAAACAGTATGAATTGCAACTACCGGATTGCAAACTCCAGAAACTTAATAAAGAAAATGTCGTCTCCGAAGGGTTTAAAGTACACTGGACCAGACGGTAGATTCTACTGTAATGGAGAGTTGGGGCAAAGGTGCGTACATTATCGGAGAACACATTTTCTTTATTAAATATTTCGAGTGCGCAGGCCTGTATAGATAATTCAAACTGTAAAAGAAAAAAAATAACAACCCCCCCAAAAAAAAACAGGTCGTTTTCTCAAACATGGGTATCTACTAAAAATAACATTTAGATTAATAATAATAATGAATATATTTATATATATATATATATATATATATATATATATAGAGAGAGAGAGAGAGAGAGAGAGAGAGAGACAGACAGACAGACAGACAGACAGACAGAGAAAGAGACAGACAGACACAGAGACAGGGGAAGAGAGGAGAAAGAGGCTGATTTTTTAATCATTTTGCCACAAGCAAAGCAATAAAGCATGCATTCTTTATTAAGTCTCTCTAGTACGCGGGCATGTAGAGATAATTCGCAAATAAAACAGGGCGTCTACTCAAACATGGTTATCTGCTAAAAATTATCTTTATAATAATAATAATAATAATAATAATAATAATAATAAGAAGAAGAAGAAGAAGAAGAAGAAGAAGAAGAAGAAGAAGAAGAAGAAGAAAAAGAAGAAGAAGAAGAGGAGAAGGTTTATCTATGTAAAATATGTGTGATCTTTCTATTTTTATTTCTTTTTTCTTTTACAAAATGAACAGTGTAAACAGTCATGAAGTCATTTCTGTCCTTAGGTCTCTGGTTGGTACCCGGAAGGAAATGTGTATAGAACAAAATTCAAAGGAAATAATAATAATAATAATAATAATAATAATAATAATAATCCATGGGTGTGTGTCTCTTTTAATCATTCCACAACAAGTAAGACAATGGAGACACTAAGACGCGAGTGATTACTGAGTGTGCGAGAATATGGAAAAACAAAACACTATTAAGGAGAGTGAACAAAAAAAGCACATGAATTAAGAAGACAGTCCGCAACTGTTGTGGTCATGTTGAGGCCAGAAATAAAGTTACAAAGAAAGGAAATGAGTTAAGCAAATATATTAACAGAAACAGTAATACAAAACATACACAAACGAGCAAGAATGTGCAGTCCGACTTTCAGAGCTGACTGCTGGAAACTACACTCACAAAAAAGGCAGTACCTGCTCTTATTTATAGCTGGGAGAGTCCATGCGTGCATGGATACAATACAATAACAGTATCGATTGATATTGCATTTAATTTTTTTTTTTTTTTGAAGATCAAAGTTGACAGGGAAGCAAGAATTCGGAAGTACCGTTCACAGGTGGGAAGTGCAAGAGATTAAACTGTTAGCATAGAAGTTACGGTTATATCAAGTCATTTCAATTGTAAAAAGAATGAGACCCAACCGCCAATCTAGTAATGAACTTACATCCATAAATCTAGTTAGCATAGAGGAAAGTTCCTCAATACAATATACAGTATATATATTGTTCTGAGGAATATATATATATATATATATATATATATATATATATATATATATATATATATATATATATTTATATGATTGAGACAGTACTTACGTCGTCTACTAAATAGGAAGCGACTGAACTCGATAAGTATGGAATGACTGAATCAGTCAGAAAGTCTCAAGTAGAGGGCCAAAATATTCTTTGAATCTTGGACAAAATCTCTTTATTGATTTTTGATCAGCAAACGTCAAATTCCAGGCATTAAATGGGGGCCAATTTGATTTTTACCATAAATTTCCATTTCCTTGTCGAAGGAAAATTACTTTAAAATGTTTCCACATCAAACAACGGTTTTTATCCAATCTGTAGAAATAGAAAGAATTTAATTCTATAAAATTCCACCATTTCTTTCTACATTTCTCTTTCATTATTTGATAGTGGTGAACGACTATATGATAAATAGCCCCTCTTTCATTCTGGTTGTCATTAAAAAAAGATAGAAAAATAGATAAGAATGAGATAGATAGATAGATAGATAGAAAGAAAGAAAGAGAGAGAGAGAAGGGACTGAGATAGAGAAGAGACTGAGATAGATAGATAGATAGATAGATAGATAGATAGATTGATATATATATATATATATATATATATATATATATATATATATATATATATATATAGATAGATAGATAGATAACGGACTGAGATAGATAGATAGATAGATAGATAGATAGATAGATAGATAGATAGATAGATAGATAGATAGAAAAGGGACTGAGATAGATAGATCGATAAATAAGAGACTGAGATAGATAGATAGATAGATAGATAGATAAGGGACTGAGATAGATAGATAGATAGATAGATAGATAGATAGATAGATAGATAGATAGATAAAAAAGGGACTGAGATAGATAGATCGATAAATAATCGACTGAGATAGATAGATAGATAGATAGATAATCGACTGAGATAGATAGATAGATAGATAGATAGATAGAAAAGGGACTGAGATAGATAGATCGATAAATAAGAGACTGAGATAGATAGATAGATAGATAGATAGATAGATAGATAGATAGATAAATAAATAAATATGGGACTGAGATAGATAGATAGATAGATAGATAGATAGATAGATAGATAGATAGATAGATAGATAGATAGATAGATAGATAGAAAAGGGACTGAGATAGATAGATCGATAAATAAGAGACTGAGATAGATAGATAGATAGATAGATAGATAGATAGATAGATAGATATGGGACTGAGATAGATAGATAGATAGATAGATAGATAGATAGATAGATAGATAGATAGAAAAGGGACTGAGATAGATAGATCTATAAATAAGAGACTGAGATAGATAGATAGATAGATAGATAGATATGGGACTGAGATAGATAGATAGATAGATAGATAGATAGATAGAAAAGGGACTGAGATAGATAGATCGATAAATAAGAGCCTGAGATAGATAGATAGATAGAT
This sequence comes from Acanthosepion lycidas, assembly GCA_963932145.1. NCBI lineage: Eukaryota > Metazoa > Mollusca > Cephalopoda > Sepiida > Sepiidae > Acanthosepion > Acanthosepion lycidas. Next base: position 60,927,962 of record OZ010597.1, on the reverse strand, counting down.
AGATAGATAGATAGATAGATAGAAAGAGAGAGAGAGAGAAGAGACTGAGATAGAGAAGAGACTGAGATAGATAGATAGATAGATAGATAGATAGATAGATAGATAGATAAGGGACTGAGATAGATAGATAGATAGATAGATAGATAGATAGATAGATAGATAGATAGATAAGGGACTGAGATAGATAGATAGATAGATAGATAGATAGATAGATAGATAGATAGATAGAAAAGGGACTGAGATAGATAGATCGATAGATAAGAGACTGAGATAGATAGATAGATAGATAGATAGATATGGTTCGGTGCGCCTATTATTTTTTTCTTAGGGCTTCTTGATAAGATCCAAAGAAGAATCAGCAATATTATTGGTCCTGATCTGGCATCTCGGCTTCAGTCACTTGCCCACACACCTACGTATATATTCTCTCTCGTGTCATTTTCGTTTATGTTTTTACCTATATCTCGGCATAGAATTTTCATGGAATTTTCGAACACTCGAATCAATTAAGCTATCATATCTTACAGTCTAAGATATCAATCTTTAAGACCCCCACCCCACACACATATGATTCTTTATGGAACAAGTAGGAAAAAGTAACAACATTAAGCACAGACAAACAGACGCCATAAGCTATACAAGTGTCGACAACGAAAACAATGAAAACAAAACTATAAATTTTAAAATCTGATACATACATACACATAGGCACACTGATTGATGCATTATAATGCACACGTACATGCAGATTACGCTTTAAACACATGACGACTACTCAACCAATGAGAACAAAACATAGAAATTGAAAGTAGCATTATTCCATTTTCCAAATTGTTTCTGACAAAGTTAAATAAATAATGAAACATTCAATTTATAGGGGTTTCCCGATTTAATTATTCACAATTTCGGATAAATTTAAACTGTTGTACTATACATTGCAAATTGTTTCAGTGCGTGTTGAACTGAAGTAAAACTATAACTGAGCGAGTGTCTACTTCGCGGAGGAAAATTTTGAATCAAGAACACACACACACACACACACACACACACACACACACACACACACACACACACACACACACATATATATATATATATATATATATATATATATATATATATATATATATATATATATATATATAAAGAAAGAGCTTGTAGTGGTTCCAACGAGAGAAAAGTATGTATATTAAAAAGAAGAGAAGAGAGGTGCCGCAAACGTTTTTGGTTGTAATGTGGATTTATTTAGAAAAAAATATTATGCTTTGTTTTCCATAATTTTACTACACGTGTTTCTGGTCTCGCGACCGTCTTCAGGTAAAAGCTTTTTCCTTATTTTTTCAATGTTAAATATTCTCAATATGAGACATTTTCTGTTCTTGTGTTAGTAATCCGAATTAGGGTGACCCCAAAAAACGGGAATTTTTGAAGTGCGTATTGCCAGACATGAGCAAGTGGCAAGACTGCGAGACAGTGTCCTTGAGCATGTAAACATTTCGCCATTTAGAATTCAAGACGAAATTCACAGTATCCCAGCTGAGATGTTGCAGCAGTCAATGAGGAATCTCAACAGCAGATTTCAAGAATGCATTCGTACAGGAGGACGCCATCTACAGGACATAATTTAAAATAAATGAAAATTCCATCATTGTTTCTTAAATGGCATGTTTTAAGGTTTCAGCTCCTATGAATAAAATATTTTTCTTCCATCACTCTTGGTTTTATTGGATTGTTCAAAAGCTACCGTTTTTGGGGTCACTCGATATAATCAAAAGTAAAGGTAACGTTGGTATATAATCCAAGTTGATCCTAGTAATATAAAATATTAAAATAAATCCTCAAAAAGAGCTCAGTGTATTCATTATTACAGAGCAGATATTTCATAAACAATAAAATCCCAAATCTCCTCATATGGGGAATAGCATATTTCAGCAGACGAAGATATCGAAAAGATCAGTAGTCTGTCTTATCAATCCCGGTGTGGACTGAGTTCGCTTCAGGAATAGAAATTTAACTGCGAAAGCTGAAAAAAAAAAAAGAAAAAGAAAACAATCGAAAAACTAATACAGAATTTATCCATTTCAATGTTTCAGTCAGACGAAAGGCACGAAGAAGGAGTCAGGGAGGATGGAACCTCATGATATTGATTTGGGGTTTGATGAAGAATGAAATATTAAATTAAAATTAAAAGAAGAAATAAAAGGTGTTTAAAATAACTTTAAAATATTTCGATAATAAGGATGTAAGGGATTAATGGAGAGAGAGTTGGAGGGATATTAAACTAGGTAAATGTTTATAAATTTCAATAAATATAGGTAAAGAGATTATAGAGGGAGGTTTAGAAATTAG